>JAJHPE010000033.1:1127774-1258970 GCA_024447655.1 Carex scoparia
GAATATTATGTCCACGGATCAGTAATTAGTAACAAGCTAGTGCTGTCAAAAAGCATCCTAAATGATTGGATATTTATCACTTTAAACTACACGAAAATTTTATTAATATATCTTTATTATTCACGAATAGTAAATTTAACAATTTATTCAAAAATAGTAAAGAATTCAAGATTTACCCATAGAGACGATATTATCATCGGTTTTAGAGAGTAAAATTAATAGCAAACTTATCGGTTCCAACTTGTCTAGAACTTATAACAAAATAATCAATTCCAGACAAAAGAAATACATGACAGTAAATTTATAATACATGGTCACAGACAAGAGATGTATAATACATCGGTCCTAGACAATTGTTAAATTTTATAATACATCGGCAATGATTATTGACAAAAGAAGTATAATACATGACAATTTGGCAATGCTCTTGTATAATACATCGGTCCTAGATAATTGTTAAATTTTATAATACATCGGCAATGATTATTCACAAAAGAAGTATAATACATGACAATTTGGCAATGGTTAGCATATTGCAGTAGAGTGAGACTGGGATCGATGGCTTTGTTATCGGTTTGAGGGTGAAATCGATGATAAAGTTATTGGTTCTGGTGCTGATTGTTTTGTTATCAGTTCTGAATAGACTGGAACCGATGATTTTGTTATCGATTTTACTCTTTGAAACCGTAATCGTTATGTGTAGATCTTGAATTCTTTGTCATTTTTAAATAAAATTTTAAATTTATTATTTTTTTGTATCTTAATAAAAATTTCGGCATTTTGTCTGTGTCATCTTTTTACCATCACACTTAAGTAGGATCAACTTTTTGATCAACGAGAAAGAGGAGGTAGCACAGTTGGCTAGGAAAAAGTTTTAGGATTATTGTATCTAAAGGTCGACAATTCGATTCTCCTTCACGACTTCGCAGCCTTTGCAAAGATTTCAAAAAAAAAAAAAAAAAACTTTTGGATCAACTTTAAACGCGCCTCAAAATCTAAATATATAGAGCCTTTCTTTTATTGATTAGTTATTGATATTTTTTTTTTTAGTAATGATTAGTTATTGATATTTCAGGGCTAAAAGAACATCCATTTAAGGATTTGACAGCACTATGGGGACTTCACCTCAGCTTATTAAAGATTTGTTATGTACGTGAAGAAAACTATCACCCCATCCATTCATGAAGATAAATTGGACGGCAACACAGTATCTCCCATCCCCTGTTCTAGGACCAATTTTCAATCAACAGTTGCTCTACTAGACACAAAGATATATTAATAAATCATAGTGAGCCCTTCTTCTAGAAACCAAAGAATTGAATACGACCCATACCATTGGCGTATTGTGTAACAACTATTGCATGAGACGAACATTAATTAGATTCCCACACAAGAAATTTAGAGGAATTGCCATTTTTTTTTTCAGAACTGGAAATTTCCACACATGTATTAAAGCATCTAATAAAGATTTATCAACTGTAACTCGCCAACTAGAATAAGACGAGTTGGTTTCCAACTTGTACAAGTAATTGTTGAAGAGCTGTTCATCTTGTACTCCAAAGGAGGACAGCAATTTTGGTCCGATGTCCTTCGGACTTAAATTTGCATCTGATGGGTTCTATAACCGTCCGATTCACTTTATAATATGTGTGCACGGAAATTAAAGTGGATGTGCACAACTATTAAAGCACCACATACAGATCTTAAAGTGGATTGAACAGTTATGGAACTTATTAAATTCAGACACAAACTGCTCTCCCAGAGGATATACAAGATGGTAGCCAGGTAAGATTGTAGGTTAGATCACCAAAAGAAAATTCATGTTTTTGTGGGTAATTTTGGCAGGACATTTCTTACCTAAGAATCCATCAGAATCTTCTAAATTTATCCAGTAGATAAAGTTCAATGAGGTTTGATTTTTAGAGGAAGCACTAAGAAGACGTTTACAGCCACAATTCATGCACCTTCATGAACCGTGCATTCAACCTGTGGTCCCAACTCAGCCGCCAAAAATTCCTCCAAGACAGTTAAAAAGTTTGTGGCATGTTTGCAACTTCCCTTTATGTAGTGTTTTGGAAAGAAAAAGGTGTGTACAATCAAGAATTTTAACCTTCCAAAATTTACATAATTAACTCACAAAAGTCAAATCTACATTCGACTATTTATTTGCTGATCATGTAATTAAAGTTTGTTGATATAGATCGGTATTATTTTAACCTTAAATACGTCTTGGTTCATATTTTTAATTTTTTCCTTTTTTCTTTCCAGTTTTCATTTTACTATTCTTTTTCTATTTCTCTTTTTTTTTTTTTGTCATTTTAGTAAAACTTGGAGGTCAAACCATCCAACTATTTAATACCATGTTATTACAACAAATAATTTTTTCTATTTAAATATCAAACTCATAACCTCTCACATAGATATCATATATCTTAGTTACTAAACTATAAATTAATTCTTTGTTTTTATATATTTCCTACTATGTTTTACTGTTTTGCTATGTTTTAACTTTCGTCTAGCTCTTTCCCCTTTGGCCTTTTTCTAATTTTTTGTAATGCAAGTTTCCTCTTAAAATTAACATGAACTCTCTTATGTATCAATATTTCGATTCAAAGAACTATTTAAATTTATTACTTTTAAAGATATTTGCAAGAATTTCAATGCAAATTAGATTTTTAATCTTGATTTTGCATGAGACTTTGTCCAAAACTTTCAGGACAAAACCCAATCCCTTATCAATATAACAAACGAGGACTTAATTTGATCCTCATTTTTCATAAAAAAAAAAAATTATTATTGTGATTGATAAGATTATCCGTGCATAAATGAGTGAAAATACCTTGGATGGCTTCTAGAAACATTTGCACAGTTCGGGGACTCTTTAATTAGAACATTGGAAGCCGCCACAAACAATTTATTACTTGGCTTAGTTGGCTATATCGATCTCACATATCAATATAAAATACTTATCCCACCATCTCCATTCTATGTGATCAAGTCCACAATCAAATCTATTTGAAACTCCAAAGACCACTTATTCACTTCAAACAACAATGAAAGACACTGTGGTGCTCTACACATGGGTTGCACTGGGCCACCTCATGCCCATGGTGGAGTTCGCAAAGCAACTAACAAAACACGGCTTGTCGATCACTGTAGTCATAGTTGAACTTAGACAGAATCCGGATGATTCAAGCTTTACTTCGAAAACCATCTCCCGTCTCTCAGCCGACAACCCCACCATCTCTTTTCATGTCATTCCTCCGTCTACCCCCGATGCGGATGGTGTTGATGCTGTTTTTGAGAAGTTACATCAAGCAACTACTCCGCTTTCATACCTACTTCAGTCGATATCCGAAACGTGCTCTGTTCGTGCACTGGTTATGGATTTCTTCTGCACATACGCACTAGATGTTACTCGACAACTAGATATCCCGGGGTACTTCTTCTACACCTCCGGTGCATATGACCTTGCGTTGAGTATGTATTGTCCGACTTTGGATAAAACTCTAGATAAGAACATTGGTGAAATGGGAAATGAGAATTTGTATTTCCCGGGTCTCCCTCCGATCCCGGCCTCGCACTTGCCGGTCCATATGCACAATAGGGAAAAACGTGCATACCAGACCATTATTTACCACTATGAGAGGTTTGCGCAATGTGATGGAATATTGGTGAACACTTTTGAGTCAATGGAGAAGAAGGCTGTAGAAGCAATTAAAGCCGGGCTATGCGTGCCGGGCCGTAACACACCTCCGGTTTACTGCATCGGGCCGCTTATAACAGGAGGCGAAAAGAAAGAAGAACAGAGGCACGAGTGTTTATTATGGCTGGATATGCAGCCCAAAAATAGTGTGGTTTTTCTTTCATTTGGTAGTATAGGCTCTTTCTCGGAAGAACAACTGAAAGAAATTGCTATCGGGTTGGAAGAGAGCGGTCAGAGGTTTTTGTGGGTTGTGCGTTCCCCGATATCCATTGAAAAGAACCCGTTGAAAAACCTCGACCCCCAAGCTGCACCAGAGTTACATACGATTTTACCCGAGGGTTTCATAGACCGAACGAAAGACCGGGGCATGGTGGTAAAGCAATGGGCCCCTCAAGTTGAGGTGCTAAACCACCAGTCAGTCGGTGCTTTCGTCACACACTGTGGTTGGAACTCAATTCTTGAGGCAGCCATAGCCGGTGTACCAATGATATGTTGGCCAATGTACGCTGAGCAAAAGTTGAACAAGATTTTCTTGGTGGAGGAGATGAAGGTGGCAGTGGAGATGAAAGGGTACGATGAAGAAATAGTGGTGGCAAAGGAGGTGGAGGATAAGGTTAAATTGGTCATGGAGTCCGAGGAAGGAAATCTGATCAGAGAAAGAATGGAGGCCATGAGGAAGAAGGCGATGGATGCGGTAAGAGAAGGAGGCCCATCTAGTACAGCATTGATGGAGTTTCTCGAGGCAGTTAGACAGGATGGAATATCAGAATTTTAGTCGCTTCACTAATGTTCTATATACATTAGTAAATTACAAGTAATTAATTGTTGTTTGAATTTTATTCTGCATGAAAAGGATCTTGTGTAGTGGTTAAGATTTCACTTCCAAATCTAAGTCAAGTCATTGTAATTTTCGTTCTTATAATATGCTATTTTCTTTTTGAAAAATCAACATATCAAAACCACTATGGAAGATATATATATTAAGAAGTATCATGTGATCATGAATTAATATGCATGGTAGAATATGATAAAGGAATAAGGATTGATTCATTTCTAAACAACTGTTTGCATTTTGAGCCGAATATTCTGTCCACGGATCTGTAATTACTAATTAGTAACATGCTAGTGTGCTGTCAAAAGAACGCGTATATTCTGCATTAACTCAAAAGAGAATCTTTTGAGTTAAATGAATTTCAATCATCCGATTTCCTTTAATATCTATATAGATTAGATCCGCACTAATATTTAAAACTTAAAATTAGACAATCAAATTAATTCAGATTAAAATCAGACAGCTGAGATGCATTAACTCAAAAGATTCTCTTTCGGGTTAATGAGGATACGTGTTCCTGTCAAAAAGCCATACTAAATGATTGGGTATGTTTATCTCTTCACTTTAAACTGCGGCCTTTAATTTGTCTGTGTCATCTTTTTACCATCCCACTTAAGTAGGATCAACTTTAATTAGACGTGCCTCAAAATCTAAATAAAGCCTTTCTTTTATTGGTTAATTATTGATATTTCTGGGGTCAGAAGAACATCTATTTTAGAATTTGATAGCACTATGGTGACGTACGGGCACACAAAGATTACCAGTACCCTGCGCCTAGTTATTTCTCAGTTGATTATGACATAATGGTTATCATTAGCCACTATAAAGTCTTAGACCCAATGATATGTACAAGTACTGAATGTTTTGAACATGTACATGTACTTAATGTTAGCCACAAAAAGATTATGACATAAATGTTATCATTAGTCTTGTTTTTGGACTCACTGATTCTGCTCCATTAATATTTTTTTTAGTTGCACAGAGGGAATAAAAAAAATTATAAATCATTAACAGTGATTTCAATTTATAAAGAGATTGATTTTCTATAGCACAAAACTCTTTATATATATAAATACAAAAAGAATTGAAACGAGACACTCTTTCTACTTCCGTACTTCCAAATTTTATAATTTATATGAATAAAAAGTTTCCCAATTTCCACAGTTATCTTATTTGTGGTAAATTGGAGCCGTGTATATATACCACAATATAGGCCATGTATAAAGGAAACATGCATAACCACTCATATGATTGAGTAGAAAGAGTGACCTCTCCTGTAAATTGGCATTATATGTGGAACACGGATCCTCTGCATTAACCAAAAGAGAATATTTTGAGTTAATGCATCTTAATCATCCGATCTGTTATAAGATTCTTGCAGACTATATCTGCACTAATATTAAAAGACCACATCTTAAATTTAGACAATTGAATTGACTCCGTTTCAAAGTAGATGGTTGAGATGCATTAACTTAAAAATTCCTCTGTGTTAATAATTAAACAGACGCTAATGGTCAAATAGACACGGGTCAACTACAAGTTGAAGATTTTGGCTTTCAGCAACAAAGAAATTAATGAGCGCAGACGTCGCGGTTGAGGACAGATTCTACGCAAAAAAAGTCATACCGTGTCATTGTCATCACTTCTTTTAATTATTATCCCCCAAAAAAATGTATGATACAATCGATTATTTATGATTTATGGGAAATGATCGATAAAAGACAAAAAGAAAAGTAGTGGCGCTGTAACTAATTATGTTAAAAAAACGTCATTTCATGGTATGTTTTGTTATGTATGTCGATTACGTAACGGTTGTATTTAAGAGAATTATATGTCACGGTATGATATAAAAAGTATCTAACTTTCTCTAGTTAATTTTCAATTTTTGTTATTACTCATAAAATATTAAGATGTTTTTTTTAGTATAGGTACACTAATACTCATGTAGTAATAGTTTTTTTTTTCTCTCGTTTAGTTTAACAAATATTTGTAATTTAAATTTTTAGAGTAATGTCAAATTTTCAATTTTCTTTTTTTTTTTAAAAGCTTTGCAACATTATATTTAATTATTTTTACAATTTTTAGAAATTTTGATATTTTTTTTTTGAATTTTCAATAATTTAAATTATAATATAAAAAAAATTCACATGACTACTTTATGTCACGGGTGGTCACGTTACGTATCTTCACGGCGTGATCACACGTGATGTAACTATCTACTATTATTTTAGTCATGTCACGTGAAAAAAAAAATGATCATCTCACGGCGTGTCATGTGTTTCCTTCTATCTGAATTTCAAACTCATAATCTCTCACATAAAGACTATGTCTTAGCCATTATACCAAGACTAATTCTCGATTTTTATCTATTTCCTACTCTGTTTTACTGTTTGCTCTGTTTTAACTTCCTCTTCCCTCTTGAGCCTTTTTGTAAATTTTTGTAATGCATGTTTCCTCTTAAAACATGAACCTTCTTATTTATCAATACGGTGGGGTTTTTGTCCAAACAGTTTTGGACAAAGTCTCATCTAATGTCTGATCTAGCCTGTCCGATCTGTATCAAAATTTGTATAAATATTTAGATTCAAAGAACTATTTAAATTTATTACTTATATTTGCACGAATCTCAATACAAATTGGACGTTTAACCTAGACTTAGAATGAGACTTTGTCCAACGCACTTTGGACAAAACCCAACGATCTTTTTACCATCCCACTTAAGTTGAATTCGCATCCTCTGAGATATCCCAAACTTTGCGCGACTTTTTGGAAAATCTCAACCGTTAAAATATGTTTTGCACGAATCTCAAAGTACAAATAACTTAAGTTGGATCAACTTTAGACGTGCCTCAAATGGAAATAAATTTGCTGCGATTATAAAAGGATCGCCCGTTTTTGTAATTCTAATCTCAACCCTTTATTTATTAGAATATATTAATTTCAAAAGAAGTTAATTTTTTATGCACATATTTCAAAATATATGGAGGGTTGAAATTGGTATCACAGGCTATGATTTTTTTGGAATCGTAGCAGATTTACATCCGCCTCAAAATTTAAATAAAACCTTTCTTTTATTGGTTAATTATTGATATTTTAAGGATCATAAGAACATCTATTTTAGTATTTGACAGCACTATGGGGACTGGCACAAAAAGATGGAGCTGAGTCGCTGCTCTTCAAATAATTCAAATTTTAGCCATTTATCTGTACAGATTCGTGTATAAAAAAATTCAACGGTTAAAACTAGAATAACAAAATCTTGCTCTCCTATTTGAAAATAAAAGAGCAGCAGAGTCGTCTCCCAAAAAGATAACCATTGCTCTGCGCCTAGTTGGTTCTCAGTTGATTATGACATAATTGTTATCATTAGCCACTATCAAATTTTAGACCCAATGTTATGTACATGTCACTATTAGACCCAATGTTATGTACATGTACTGAATGTTTTGAACCAAACTAACTAGCGTGATCCAGAACAATTTTCATGGTTATCTTATTTGCATAGTAACATAATTCACGTTTAATTCATTTTTTGACATTTTCGAACCGAACACCGAATAAAAATAATTATAAATAAAAAGAGTTGATTTTATGTGACACAAAACAGTTTGTATTTCCGTACATCAGAATTTAATTATAATTTCCATGGATAAAAAAATTTCCCAATTTCCATGGTCATCTTATTTGTGGTAAAATGGGAGCCGTGTATATATATATATATATATATATATATCACATATAGGATATGTATAAAGGAAGCATGCATGACCACTCATATGATTGGAAAATTGGAATTGTGCGAGTAATTAAAATCCGCTTTGAGTAGAAAGAGTGACCTCTCATATAAATTGGTATTATCTGTGGAACACGTATCTTCTGCATTAACTCAAAAAATTCTCTTTTGAGTCTGATACATATTAATCATCCGATTTTCTTTTAAAATTCGTACAGATTGGAACCGTATTAATATTAAAAGATGTCTGTGTTAAATTCAAACAGTCAGATTGAAACGGTTAGAGGTGCATTAACTCAAAAGATTGAAACGGTTAGAGGTGCATTAACTCAAAAGATTGTCATTGGAGTTAATGCAGACGCTAACGGACAGAAAGACACGGGTCAACTACAATTTGAAGATTTTGGCTTATCGCAACAAAGAAATTAATGAAGCGCACACGTCGCGATTGAGGCCAGATTCTTCGCATGTTTTAATTATTATCCCAAAATTAAAAAAAAAATTTTAAAAAGTATGATACAATCGTCCATCAGTGTGATATAATATATATGATTTATGGGAAGCGATCGAACAAAGACAAATTATAGTGTCATGCTTAAACCTCATGTTTAATTGGAGTTTGGTTGGGACCTAAAGAATAGAATAAGAATTTAATTCTTGTTATTTTACTGAATCAACATTAATTGAGTTGGACTAAGATAATATAAGTTGATTTTTAGACCGGTCTAAATTAAATCACCTCACATAATGGTTTAATTTTGTTACACGCCGTGGTCTAACTCAAATGATTATAATAATATATTATTAGTATAATTTGTATATTATTAATTATTATTATTAGTATATAATTATATAATTAATATCTTGTTTGATTAATATATTAAATAATTATTATAATTATATTATATAATTAGTATATTTTTATTAATAATTATTATTAATATATTATACTTATTATTAATAATAATTATATAATTAATATGTTATACTATTAATATATTAAATAATTATTATAATAATATTACAAATATATTATAGTCATTATTAATATATTAATATTATATAATTAATATCTTATTATTAATAATTAACTAACTTAGTCTTCTAAAACTTTAGTCCCCCACCAACTCTAACCAAACAAGAAATATTTTAAATCATAATCTAAATTTAAACCTCAACCAAACATAAATATTTTAAACCGGCCTAAGTTGGAATAATCAATTTAGGCCTAACTCATTTTGTTACAAAATATCATTTCATGTTATGTTATGTTATGTCAAGTATGTTGATCACGTGACGTGATTGCATTTAAGCAAAAATTATACATCATGTTACGTCACGGTAGGAAACAAAAAAGTATCAAGTTTTTTTTAGTATGCATAAAGTATCTTGATCTAGTTAATTTTATATGTTTTTTTTTTCGTTATCAAGGTTTCTCTTTTATTATATGTTTAGTGATACTTATGTAGTAATAGTTTTTTTTTCTCTAGTTTAGTTAATAAATATTTGTAATTTGAACTTTTAAAGTAATGTCAGATTTTCAATGGTCTTTTATTTTTAAAAACCGCTTTGCAACATTATATTTACTTATTTTAGAATTTTTAAATGTTTTCATATTTTTCTGAATTTTTAATAATTTAAATTAAAATGCAATAAAAAAGTTTCACGTGACTAAGATACATCACGGATGGTCACGTCATGTGTCGTCATGGCGTGATCACACATGACGTAACCATTTGCGTGACATGACTATCTACTACTATTTTGATCACGTCATGTGAAAAAAAAATTGATCATGCCATGGCATGTCACATATTTCCTTCTATAACGTGATAAAACAAAATATCAATCTAAATATATAATTTAAATTTTAGACGATTTATTTATTTATTCACACATAATTATTTTACAATAATTTTCTTTATTTATATTTTTTAATAATTTTCACATTTTTTTTTTGCATTTTATCATTTTTTCTTTCCTAAATGAACTTAAAATAAATAAAAACTAGTCACTCATGACGAAAATTTTGTAAACACGAAAACTTAGATCGCTTGATCATAATTCATAACACGACACATATCTACATTTATATCTACATAAGACTGGTCAACATATGCCATATTATTATAGTATATGCGCTTCGTATTAAACATAGTGATAAATTTAAAATAAATAATTTGACGAGATATAAAATATGTAATTTTAGTATAATTTGAAAATATTGTTCATTGTTTTATAATTTAAAAAATATATAATAAGAATAATATTTATACGAAATAAACAAAATATTGCATCATTTTTATAATATATAAAATAAATATCGTATTGTTCTTACAATTTGTAAAATTGGAGAAAATTTTGAGGAGATATTAAAAAATTATATATTATTAAAAGAACGCTTGTTATTATATGTGATCTTAAATACTTGGTTCTATCAATTTCAAACCACCAATGACCCGGAACATTATCACGTATAAAGAAAATGTAGAAACCTCTTTAGTAAACAAAGATATCTAGCATTATTTTCAATTATTTTCCATTTTTCTATCATTTTACTTGATTTTGTTCCTATGACCATCCTATTCTCTAAAATTAATTTGTGAACCCCTGGCCTTACTTCTGCTCTTAAGGGCCTGTTCGACCAAAATACTGTTCACGTGTGGAAAAAAATTCTCATGTGAACAATATTTTTCTGTTCAAAATTCATGCCCAAATCCAATCTCCTGTGTGTTGACCGAACATGCTCTAAAGATTTTGTCATTACTTTATACAAAAAATAGTGGCAGCTTACTGCCATTCCTCCATGCAAATTTGTACTCCATTCAGAAACTGTATCCTCCAATTTTTTTTTAAATTAAAGCATATCCCTTAGAAAAGAGAAATAACATATTTTTCCTATGTTTTGTTTTTCTTTTTGGAAATATTATATTCTCTGTCAGTGGAAAGTGATAGCAATGGAGGTGGAGTAGCGGCTCTTCCGGAAATTGCGAACTTTTTATCGCGCCTCTACTCAAACCCTAAAACTTGGGAAGTACAACCTCTTCTTTGGTTTAACCTCTGGTGGTACATATAACTATAATGGTACTCAAGAAGTACATCTTCCAGAATTGATTTCTATCAGAAACGTGAGAACCAATTAGTACCAAAAACACAAAATTAGAAAGGTAAAATTATTGCTTTATATGTTGTACGTGCATCTAAAACAGAATTTTAGACAATTGCATATAATATTTGCATAATAAGCTAAGAAAACAATTATTCTCCTCCTCCTCCTTCTGCATTTTGATCTTGCATGGCAGGAAGTCCTTCCCCTGTGGGCTTCACATGTTGATGTGACTGGGGCGGGTGCAGCTGTTGGTTTGGTGGCTGGCTCGGGCGGGTATGGCAGCTGTACTTGAGGGTTTGTTGTGAGTTAGTTGTGGGGTGGCTGGGGCCTCCGGTGCTTGAGCGTCCTCCACTTGAGTCACTCTCCTAGTATCATTAGATCTGATGAGAATTTTAATTAATTTAAACTTAGATTGTTTTTAATGTTTTCCATTTGTTTACTTTTGGTTCAATGTAGGTAAAAGTTTCTTTCAGCGTACCTTGTCATGACTGAACTTGGATCAAGTCCTACGCTCAAAGGGTTGTAGAATATTCGTGTCCAGATATCGGCATTGCCCTGGTTGATGGAGTTAGAGTGGTACACATAGGCATTAGAGTTGGGTACCTGATCAAGGGCGGCTAAATATTCCGAATTGAACAGATCTTCCAACCGGGTAGCGGCTAGGTGTGGGGATGGGGCTTCCGGCGCTCGAGCCTCCTCCATTCCAACCGCCTCCATGTCAGCCTCCATTTGAGCCGGGTTGATCTAGTGGTGGTGCACTTCTGCTTAAAAGCCTATATAAACTTGATCTGATTACAAAAGAATTAACAAATAGAAATAACTAATATATAATAATATTCAACTATATATAGTCGTGAAAGAAAAATTAATAATATAGACACCAAATCACCAATGTCTATGATTAGTTTTGAATAAAAATAAAATCAAGAGGTATTCTAGCCAACAAAATTTAGACATAGAAGTCAGAAGATATTTTTGCCAAAAAAAAATAAAAAAATTTCATTAAAGTAGTTAGGTCTATACTTAGGGGATCCATAATTATACAAAATTATCATATTCGAAGGCTCTTTTTTTTTTATCAAAAACAATTCCAAGGCAATTTAAATATTTAAATTTGAGTTTTAAGTTTTGGATTTTGATGTGCTTCTAATTAAGGTTAGCAGTGGCGGAATCTGGAATGAAAATTAGAGGGGGTCATAAAAAATTTATGGCTCATAAGCAAAGAAAATTTGGACCAGTATCCTTTATGGAGGTTTGCGGTGCGAAGCTGATCGGACGGTCCATATTTACTCTCAGCCGGTGAGTGCTCGAGATGATGGAGGGACAATATTAATTTTGCTTTGAGATTCATGCCATAATCTTATTTGGTCCGTCCGATCAAAACGAACGAACCAGATTAAAAGAACCGCACGACCTCCACAGGTAAAAGCTCCGCAGAAGATGTGATTCCAAAAAATTTAGGAGGTGCCAAGGGCTCATAAATAATTTAAGAGGTGCCAAGGGCTCATAAACAAACAAAATTCTATATATTTTCTGCAAATTTATATATATTTTCCGGGCCAACGGGGGGCCGGGGCCTAGACCGGCCCTTGCCTTGGTTCCGCCCCTGAAGGCTAGGGTGTATGTATATGTGTTTGTGTCTATCTATCCATTATGTTGAATGGTTTGGATCGATTGTTTGAACTTTAAAAATATAGAGTGTAATTTGGTGTCACCAAAAAAGTGTAAGAGGATCCCTCCTCTAATTAATAATATACTAATAATATGTTATTATCATAATTTGAGTTAGACCACGACGTGCAATAAAATTAAATCGCTGTGTGAGATAGTTTAATTTAGGCTGGTCTAATATCGATTTATGTCATTTTAGTCCAGCTTAATTATTCGTTTGGTGAAATAACAAAGACTAAATCCTTATTCTATTTTTAGGCCACAACTAAATACGAAGTTTAAGAATGACACCATAATTTGTCTTTGTCGATCGCTTCCCATAAATCATAATATATCACACCGATGGACGATTGTATCATCCATTTTTTTTTTTTTTGGATAATAATTAAAACATGCGATGACAATGACACGGCATGACTTTTTTTGCGTAGAATCTGGCCTCAATCGCGACGTGTGCCCTTCATTAATTTCTTTATTGCGATAAGCCAAAATCTTCAATTTGTAGTTGACCCGTGTCTATCTGTCCGTTAGCGTTGGTTTAACTGCATTAACTCTCAAGGAAACTTCAGAGTTAATAAGTATGTCAGTCGTCTGATTTTAAACATAGTAAATTCAACTGTCTGAATTTAACACAATTTTTTAAAATTAGTACAAATTTAGTTTACACGGATCTTAAAACAGATAGAATGATTGAGATGAATTTACTTAAAAAGATTCTCTTTTAAGTTAATGCAGAGGATACGTGTTCCACAGATAATACCAATTTTTATGAGAGGTCACTCTTTCTACTCAAAACGGATTTTGCTCGCACAATTCCAATATGTGGTATTTATACACGGCTCCCATTTTACCACAAATAAGATGACCGTGGAAATTGGTAAACTTTTATTCAGAAAAATTATAAAATTTGGATGTAAGAAAATAGAAAAAGTGTCTTATTTCAAATCTTCTCCATCTGCATATACAAAGAGTTTTGTGTCACATAAAATCAATTCCTTTATAAATCAGAATCATAACTTTAATATTTTTTTTATTCCTTCTGTGTAATTAAAAAAATATTAATGGACCGGAATAAGTGAGTCAAATCTTACTATATTTGATAAAAACAAGATTGATGATAACATTTGTGTCATAATCTTTTTGTGGCTAACATTAAGTACATGTACATGTTCAAAACATTCAGTACTTGTACATAGCATTGGGTCTAAAATTTGATAGTGGCTAATGATAACCATTATGTCGTAATCAACTGAGAAATAACTAGGCGCAGGGTACTGGTAATCTTTGTGTGCCCGTCACCATAGTGCTATCAAATCCTAAACTAGATGTTTTTATGACCCATGAAATATCAATAATTAACCAATAAAAAAAAAGGCTTTATTTAGATTTTGAGGCACGTCTAAAGTTGATCCAAAAGTTGATCCTACCAATTAAGTCGGATGGTAAAAAGATGACACATGACAAAAGGCAGCAGTTTAAAGTGAAGAGATAAACATATCCAATCATTTAGGATGGTTTTTTTTTTAAAGGAACACGTATCATGTGCATCTTAGCCGTCTGATTTTAAACGAAGTCAATTCAACCGTCTAATTTTAACACAGGAATCTTTTAAAATTAATAATATTAGTTCGGATTTAGTCTGTATGGATCTTAAAACATAATGGATAATTAAAATTAACTCAAAAAAAAATTCTCTTTTGAATTAATGCAGAGTATACGCGTTCTTTTGACAGCACTAGCTTACTAATTAGTAATTAATTAAAGATCCGTGGACAGAATATTCGGCTCAAGATCTATGCAAATAGTTGTTTAGAAATGAATCAATCCTTATTCCTTTATCATATTCTACCATGCATATTAATTCACATGATACTTCTGAATATATCTTCCATAGTTGTTTTGATATGTTGATTTCTCAAAAAGAAAATAGCATATTATATGAACGAAAATTACAATGACTTAATTTAGATTTGGAAGAAAAATCTCAACCACTACACAAGCTCCTTTTCATGCAGAATAAAATTCAAACTACAATTTCTTGTAATTTACTAATGAAAATTACGTTGCACATGCAAGCTAGGGGAATATATATATATCCATGCAAATATATATGACTAAAAATTAAGCTGCATATATAGAACATTAGTCAAGCGACTAAAATTCTGATACTCCATCCTTTCTCACTGCCTCCAGAAACTCCATCAATGCCGTACGAGATGTGCCTCCTCTTAGAGCATCCACAGCCTTTTTCTTCATGGCCTCCATTCTTTCTCTGATCAGATTTCCTTCCTCGGACTCCATGACCAATTTAACCTTATCTTCCACCTCCTTTGCCACCACTATTTCTTCATCGTACCCTTTCATCTGCACTGCCACCTTCATCTCCTCCACCAAGAAAATCTTGTTCAACTTTTGCTCGGCGTACATTGGCCAACATATCATTGGTAGACCGGCCATGGCCGACTCTAGAATTGAGTTCCAACCACAGTGTGTGACGAAAGCACCGACTGATTCATGGTTTAGCACCTCCACTTGAGGGGCCCATTGCTTGACCACCATGCCCCGGTCTTTCGTTCGGTCTATGAAACCCTCAGGTAGGATCGCATGTAACTCGGGTGCAGCTTGCGGGTCGAGGTTGTTTAACGGGTTTGTTTCAACTGACGACGGGGAACGCACAACCCACAAAAACCTCTGACCGCTCTCTTCCAACCCGATAGCAATTTCTTTCAGTTGTTTTTCCGAGAAAGAGCCCATACTACCAAATGAAAGAAAAACCACACTATTTTTGGGCTGCATATCCAGCCATAATAAACACTTGTGCCTCTGTTCTTCTTTTTTTTCGCCTCCTGTTATAAGCGGCCCGATGCAGTAAACCGGAGGTGTGTTACCGCCCGGCACGCATAGCCCGGCTTTAATTGCTTCTACAGCCTTCTTCTCCATTGACTCAAAAGTGTTCACCACTATGCCATCACATTGCGCAAACCTTTCATAGTGGTACATAATGGTCTTGTACGTACGGTTTTCCCTATTGTGCATATGGTCCGGAAAGTGCGAGGCCGGGATCGGAGGGAGACCCGGGAAATACAACTTCTCGTTTCCCATTTCACCAATGTTCTTATCTAGAGTCTTATCCAAAGTCGGACAATACATATTCAATGCAAGGTCGTATGCACCGGAGGTGTAGAAGACGTACCCCGGGATATCCAGTTGTCGAGCGACATCGAGTGCGTATGTACAGAAGAAATCCATAACCAGCGCATGAATAGAGGATGTTTCGGATATTGACCGAAGTAGGTATGAAAGTGGAGTAGTTGCTTTGTATAACTTTTCAATAACAGCATCAAAACCTTCCGCATCAGGGGTAGACGGAGGAATGACATGGAAAGAGATCGTGGGGTTGGCGGCTGAGAGACGGGAGACAGTTTTCGATGTAAAGCATGAATCATTGGGATTCTGTCTAAGTTCGACAATGACTACAGTGATCGACATGCCGTGTTTTGTTAGTAGCTTTGCGAATTCCACCATGGGCATGAGGTGGCCCAGTGCAACCCATGTGTAGAGCACCACAGTGTCTTTCATTGTTGTTTGAAGTGAATAAGTGGTCTTTGGAGTTTCAAATAGATTTGATGGTGGACTTGATGACATAGAAAGGAGATGGTGGGATATGTATTTTATAATGATGTGAGATATAGCCAAGTAATAAATTGTTTGTGGCGGCTTCCTATCTTCTAAAGAGTCACCGAACTGTGCAAATGTTTCTAGAAGCTATCCAAGGCATCTTCACTCATTTATGCACGGATCTTATCTATCACAATATTATATTTTTATATGAAAAATGAGGATCAAATTAAGTACTTGTTTGTTATATTGATAAGGGATTGGGTTTTGTCTGAAAGGCTTTGGATAAAGTCTAATTTAAAATTAAATTTAAACGTTCGATTTGTATTGAGATTCGTCTAAACATATTTAAAACTAATAAATTTAGATGATTCTTTGAATCTAAATATTTATACATAAGAAGGTTCATGTTTTAAGACGAAGCAACATTACAAAAATTTACAAAATGGCTTAAGAGGGAAGAGCCAAAAAAAGTTAAAACAGAGCAAACAGTAAAACAAAGTAGGATAGATAAAAATAGAGAATTAGTCTTTTGTCTAGTAGCTAAAATACGGTCTCTATGGGAGAAGTTATTGTTTTGAAATTCAAATAGGAAAAATTCTTTGTTATAATATATAAAGGTATTAAAAAGTTTGGGGATTTGATCTCCAACTTTTACTCAAAAGAAAAAGAAAAGAAAATAGACAAAGAATAGTAAAATAAAAACTGAAAAGGTAAATGGAAAAAATTAAAAAGTACAACCAAAACGTTTGTAAGGTTAAAATAGTGCCGATCTATATAAGCAAACTTTAATTACATGATTAGTAAATAAATAGTCGGATGTAGATATGATTTTTGTGAGTTTATCATGTAAATTTTTTATGGTTAAAATTCTTGATTGTACACCCCTTTTTCTTTCCATAACACTACATAAAGAGAAGTTGCAAACATGCCACAAACTTTTTAACTGTCTTGGAGGAATTTCAGGCGACTAACCGCAGGTTGTATGCACGGTGCATGAATTGTGGCTGTAAACGTCTTCTTAGTGCTTCCTCTAAAAATCAAACCTCATTGAACTTTATCTACTGGATGAATTTAGAAGATTCTGATGGATTCTTAGGTAAGATATGTTTGGTGATGTCCTGCCAAAATTACCCACTAAAACATGAATTTTCTTTTGGTGATCCAACCGACAAAATCATACCAGGCTAACAGTTGATCAATATTAACAGTTCTACAACAATTAATTACTTGTGCAAGTTGGAAACCAACTCGGTCATATTCTAGTTGGCAGGTTACAGCTGATGAATCTTTATTAGATACTTTAATACATGTGTGAAAATTTCCAGTTCTGAAAAAAATAAAAAATTGGCAATTCCCTGTAAATTTCTTGTGTGGGTGACTAATTAATGTTCGTCTCATGCAATAGTTGTTACACAATACGCGAATGGTATGGGTCGCACTCAATTCTTTGGTTTCTAGAAGAAGAGCTCACTATGATTTATTAATATATCTTTGTGCCTACTAAAGCAGTTGTTGATTGAAAATTGGTCCTAGAATAGGAGATATATTGTGTTGCCGTCCAATTAACTATCTCTATACATAACAAAAATTAATAAGCTGAGGTGAAGGCTATGTAGGAAATATCTTAAAAATCTGGATTTTGATCAGAAAAGTAAATTAGCAAAAATAAAAATTATAGAATGAAGTTATTCTGAGTTGTGTTAACGGATTTAAGACTGTGCTCCAGAAACCTCTGCGTAGAGGGAACTCTTTCCCCTCTGATTTGAAGAGGACAAATTTCAGAATTTTTGTACAGCAGACTCACGGTTTCTCTCCTCTGCTCCCTCTCTGATTTTTCTTTGAAGTAAGGGAGCGACTCTATCAAATCCGTCTGCTGGCCTCTCCTCTCTGCTCCATTCCCTTCCATTTAATGAACAATAATTCACCTCTTCTGAAACACAGTCTGGTGGCTAATGATTCGCTTTCTTTTATCTCTCTTTTTTTTCCTTTCATTTTCCCTTTGAACTATTCTAAAGATGCTGCCTTAGCATTTCATTTGTGTAAATAAACCTTTTTTTCAATATACTTTTTTCATTATTCAATATAATGTTGGTGGTCAAACCACCAACCTTCAAAAAAAAAAAAAAAAACTGATGCACAAAATTTTCCGGATGATCGAGTTGGCCCAAGAGTACGACGGAATTTTTTTCTTTTTTCCGAGTGTGTTTATGGTTAAGATTGATCAATCCTCTTTCAACAGTGATATAAGAATAATTATTTAATAATATACTTAAAGGAAAAACTTTGTTTGTAGAAGTAGATATTAATTAATATAAGAACTTATGAACCAGAAATATTTGCTAGAAATTGTGTTTCATGAATCTAGCACTTTTCAAATAGTCTAGTGTTAATCCCAATGCATCATATTTAGGCATTGGGCAATGGGCAAACGGTACAATTAATTTGGGACATCATAAATTCCAGATTTTGCAAAATTTTATTAAAAATAAGACTAAAAAGGATAAACAGGAGGAAATATAAACAGGGCACAATTAATTTGGGACATTTTTCTGCACTTCGGGTCTGTTCGGTGGCTCTCCAAAAGTTACTGTTCACGTGGAAAAAAAAATTCACTCGGAGTGAAATTTTTTTTCCCACGTGAACAGTAAAAATCAATTAAAAAAATCAGTTCCTGTGCCTATTCTCCTGCCCACTATGTAGCCGAACACGCCCTTCCTAACTGCTTCCATACCAACTTTAATTAGATTCATAACTCCAATCTATATAAACTATGGAACTTTTTCTTCCAGCTCCTTGAAGATTCTTATGCATTGTTTTTTCCACAAAACAAAACAAAAGAATTGTTGCTTGTATTTCAGTAATTGTTGATGCAATAATTACTTGGTCATATTTTCTCTGCATAAAGAGCGAACATGCAATCTTACTATAGAACAAGCAATCAATTTCACATTGTCTCTATGACAATTCCTCCTCAAACTTTACTGCCTTTTAAAAAAACCACATTAGTTTTCTGAAATCCTTTTGTGTTATTGAAATCTCTAACTAGGTCCTCTAACCCACAACTCATTATTATAAATCTCTGTCCAAGTACAGGCCGGTATCTTACTGATCACTCTGATCGTCCGTATCCTCAAGATCGACAACACCTCTATTTTTCTCTATCTCACGTAATTCCGGATCCATTGTAACATCAGTAGCATATCTGGATCACAAGATTGAGCATGACTTCAGACATGATAAATATAGAATTTTAGCAAATTAGTGGGTTTTTTTTATTTTTTTAACCCGAGGGTATTAATAAATTTTTTGGTACATTAATAGACAACTTGCTATTTATTTTTATTATCTGATTTTGGGCTGTCAATTTTTAGGCGTACTTTGTAGGATTGTGAATTGACTTGTCACTTTTATAAGCACCGCATGAATATATGTTTACCTTCCTTTTTACTAGGAATTATGCGACTTAATCAAGCACGCATGCCCGTCTCAATCATGATTACTAGGTGCAAAATAATAAAGAGAGATCAGAGAGAGAGATTATTAAAGAAAATAGTTTGTCGCCAAGTAAAAGTTGTGTACATTTAGAGGTTGATTCAATTACAAAATAATTAATTTTTGGTGGTTTTTTTTCTAAAACATAATAAAATACTTTCAATCTGAAAAAAGAAAATCGATTCCAAAATTAAGAACTGGAGACCCCACAAAACTCAAACCAAGGTGTATAGAGATTGTACACTAAATCTTCCATGTGTGGTTCATCTCCGCACAAGTTGATTATTTTCTTCTCATAAGTGAAAATTTTGAAACTGAGTTAATAATGAGCACCATTATGTGCAAAGATACTCCTAAATAAGTCATTATTGGAAGACCCACCAACTTACATCCTAACTGATTGGCTAATACTTGCTCTACCTGGTATAATCACAAGATTTACGAATAATTCATTTTTTGTGATGCCGAACCGAACGCCGAATTATTCGGTTGACCGAATTTTGATAGAATTATTCACGAATTTTACAATTTTTTTCCCGAATTTTATGAATTTTGCCAATTTTTTCCAATAACTTTTTTTTTTGTTTTTATTTTTTGCCTCCTTGCAGGACTTAGATCTTTGATCCGGATAATTCTGAACCATACCCGAATTATTCCCGAATAACGAATTTTGACATCGTCGAACCGAATCCGAATAATTTATTTGTCACTATTTTTCTTGGTCAGTATTTAAATTATTATGATTGATATTATGTTTGATCACGAGCATGTGCCAAAATGGCGCGCATGACATACGTATTGTATTAGACCGATTCACTATTCTATCATATATATATATATATATATATATATATATATGATAGAATAGTGAATCGGTCTAAGGGTTTAGGGTTTATATATATATATATATATATATATATATATATATATATGAGAAGAGATCCACTTACGACATTTGAAAGTTACAACATGTTACAACATTCGGTTTTGCAATTTTCAAAGTCGATCCAAGCCATTCAACATGATCTCTATATTAAAATGTGATTACTATTTATTAAATGTTTTATAAAACAGTTGTTTTTAGACAATTTTGGACTATTGAAAAACAACAGTTTTGTAAAATACTTAATAAATAGTAAAAAAAATTCAAAAAAATGTAAAATTTAATCACAAAGTACATTTTAATGTAGAGATCATGTCGAACGGTTTGGATCGACTATTTGGACTTTGAAAATTACAAAATCGAATGTTGTAATATGTTGTAAGATCTAAGATGTTGTAAGTGGATCCCTCCTCTCTCTCTCTCTCTCTCTCTCTCTCTCTATATATATATATATATATATAGAGAGAGAGAGAGAGAGAGAAAAGAGGGATCCACTTACACAGTTACACCACTTTTTGGTGACACTAAATTACACTCTACATTTTCAAAGTTTTTAAAGTCCAAACAGTCGATCCCAACCATTCAACATGATGTTTCATATTAAAATGTGCTTGTAGACCAAATTTTACAATTTTTGAATTTTTTTTACTCTTTATTAAGGTTGCGTTTGGATAGACTGAGAATATAGCAATTCTCAAAATAGCTATATTATTCTTAGAACAAACCCATCCAAACGACATATAGCTTTTTATAATAGCTCACGAACAACTCTATTCCGTTATTCCACAGAAATAGCTCAAGAACAGCCCATAGTTTCATTATTTTGTTCCTTCCCTCCATCACTATTCCAAACATACAATCCAAACAACATTTCTACTAATCCGGAATAGTCCAAATTAGTACTATTCTCAAACAACTTGGATTAGCACTATTCTCAAGCACTAATCCAAAAATTACTATTCCTTACACGATCCAAACGCACCCTAAGCATTTTACAAAATCTTTGTTTTCAAACAATTGAATTTTTGTAACCATACATATAGGTGCTTAATTATATTTAGTTACATAATTAATAATAAATTCGGAAATTGAATATATATATAACTCAACCAGATGTGATACTTGTTAAGTGGTATACTATGGTCTATGGATACAATTAATGAATATCCATTTTTATTTAAGATGCAATAAAAAAATTTAAATGAAATTGTTGATATATGTATAAAGCAAATAAATATTAGTAACTTTTTATGAGTAATTAAGAATATAAATTGCATAATTTTATATAAATTATTAAAATAATATAAGATATCATACAATTTTTTTTTTTATATAAAAGTAGTATATTACCACCTGTTTCATTAAAAACTAGAATTGTTTGTAAAAAAGAATTCTACAAATACTAACAAAATATAAAGCAACTAAGGAATGAGCTCATTAGTTGTTAAGCAACTAAGGACTACCTAAAAATATAATGTCCTGTGATAGGAATTGCATTATAAGCTAGGATTACAAAAACAGACTTATTATATGTAAACTAAATAAAGAGCTAAGATATCATACAAATTATTTGTCAAAACATGTTTAATACATATCAGAGCAGCCTTAAGTGAAACTAACCTTCATTTTTTTCTACAGGAAGATTATTTGATATTCGATATAATTTATAGTAAAATATTATTAGCATTAATTTTTATTGTATATTTAACCTAACAGTTTGAAAATTTGACTCAGCTTCTTCTGATACATTCATTTGTAAATTTGGAATGTTCTGCAAGAAGTTTCGTAAATATATATGATAACAATGTTGGTTCAACAAGATGCAAATAAAAATAGTAATACTAGTCAAATTATAGATACATGTACGATTCATGTTTCTATGCCAATGAAATGAACTTGCGTGCTTGATATGATGGACCAAAATAAAAGAAGAAAATCCGATTTGCCCAACTTCCTGAATGGTTGGATAATTAATTAAAAGCAGCAGAGATTGGAATCCGCTATTCTAAGAAAGTAGGATCCACTGATGTCATTGAAGAGCAGCCATGCAAGTTTTTTTTATATAAATATCTGATTGATCTATAAACACATGGTAATCTAAAGAAAAGAAGAGTGTTCATTTTCTTAAGGAAAAAAAAAACACATTTGGATCCAGTGGACCCTGTCATCACTCGGAAACTATAAACACTTGACATATGAATGCATGTGTTAAAAAAATTGTGGACCCAAGTGTTTAGATTTTCAGACATTTGCGTTCGAATTTTCAATATTTTTTTGGATTTAATAAAAAATACACTGCTCTATCCAGCGAAATGTTATTATTCATTATTGTCAATCAATGAAATTAACACATTAACAACTTTGGACAATAAAAAAAAGTTGATACAATGTTATTTGCTCAAAAAATAATTAAAAATTAAAAAAGCCATAAATATTAATATAAACTATATGTAGTTCAGATCTTCTGTGTTCATGTCTCAATTTTTAAAGTTCAAATCAACGATCCCAATCCAAATCGCTTCATATAGTTTACATATTAAAATTTTATTGGAGACGACATGTAACATTATTATTTTTTTCCAGTAGAAGAAATTCTTGTTATTGAACAATCTATAATTTTTAGATTCATAAATTTTTTTTTTCCCTATCTATAATTGTTGCTATTCAGTATCCATGCATCAGTGGATCAAACATCAAGATTTTAGTTAATATATAATCAACAATGTTTCAGAATTTAAATGTTCTAACCAAAAAAAACATCTTAATTGATGCAAAGTCCAACTTTAACACATCAACTATTGTTATATCAAGTAGCCATTATAACCTAGTTATATCAATTAGCAGTTTAGCACCATACACAGACTAGACTGGTAACATACAAAAAATAACCCTCCAAAAAGAAACCAACTTGGCAACTTATATCATGATGCAGTTGATTTCATAACACAAAAAAACTGTTGAATCAAAACACCAACTTCAAATTCATTTAGCAGTTTAAATTCCATAAAGACGTCTTCTAAGCCTAGTTGCAATTGGGCCAGGAGATGGAGATAAATTACCAGTATGCTCTCCTAGGCGTTTTCTAAGCCTAGTTGCAATTGGAGCAGGAGATGGAGATAAATTACCAGTATTCTCCTCTCCTTTCTTTCTCTTGACCTGACGACGTTTTCCCATGGTTTCTCCATCATTAATAGCACTGCTCTCATTTGTACTAACTACTATTAAACTCTCATCTGATAAAATTTCCAGTTTTGGCTCGTTTTCTTTGGCAGCTTCTGTATTATCAGACATGGCACCTTTGATTTCAGAAGAAGGTGCCTGGTCTGAATTAGCTGGCTTCCGACGAGTTTCTATCAGATAATGTGCCACTGATTTGTATCCAAGTTTCACAACCTACATTTGCAATTACGAAAAATTATGACAAACATGAACATATTTGAAAGATTCAATACTTTCTCTCCACACCCCTATAATGAAATCAATTTCCCAGATAAATATCACATCCCTTTACGAATTCATACGAGAAAAGTTATAAGACGTTAAGTCGTTTCACGACAAACAATTATTTTCCTAATATGTAAATACCAAGCAAGCAAATTGCTATTGATACGTGGTAAACTACAAGAGTTCGATAAAGAGAGTGACCAAATTTTATTAATTTTACATAAGCATTTGTGATATTTCAGTGATCTTATAAGGGTATGCACAATATCTGCGTTTTGCAGGGGTATTTATGATATTTACCACATCTCAGCAAGGGACCAAGTTTCTGTAAAAATATAAGAAAAAAGGTTACCTTCTTATAGAGAGGTCCAGTGGGGTTCCATCCTTTTTAAGCCTACATAGGCTGCAATTGCAAATGCCCCTACAAACTGGACACATCCAGTCCGGGTTCTTAATTGCTTCTAGAACATTTTCACCATATCTGTATTGCATTAATGATAGAATAAAATTAAAATATACTTTAGAAGCTTATAAAATAAGCCAATTACAAATTTACAACAATTCACCTCATATAAAGACAGTCCCCACAGAATTGACCCTGCACAATTTGACATTTGCAACAGCTGGTACGATAACCCATAGTCTTTTGCCTGAAAATATATTTTTTTTTAAACGAACAAAACTCCTGTTAATGAAATTAATATCCAATTGAGGCTCCAGTAAGCACCAATTTCACAATTAAGCCGCAAATATCATATGAATCCAGCCCTAATAAACCCAAATTTAGTGCAAATTAATTTATCCCGGTAAGCATAGCAATAACAAAAAAAAAACAGAAAAAATATACAAAAAGAAACTAACTAAAAGGGAATGCAATTGTTAGAATGAAGTAAATCAAAACCAAAGCTGTTACTTTTAAAATTACAGAAAGCACGAGTTCATACAGGTACATGGTACCATGGTAAAAGTTTCCCCAAAGGAAGACTAATTAAGAGATAGGAGTAGGTCCGATGGGCATCGGACCTACTTTATGTCCAATTAGCTCTAACACCATACGATTAGCATCAAGATCTGTGCGCACGGAAATTAAAACAGACTTGCACATATTTAAATTAGTTCGCACAAATCTTGATGCAGATCGGATAGTCAATACACCCATCGAACCAAAGTAGGTCCGATGGGCATGGACCTACTCTCAATTCGCTAATTAAGCATCAAATACTGCAATTGAAACTAAATAAATGAGTTAAAAAAAAAAAAAAAGAAAGATGTGTACCTGCATTGGTGACATGTTTTCCCTTTGACCGGGTCATAAATTCGCTTGTTATCCTTACCAAATCCATCCACAAACAGGGTCCATGTCGCCTCACATGAACCAAGCAATTTCTCATGCTCTTCAGTGTACAACTCCTCTCTCCTGCCTTCTTCAATCAATGCTACATCAGATTCAGTAAGATCATCATTGCTTTTCTTGGCACGGGCTTCAGTGTAGTTTACCGGCGCCACCTTTTGCAGCCTTAATTTTATACACCAGGAAAATTAAAATGTTGTTTTATATAAGATATTCATGTTTGCATATGATAGTCAGAGGCAGATTCAAAGAGGTCCAGGGGGGGATTATGAATTTTTTTGGAAGTCCACTAGTACTAAACAATCCAGTACAAGAAAAAACAAAACATGTCCAGCTGAGATACGGGCCATAAATGGAGGAAACTTTGGGGAAAAAGAAGAAGAAACTGTTGTCTTCTCCATAGAAAGAAAGGAGGCACAAAGAAAGAGAAGAATGTGACAAGTGGGACCCACATTTAGAATTCAAGTAAATGAGACTGCTTTTGATTTTATATGGACTTTTCTAATTTAATGCATAGGGGCCTCGAGATATTTAAGAAAGCCCAATTCATCGAACCCTTCTCTGTTACCACCAACTCAAGTGCCAAAACTACCTCTCCAACTACCAAGTCCCCTCCAGCCCAAAGTTCGAATAAAGAAGCTATCACTGCAGCTACATCAACATGTTAATTTTATGTATTTTATCTCGATTTTGACATGGTTTTAGTTTTTATTCATTCAATTTAAACAATTTAAAATACTGTACTTTATTTTAATTCTATATTATTTATATTAATGAATATTTGAGTCTTGTCTTTTGTCTTATTAAAAATTTCATACAAAGTAAAATTTTATAAATATTTTCCTATTTTTTCTAAAACAAAACGAATTTTTTCGAAAAATCCGAGTCAATCATTCAGCACAAGGGAACAACCACAGAGCACTACCTCAGAAAATAAACCGATTTTTTTTAGGGTAATAATTTGTCGTAACATAGTTTTTGACAAATAAATTTTTTATCTATTTTTTTTAGTACAAAACAAGCTTCTGCAAAACCATGTCTATAATATAATACAACCATGTCTATAATATATCGTGTCTTAAAAACACTGCCAAAATCATAACAATAGATAGATATATACCTCGATGAGCGCCTAGAAGGCAAAGAAGGAGTTAATAAATCAACCTTCTTCTTCGATCCATCTGTGGGCAAAAGAACCCGCCTTTTAGGGTTTGGACTTAAATTAGGGGTTTTGAAAGAACTGTTGACATCTCGTGAGAGATTGAGGATGCCAAGCTGTTGCATCCTCTCCATGTTCGACTTGATCCTCTCCTCTCTACACTTTTCGTAATCCGCTGCCATGGGAGCTTGATCCATCGATTCAGATTTCATCAATGGAGTCGGCATCGCTCTCTTTCTCCGTGTACTGAAAGGGTTTAGAGGTGCGATTTCGACCTCGCTTCAATTCTATCGCCTCAGTCTCTCTTTCTTGCTAAAACCCTACATAAATCTCTCTTTCTTGCCAAGCCAGTACACTACAGTGCCCAGAGAGAGAGACTCGAAAGACTTTAAATGGGGGTCCTATTGTACAGTATAGACCCCTTAGGGGACCCACATTTCAGTGACTAAGTTAAGATGCTCGGGACCCGTTAGAAAAGAAAGCTGCATTATATCATACTGTTTACTCTCAGAGCATTTAGGGTACAAGAAATGAGCGCAGATGTCAGTGTCTAGTAAAATTGTTAAGGATAGTAGACCGAGTCCAGAGAGATATTTTTCTATTCAAACGGTCGTATGGAACAGGAGAAGAAGACAAAATGGGAAGTAAATTGAATTTGAATGATTTTTGTGGTAAAGATTTTAACAGAATAGTTTTAACTTAATGCAGCGCACAGACTAGAGAATCAACAAGTAGCTGCATATGGTTCTTGCGCTATATTAAGACAAAACTACTCTGTTAAAATCTTTACCCGATTTATGTGCGTGCGGTACTTCAAGGCGGATCCAACGGATAAGATATGAGTTGAAGGTTAAAAGGGAAACGAAAATGTTTGGATAGAATCAGAGATTTCTTTTTATACCTTGGAAAGGTAAATCCAGGGAGCGGTACAGATACTTTCTTCTGGAGCGCACTAAAATACCCTTGGAAAGATAAAAAGTTGGTTTGTTTTGTAATTTTTATAAATATTTTGTCAGCTACTTAAATGTATATGTTTAAAAAATAATTATAAAGCTGTTCAATTTTTAAAATAATTATAAAGTTGTTCGTCTTTTATGAGAATTCCATTCATTGCGAAATGAGTTTTGTGTTTTTTTTTTTTTTTTTTGTATAATTTTGTATATCACCTAAAAATGCAAAATAATTTTAGTTTTTGATTTAGACTAATACAATATTTTTTTTTATATGAAGTCATACGCTCAAAACTTAATTTTATTTTTTTATGAATTATTAAAAGAGAAATAAACTTTTCTTCATTTATCTTAAACAAAATTTACAGATGCTACAATAATAATAGAAAATGTGAAAATGGAAATAATCTTGAATGGATTTTTTTACACAGGCAGGCATAGATCTAAAATATTTACAAAAATATGTTACAATAAATCAATTTTTTGAATGATCTAAAAATGATTTAACAGTTTTTTTTTGGTGGCTTTTTGATGTGATATGATATCATGTTATCACACGTTTTTTTCTAAGAATTTAGACTACGTCCGATGTCCATCGGACCTACTTTGGTTTGATGGGTGAAATGACCATTCAATTGCATCAAGATTCGTGCTAAGTACATTAAAATATGTACAATTCTGTTTCAATTTCTGTGCGAACTAATATTAATGCTAATCGTCCGGTGTTAGAGCTAATTGAACCTAAAAGTAGGTCCGATGCCCATCGGACCTACTCCTGTCTCTTTTTCTAAACTACAGCAAGACCATTGACAGATATTCTACTTGCTTTTAATGTTCAACAATTCAATTAATTTATTGTATTATCTGAAGTCCTGTCATAGCTCTTTAATCTCAAATTAATTAGTTTGTAAACCTCGAGGGTATTTCTAAAATTAATCTCATTTTCAGAGGGGAACTGGTACCACCGGTACCCGAGGGTCTGGGAGTAGGGATGGCAATGGGTCTAGCTCACGGGTATTTTGTCAAGCTCAGATCTGATCTGCTCATAAAAAATTAATGGCCCGCCTGTCCGGCCCAGTCTGACGGGCTTGAAAATCTAGGCCCGGCCTGCCCAATGGGCTTTTCCTCCAGGCCCAGGCCCGGCCCGGTCTGCCCGCTATTTTGCCTACAAAAATCAGAAAATTTGAAAACAAAAAAAAATCAGAAAATTAGAAAACCAGAAAACCAAAAACCAGAAAACCAAAAAACCAAAAAACGGAAAATCAGAAATCAGAAAATCAGAAAATCAGAAACCAAAAAACCAGAAACCAGAAGCCAGAAAACCAGAAATCAGAAAACCAGAAAACTAGAAAACAGAAAACAGAAAACAGAAAACAGAAAACAGAAAACGGAAAATCAAAAATCAGAAAATCAGATAAGTCCAACGGGCTGCCTGTGGGCTCCGACTTAAGCCCAGGCCCGGCCTTACCTGGCCCATCACATCGCCTGGCCTCCCGGACAGGCCGGGCGGGGATGACCGGGCCTTCGGGCCGACCGGACTTTTTTGCCATCCCTATCTGGGAGAAAGGGCCCTTCAAGAGGGCACCTTGTGGGGAAAGCTGTGTTAATTGATATGAGTGAGTTGTTCTGATACAGATAATTTCAAAAAAAAAATAAACTTTTAAGCATGATGTTGAAAAAAAAAATAGCTAGAGTTTTTTATATAATGATGTTTACAAAAATTACATAAGCTATCTCCAATAGTCATTTAGCAATAGCCATTTAGGATGTATTTGGATTATCAAGAATAGCATGGGGTTAGTATTGTTCTTGAGTTAGTGACTATTTTTTTTTTTTATTATTCTACGTTTGGATCATCCTAAGAATTAGCGATGTTTCTATTAACCCATCCAAACGATGGAATAATGCTAACTCCAAGTTAACACTATTTTTGTAATTTTGGAGAGTTGCATCCAAACACACTCTTAGATATTGTCTCCATTAGTTTTCCAATGTTGCTCCTAATATGAGGAACCAAATCTCTTGCTCCTAAATTCACTGCCGAATGAGTTTGAAGTGAGACCAAGACAAAACTATATTTAATATTTGGGTATGTCTATAGTACAGCAAAGATAATTTGGCTATAGTACAGTAAAAATTTTAAATAAAATCTGACCGTCCGATTGATGTCTTCCACTTGAAATTATTCAGGGATAGAATAGTCTTTTTCCTGCTCCGTTTTCCTGCTCCGTTAGATATTTCTCACGGAGGAGAGGAAATAAGACATCTTAGATCTCTCCTCCTTCACTCTCTTTCTCGCCGCTCGATCGGAAGACAAAACGCGAGACGATTTGAAGTAGCCATGGCGGAGAGACCTCCAGTTCGATCGGAAGACCCATCCTCGCCTCACTCTGCAGCCTTTCAAAGCCATGGCGGAGAGACCTCCAGTTCGATCGCAAGACCCATCCTCGCCTCACTCTGCAGCTTTCAAGCACCCCTCAGCCTTAGAGACCTCCAGTTCTCAGCCACCATCGAAGAAGAAGCGAGTTGCCCTCAGCGATTTGCCACTAGACAACGTAGTGAATACTCGAACTGCCCCATCAAATGTACGAATTGCACTTCATATTTATTTATTTTTCAATATTTAGGAGGTTTGCAACAAATGCCTAAAAATTTACTGCAATTAACAGTATAGGTACTTTCCCCCAGTTGGCTAAACTCTAAGGTGGTTCTTGTTGTTTGAATTGATTTTGCATTGTCACTACTAACTCTTAACTATACCAGTCTATTGTCATCAATTGGGGGTTCTCAACTAGAAATTTATTGAGTTTGCACGTGATATATTCCTGTCTCAGGACAAATATTCCAAGAAATTCTCAAAATTATGATATTATCTTCAACATTATGTTTCAGGATTAGGATTCGGGCCCGGTTTTCCTGGGCTACAAGCCGGGCTAGGTGCTGGTGCTAGTTTGTGTGGGAATGGCCTTTGGCTATGACATGGGTAAGGGTGTTGCATACGATGCAACAGGTGAGCACTCAAATGTTGACAAACTTTTTTAAAATATATGCAGCTTTGGGATGGAGATAACATTACAACACCATTTTCACAGGTATATTGCTTTTTGTCCTTGAAATTATATGTTCCTCAAGTGCTAGTGTATATTAATTATATGTTCCTCAAGTGCTAGTATATATAATTAAAACTTATGAAATGTTTAACTTGCGTTGCTTATTTTGTAGGCTGATGTGGATTTATTTCGAAATAAGTTGGTGGCTGAGTTGATATTTTCTGACTTAAACGTAATAGAGGAAGTGCAAAGAGTAAGAGGAGATATTATTAGCTTATCCAAAAGAAATGTTTAATTGCTTTCAGTTGTAGTTGGTTTTTAAAGCTTTTTTTTTTTTGTTTCAACTTGTTTGTTTAATTGCATTCAGAATTTTATTGACAAATTAGCTATGATAAAAGCAGTGAATATAATGTAATGATAATTCTGTATCAGATAATTTTACATACAAATGCTGTATGCTTTTAAAAGCAAGAATCGATTGGATTTTGTTTCCATGAAACAAGATGATAGATATGTTTCATCCTTTGGGAACTCAATATATTCCTTTTTCAACTTTTTCGTGGTCATATGAACTCGATAGTAAGACCATCATTCAATTACATAATTTTGTTTAAACATACATTTTATATCGACAGAATCAAATATGAAAGAAACAATTTATAATTCTGTTTGTTTGTCCTGTAGATCACAATACCATTATCTATGATGACATACTTCCTACAGTTTCATCGCTTATACCTTACTACCTAGCAGATAAGGCTGCAAGGCCTCAAAATTGAAATTCTGGCTGCCACCAGTACATATAATTTACAGAGACATACAGAATTTAAAATAAATAAACAATTAGGCTCTATATTCATCACCACAAATGCCAATTATGGTCATGAGATCTCTCCCTTTCTTTGAGACTTCATTAATGCAATTGAAGTCTTCTTCGTCCAATTTCAGTGAGAAAATTGCGGCTGTATCCTTTATATGCTCAGATAGACCCAATCTCACACCCACCATTGATCCTGCCACACTTGGCTATTGGTGCAACCCAGACAATCACCTAAATTTAAACAATATAGCATGACTCTATTGCAACAGAAACATAATAAAAGAAAAACAAGCTGAAGATAAGAACAAAATATAAAATTAAATTTTTGCTCTGGACACAATAAAAGGGTAGATATAAAAGGGTAGACATACCTATCATCTATTGAAACCGAACCACGAGCCAAGCACATATATTGTCAGCATCTCCATTCTACGGAGAGAAGCTGGGTTCAATTCCCGTAAAAGGCATCTAAACAGAAATGAATGCCGGGATTTATGGGAGCCCTTATTAAAAAAAATACTAATGTTGGCACAGTTGCTTCAGAAATGGTGTCAACACGGGGTATAATTACTATAATATGGTATACAGATTGTAGGATTTTATCAGCACATCCATTGAAAAATCAAAATACTATTTACCGGCATTTGCTTTGACCCACCTGCAGCGCCACTTTCCTTCAATAAAATCCTAAGATGCAGCAGAAACCATCTCTTTCTCTTCTTTCTCTAGCTTGCCTTCATTGCCCACCTCTTTTTTCGGCTGAGTCACCACAGTACGGCGGCTCCTACTGGTTGACGTACTAGATGGCCTGCTACAAGATGAATCACTAGACGTGTCTAACGAACAAGAGGCATCTAGAGAGAGGTTTCTATGGAGAGATGCTTCCTTCTTTTTGCGAATTAACAGAGGGTTTGAAATAGAAGGGGATTTTGTGATGGTTGGTTCTTTAGACCTCACCCTAGCCTCACATGTTCGTACCAGTACTCAAAATATCCTGGTATTGGTTGCACCAATTAACAGAAAACTGATATCAAACTGGTTGCACCAATTAACCTTAAAAAGTTATCTTTCAGAACTCAAACCAATAACCTAAAATCAAATCCTCAATGCAAGGTACACTAATTAGTGCATTTATGCAACTTAAATGCAGGGTTCCACTCTATTAAAACCATTAGTGGAGCAAATGAAATCTTGAGTTGCCTACTGAAATCGGTTATCATCCACCTGCTTGATCAATTTCTTAACCACATTGGAAAATGCAATGGAAAGAAACTATGGGAGTTTGTCTCCAAATCTACATAACAGTTCCAGAATAATCTATAAAACAGTTACCCAGGTTCGTCTCACCATTGGCAGCACATTTCAGAGAAAAAGAACAAAGGGAAACTAGTATATCAGGTTTCTGATATATATATTTCTTACCAGAAAAAGCAATTTTGCAACAGTGGCCTAAAAGAAATGTTGCAAAAGAATCCCTTTGACAATGCAAGGCAAACTCACGAGATATTTCTGAGCTTCTTCTTGGCGCGTGTGCAGTTGAAATCGCACCATGAGATAACAGTTGGTAAATGCCACCGTAAATCAAATAAAGCACGAACAGCTCGAAGGTTCCCATCGTTTCGTCCAATAGAGGCGCGGAGCCGTGGAGGGAGGAGAGGCGCCAGAAATCGCACTGGAGGCTTCCTGGGAGTGGGAAGAAATCGCCTATATGGTGGGCTTGGGGGGGGGGATCGCGTCTCGGTGTTCAGGAGAGGGGGGAGAAGCGTCGTGAGGTCCTCTGGGGTGCTCGACAATGGTGAAGGCGGAAGCGGCAAGGACAAGAGAGAAGCAGAGGAGAGGAGGAGGAGACGTAGACGGAGGGTAAGAAAATAAGAAATACACTGGCTATTTTACCCTTCCGAAAAAACTTTCTGTTTAATTTAACGTTAGATACGACGATAGACTATCTAATCCGAACCATTCAATCGATAAAATTAACGATTGTGATTTAGTTTGATTTTGCTGTACTATAGCCAAAATAAATATACTGTACTATAGACGTCCTCTTAATATTTAAATGTTAAAATTTGTTCTTCACCTACCTAGCAGTGACTTTAGGGATTTCTGCCCACATGAAGCACATGATCCAGTTCCCTAATATGGTACCTGCGACTGAGAGTTGGTACTCCGTACAGGTCACATTTTTAAGGAGTAACACCCGTTCCAATGCTCCTACCTCTCTTTGTGGAGGCAAACTATAATGACATTGCGATGTTCAACCTCAAGTACTCAAATGCACAGGGTTTGGTTCATTTTTTTGGAAGCAGTTTGCTAAAAATCAAACCACTATTTGATTGGAGCACTCGATGGAGCATTAATTGGAACGGGTTCTTCAATCTCTTATTGGTTTAATTCATGGACTTTCCCTATAATGGCGTCTCAGGCTGCACCTCTGCCTTCTAATCGAAATTGGTCATTACATAGGGCTGTTGCAAATGGGCTGCATAACACCGATTCCATGCATGTCAGTGGCAACTCAATATCAGGTATTGTGGCAGTGGACTAACAATGGAGAATATTCTGCTAAGTCATTTTATGACATGGTTATCGCTACAGGTAAAACCAAGTGGAGATTTGAATTTACTTGGCACCTCAAAATACCTCCGTCGGTACGTGTGTTTGCTTTTCTATGCCTACAGGGGAAGTTATTGACACACGATGTTATGGATCGAAGAGGCATACAATGTGAGTTGTGTTGTGAAATATGTCAGTCCTCTCCTCTAGAGATACACATTTTCTTTCAATGTGAGTATGCGCATAGGTTTGGTCAAGATTTGCTATTCTCCTAGGGTACAAAATCATGCAGTTAGGTGATACGGTGCAGGAGACAGTTGAAAATCCTGGAAAGCATAAAGAGGCAGGATAAGAAGACACAGGTGGGGGGTTTTCTTCTTTGCTGCTTGGTTTTTGTGGATGGCTCGCAACAGTAAAACCTTTGCTGATGGGTAGCAGAACGTGCCATGCATCAAGGAAGCGCTATTATGGATAAAATGCTGCTAAGATACTGTTGTTTGTGTTGCTTGTGTTATATTTTTTTCCAAGTCGGATGTAATTTACTTTACTACTAAACTGATGTACTCAACCTGATAGCCATTATCAGGGTTTCGAAAAAAAAGCAAGTACCAGCACAACAACAACTAAGTACAGGATCAGAGAAACACAGCTCTGATATTACAAAAGATTGACTAGTCTATTATAAAACAGAATCATGCAGTATATATATTAAAGGGTGGAGTAGTTTAGTACGTAAAGCCAGAATCTAACAATTTACACCACAGAATTAATTACTGGCTTTTGATAACAATTATAAAGAGACTTCAAATCACATGACTCCATGCATGGCCTACAAAAATACTGTCTATAACATACACTAGACTGTTGCTGTTTTATATAACTGAAGGTTTCATAAAGAAATTAAACATTAATGTATCAAGTACAGCCCTGGAAAACAAGAAATATAAGAAATATAATTAGATTTAAATTTTCATTTAAGAAACCCAAAACAATTTGTGAGAACAAAATCATTTAATAATCCAAAAGATACAAGTAATAGATACTAATAAGCATAATTTGAACATCAACGTTTCTATCTTTTAATTGGGGAATCTGATGCATTCAACTTACATTTAAAAAAAAAAAAATGGTAGGAGACTAACACTCCAGTTTCGACTGTAATAATTCCTTTAAAATTAAAGGACGATTTCTAACTAAATATTGAAATTCTTCCATTTCCACAACTCCTCCAAGTGTTTCTGGATAGGCCAAAAATTTCAAGCAAGATGTTTTGAGTTGATGGCATATGTGCCTCTCGGCTAAAGATAACAAGGTAACAACATTGCTCATGTCAATACTACCACACAATATATTCTCGCATATTATCTTTAATCTCCCCAAACCGTATCTATCAGCTGCAACCAATAGATGTTGAGCCATTATTTTACTGTCTTGCTTCTTGTCGCTCTCTTTTTTCTCTTCTAATAATCCAGGAAATGAATCCTTATATATGAAATGAAGCATAGCTTTGAACACTGACACTTCCATTTCTTCAATTTTAATTATTGTATCTGATTTCTCTTTCATCGGACCGAAAAATTGTGCCGAAAAAACTGGAGATCTCGCCGCCAGAATGCACTTATGAGCACTAATATTTTGACCATCGATTTCAAATGTGACATCAACTCCATTTTTATTCTCGAGAAGATGACCGAGTTGCTGCTGGATAGTACCAGGCGGAACAACTTGTGTAGTTGGTTCCACCGGAAAAACTTTAAAAACAGTAACGACACTTTTAATGACAAAACAATCATTCTTAATATTTGGCTCCAACTTTGTTCTTTTACAGAATGATGTATAGCCCCTATTATGATTCTTTCTTTTGAAAATATGAATCCGTGTTGTTTTACTTAAGGGTAAAGCACATCCACTTTGGTCTAAAATAGTAAAACAAACCTGTGCCTTTTTACATTCTAATTTGCTTTTGAGGCAAAGAGATATCGATATGTAATCATCTTTTGCCTTAGTAGTACCATTCGGATAGTACCGGATAGCCCACTCGTACCCACCGACACTAAAGATGGTTGATTCAATATACTCGCCTTTACTGATATCCAAATCTAAAGAACACCCCATAATCTTAAACATATGTGATACTTTCACTTTTTCCATTGCTCTTGTACAACATATGGTTTCTACTGTACCAACAGAATTCTCTGCAGAGAGTGACATTGATATAAAGAGAGAGAGAGAGAGAGAGAGAGGAGAGGCTTTATTAATTACTATATATGTATAAGAAGGTGAGAAGAATGAATGCAAGAAGAATTTGTGTACTGTGGGATTCTCCGTGTTGCTTGATTTCTCCCTTTTAAAGGATGAAAATGATGGAGCTAACAATAAATATTCTTTGAAAAAGACGAAGAATACGAGCGGTTTTAGAGAATTCTTGGAGGCGTTTATATCAACGAGGTGATTAATTAACCCTTCTATTTAATTTTGTTGAATGCTGAAAAGGCGCATGCATGCATGTCCCTTTGAGTTCTCTAATAAGTTTAGATTAGATATGATATATCTCAATCAATTTTAATTTGTTCTAAATTTTGTATATGTTTTTATACTCCAAACAGTTGATCCAAATCATTCAAAATTATTCTCATATTAAAATGTATTTGGAGATCAAATATTAACTTTTTTTAGAAAAAAAAATAACTTTTTTTAGAACTGTTTTTGGACTGTGGGACATAGATATACTTTGCAATTAAAAATGATTAATTTATTTCTAACAAAATTCACAAACTGATGAATTGAGAAAAATCACCACAAAGACATAAGTTTGAAAATAAAAAATAGATCAAGAGAGAACACCAAACTAAAATGAGAAAGAAGATTGGAAAAGAAAAATCTCAATCTCAATTCATATAAATTTTCATCCAAACATATCATGAAAATTAAATTTCAATTAACTCCAAATCTCGTATTTCGTAATAAAATTTTGAATATCGATCCGAACACGCCGTAAACGAGTTGTGGCTAGAGGGTTCAAATAGTTTGGTCGTTTGACTATGCGCAATTGCCAAATTTGGATGAAGAATTGAAAATGGATTAGTTTTGAAAGAGTTGGGTTGTTCCAACTAGTGTTGTAAATAATAGTGTGCGCTCGTCGAACGATCAGAGTACCACCAAATGATTAATCAGAATTAATCAGAAATTATTAGTTATAATCGAGAATAATAGTCCGATTAGTTAGAAAATTTTGTAACGGGTTGATTGCCATTAATGAGTAATTGGCTTAAACATAAATATTTTATGACACAACTTTTTTTTTCTGACAACAAGTTCAGACCAATCCATAAATTTGTGGAAACTGCAGAGTATTGTATGACATGCATGACATCGTAGCCCCTCAAAAAGAAAGGGATCACCTTCTTCCAGTGTTACTGACACACAAATCTAAATAAATTTAAATATTTAAATATTAGTTTTTAATTTTGCCACGGACTCACGTGTCAGCAATACAGGATAGAAAAATCCTGCTCGGAGGAAGAGGATTCGGTCCCCCTCAAAGTCATTGTGTGGCTATGTAATGGAGGTTTTTTATAGATAAGTTGTTGACCAGTCAACCAGTGTAATTATAACAAGTTGACTAGTCAACCATGCAATAGGATGTCAACTAATTTCTGTTAGATAGTAATTTCCCTTGGATAATTCTGAGGAATGTAACTAGGGCTGCAAATGAATCGATCCAAATCAAATTTGGGTAAGTTCGAATTCGAGTTCGTTCTAATTCGAATCGAACTAGTTCGAAATAAAGACTTAGCTTTGAACTGACGACGCAGGTTCAAAATTGATTCGGTTCAATTCGAACTAGATTTGATTCGATTTGTTAAAGTTCGGAGAGGAGAGGAGTGACGAGATAGGGAGAGAAGTTTCGCGAGCGAGAGAGAGAAGAAGGACTTTGTATATCCATGCATGGCGGCGCGCGACCTCTGTGTGAAAGAAAAAAGAGAGACAAAGAGAAAACAAGAGACAAAGAGACAAAGAGTCAGAGAGAGAAAAAGTTATCTCAACTTTTGCGTCACTTTTTGGAGTTTGCAATTCAACGGTTCAAATATGTTCTCCACGAATCTCAAAGCTTAAATTTTGTGACCTTTTAATTGGGTCTGGTCAAAATCCGTTCTCCACCAATCTCCACCAATCTCAAACGTTAAATATGCAAACTCACGAATCCATTTCGAACTTTCAAACGCGGAGATTCGAACCTCTCTAGGTTCGCGAACCATTTCGAACGAATCTATACATGAAATTTGGCTCTAAATTAATTCGAATCGAACCAGTTTGATTAATTTCGAATCGAATTTTTTTCGAACTTTTTCGAATCAAACTCGAATCGAATTACGAACTACGAATTTTTTGTGCAACCCTAAATGTAACAAAGGATATAAAAAAGGGATAGGCATATTGACACTACAGACATGTATATTAACACAACATCTTTAATAAAATTTAATGTAAAAACAATTTTAAGCTTCTTTCAATGTTTTGCTAATTATCATATTTTTCTATAATGTAATTAATATCTTGATCATGTATTAAATTATTTAATTTCCATAATTGCTAAATTTTTATTTCCATTTTTATTTTATTTTACATTGAGCTAATTATATCTTTCTGCTTCATTTTTTTTTCATAAAACTATACAACTATAAACTTCACGGAAACCATCAATCAATTGAAATTTCAAGCACAAACATCAATTAATTTCCACTCAAACCAAATTAAGTCAAGGTATGTATTTAACTTGTTTTTTGTAATTTTTTATATTATGATAAACTCACTTTAATTTTGAGAATTTTGAGAATTTTGAGAATACTTTATAAATTTAAGTTTAATGCAAACAATTTATTAGTTTTAGCATGCATGATTGATGTAATTTTTATTGTAGTGTTTTGTTGTACTTTTAATTTATTATTTTAATCATAAGTTGAATGTTAACATTAATCATGATAATTTAAATTCAATATGTTTTTATATTATTAATCATGTTGTTTTATAGTGTTTTTTTGCGCAAAAAAATGGATAAAATGTTAAGTGACAAAACATTTTTTTTTTATAGTAGATTGTGAAAAAAAATTGTGAAGTTGGATAAAACAAATCGATATACATAATGATCATGATAGATTTTAAAAATATAATATAATTATTCACTGTCGTAGTTCTCTTAAAAAATATGAAATATTCAATTAATGAAAACAAATAAAGAATATTTATTGCATTAATCTAACTTCTAAGGAAATAAATCATATAATAGCATAGAGAAACAAATTTTGATAAAATATAACTTTTAAAGAAAAAAAATAATGGGGTAATAGAGGGAGAGAGAATCAATTTTTAAAGGAATCAATTAATAAAGGGTAAAATTGTCTATATCATAAAATATATTGATAATGTTGTGTTGATAAATTTTGTTGTTGTTTTAATATCATCACCCATAAAAGAGCCAGCACTGCAACATAGAAGGGTAAAAGTAGAAATTATATTTTGTTCTTTCTATTTGTGACATACCAAATAATGAAGGTGGATCAAATGTGAAAGTCGTTATGGAAATAGTTAGAAAGGATTAAGCTGTCCGATTCAAATCGGACGGTCCTGATTTAAAATCCAAAAATTGAGTTACTTCTCAATTCGAATCGGACGGTCCTGAATTCCAGAACTAAGGGGGGAAAATATAATTACCCAATAATTTAAGGCATATGCTTCCATGGACCATAAGGACCTATTTGTAAAATGAACATATTTTTATTTCCAAAGTTCAAACAGTCGATCCGAACCGTTCATCTTGTTCTCCATATTAATATGTGCTTGGAGACCAAATTTTACATCTTTCTGAATTTGTTTACTATTTACTAAGATGGGTACAAAAATTATCAAATTCAAACCATTGAATTTTGTATCATCTTAATAAATAGTAAAAAAATTCAGAAAAATGTAAAATTTGGTCTCCAAGCACATATTAATATGGAGAACAAGATGAACGGTTCGGATCGACTATTTGAACTTTAAAAAAATATATATTCATTTTACAAATAGATCTTTATGTCCATAGAAGACACTCACAATTTAATATCAATTGATGTCTCACATCTTACAAAATGACCCTGCAACAAATTGCAGCTCATCAGTCATCAGTGACGTCAGCCAATATATTATTTTTTTTTTTGAAAGTACAAGTGGTCCCCTAAGCTATGTGTCAGTGTGTCACCACCAACTAATATTTTACAAATACTGGGTCAGATTATGTTTACAAAGTCTCTGCTCTGTATAAATTAAGCATTTCACAATCAAATGCCCTCCCTTTTGCATCACTCCCACAGATTCACAACCACCACAAATCTATTTTTTATTCAGTAATGGCCTCAGCTGTCGCAGCCGCAGCCCCGACTGATATCACCACCGATGGTACCAGCAATAATTTGGTGGTTCTGTACCCGTCACCGGGGATGGGCCACCTCGTCTCTATGATCGAACTTGGCATGCTGCTCATACGCAACGGCCTCTCTGTCACAATCCTGATTGTTGACCCTCCATACAACACGGGCGCCACCGCTGAATTTCTTGCCGGTGTCTCTGCTGCCAACCAGTCTATCTCCTTCCACCGCCTCCCACCCGTAACGCTTTCTCCTGGCAGCAAATCACCTCATCATGAAGCTCTAACTTTTGAGGTCATGGAACTTTCTAACCCGGGGCTGCTCTCCTTCTTGCGGTCAGCTTCGCCCCGTGCTCTTATAATAGATTTGTTTTGCACCTGTGCTTTTGATGTAGCTAGAGAGTTGAAGATTCTTTGTTACCTCTTCTTTACATCTGGTGCATCAGTCCTTGCTACTTATTTTCATATTCCGGTTCTTCACAGGAGCACATCAAAATCCTTTAGAGAGCTCGGGTATGAGCTTTTGTCGATACCGGGTGTTCCTCCTCTTCCAGCAAATCATATGCTAGTACCTATGCTCGATCGAGATCAGAAGGCCTACAAGGGATTTCTAACCGCGATGGAGGGGATGCCAGACTATGATGGAATTATAATTAATACTTTTGCATCCCTCGAACCACGTGTTGTCGAGGCTATTATCACTGGCAAATGTGTCCCGCCCGGCCACCCAACTCCACCGATCTACTGTATCGGCCCATTGATAAAATCAGATGAGAAGCATGGATGTAAAGACTGTCTTTCATGGCTCAATAAACAACCCAAATCGAGCGTGGTGTTCCTTAGCTTCGGTAGCATTGGCCGGTTCTCAGCCAAACAAATTAAGGAAATCGCAATCGGTTTAGAAAACTGTGGCCATAGGTTCTTATGGGTTGTCCGTTCTCCACCGAACCCAAGAGAAATCGGTTGAAACTGAAAAATTGCCAGAGCCGGACCTCGACATGCTTTTTCCAGAAGGGTTTTTAAAGCGAACGAGTGATCGAGGTTTTGTGGTCAAGTCATGGGCACCTCAGGTAGAAATACTGATGCATGAATCAGTGGGAGGGTTCGTGACACATTGTGGGTGGAATTCTGTGCTGGAGGCTGTGACAGCTGGCGTGGCGATGGTGGCATGGCCGTTATATGCGGAGCAATGGATGAACAAGGTGTTCTTGGAGGAGGAGATGAAGCTGGCTGTTGCGGTGGAAGGGTATGACAAGGAGTTGGTTGCGGCTGATGAAGTGGAGAGAAAGATCAAGTGGCTTATGGAATCCGACGGAGGGAAGGAACTGAGAGAGAGAGCAGCAGCGGTTAAAGTGGCAGCACGCCGGGCTTTGGTGGAGGGCGGAGAATCGCACACTGCATTGATGCGCTTGGTTAATTTTCTCAAAATTAAATAAATTGGCAAGTGCGGTTTATCTACTTTGATTTATAAGAGTAGCAAAGAGTTTGTTGATTAGGTGTGGAAATTGGAGATGAAGGAAGCTTGAATTGGTGTATGTGTTATCAAGGTTGTTGAAATTGGATGGACTTAGGTGAAAATTCTTTAAAGAGGGGTAGTATAATTGAATTGTAATATTAAAATTTGGTGCAGCGGAGGAGATACGCTCAGTTATTGACTAAACTAACAAGCAATCAAGCATCATCAGGTCAATGTAGAACAACTAAGGTTTGAGTGGTTAATATTTTAGAACCATGCCGTGTTTTCTAAGTTGCTAATCTTATTTCAGAGAAATGGCTGACTTCTAGTACCGTTGCTTGTGTTAGGATTGGGATCTGCTTACTACAGCATTTTGATCCTTCGGCGACCGACATCTGAGACCGGTACTGGCACCAGTTGCTAAAGGCCTTTAAAAAAAAAAAAAAATTAAAGCAGAAAATCATCAGTGACCGATATAGCCTGTCGCTGAAGGGTCTCCACTAAAAACATGCGTGCAAACTCATTTTTTTTTCGCCGTCTCCCGCGTTCTAAACCTAGAACCGCTGTTCGGTCCGCTGAGGCCGACCTCCGCCCCGACAATCTGATGGACCAATGATCTGACGCCCTCTGAGTCTTTCTTTGCTGGTCTGTCTCTCTCTCACCCTTTGTGATCTGTTTTTTGGTTATTTTTTTGCATTTTTTTTCTGTTTTATTTTTCTATTTCTGATCTGTTTTTTGCTTCTTCTTTTTTCTGTTTTTTATATGAATTTAAGTTTTTCAGAGCCTTTTTAGGAGAAAATTGGATTTTAGATAGGAAAATTTAGGAATTGTTGTTTAGTACCCGGTACAGTGTCATCACCAGTTGAGTTGGTACAAGGCTGACCCTTGAATTGCTTTGCTAATTGAAAGGGGTAAATGTTAATTGAATCGCATTGCTGTATAAATCCAGAATTCATCACTGTATTGCTTTGCTGTGTAAATGTAGCGAGTATATATGTGCAACCTGCCATGCATTATTTGACATATTACAAGAGAATTCAGCACTGTATGCTAAAAATAATTGCTTGCATTTTTATTTTAGCAATTATTTTAATGTGTTTGCAAATTCTTTTATGGAAGTAGATATTTGTATCTGGCATGCCAAATTTTCTTGGAGATATGTGTCCTCAAATATAATGTCTAATTACAAACAAAATTCCAATTATGTAAGGGGTTCATGTTTCCCCATTATGTATTTTTACATAATATATAGGTAATTGTACTTAACATATAAATTAAGGGGCTCATGTTTCCCAACATATACATATGTAGCTGATAGAGTCAAAGAAGCCTTAACTATTGCTAAATATTCATGAAGAAGCAGAGGTAAGAAGAATATTTTTGAATATCTTTGAAATCTGAGGAATGAAATTTCTAGACAGCTTTCCTCTTACATTTTTGCAAGAAAGCTAATTCGAACTCAAGATTTCTAGAACATGAGTGGAGAATTTTTTTTTATAAAACGTAAATAAAAAAAGAAAATAAAATACATATTAATTACTCTCCAAATTACAAAAATCATCCGAACCGAATTTTTTTTCCGGTTACCCTCATAGGTCCGCCCTTCATCTGTGCGGATACACATATGGGTGTGATTTAATTATCTACATTTAAATAGTAAATATATACCATATAGTTTAAAATATATTATGAAAAAAAATATATTATTCACTATTATAATTAGATAAATATTGTAAAGTTTGATATATTTTTTTTAAAACAAAAGTATTGAGAATGATCTCTGATCCATATTGGGATAATATAAGCAGATACGGATATGTTTTTACCACTATCCAATCATATTTGATCCATTGTTAGCCATACAAATATGACGTAATAAATAATAAGAACTATTTTTTTTTTATTTACCTCTAAATATTGTCCGCATTTATATGACAACTTTAAAAAAATATGTATATTGAAGGACGTAGAATTTAGAACTAGGTGTTTCTAAGTTCACCAAGTCTCTCTGTAAACCCAGCTCTAAAACTTATTGGGTTAGTTTCAAACAACGAATCTAACCTATTGAAATTCTTCTACCTTACGAGTGACGTGTCTACATGTAAACATTTTAAAGTTTCGAATTAATTTAGTATATAGTCAAGTGGTCAAAATTAAAAGATTTATAAACTAATTTTAATGCATTTATTTTTTGAATGCCTTTTAATCATTTGATTATATACAACATTAACTTAAAATTTTAAAATTTTCATATGTAGACGCATCATTGGCCATTTGAAATTAATTCTATAGATTTTAGATTTGAATTAAAAAAAAAAAACTGGGTCAACTTAGGAATACCTTAGTTTTACTCTAAGAAAATGACATTTATGGCACCACACATTTGGCGCGCATTTCGGATCCTCTGAGCTAATGCACTGTTTGAAATTCAATACGAACCGTCGGATCAGAATCCAACTTAATTAGCTGATAGGAATATCTCATGCCAAGTCGCCAAGGTCACTCTCTTTGGACCAGTCAGGTCAACAACTCTGAATTATGAATTGACAGCAAATGTTTATTACATCTCTTGAGTCTTGACCTGAGAACGAATCATTAATTCTATGACAGCGATATTTTATGTTATAAATTAGTTTCCTAAATTGAAACTCCTAAGTAGGGGTGTTAATGGCTACGATACGGATATGATGGAAGCATTTTCATACCCATATTCACAAAGAGTTAATCTTACCCATACTCTACCTTTACCCGTTAAGAATTTGTCTTATCCTATTCTACCCGTATCCGTTAAGATTAGTGGGTAACGAAACGGTAGTCGGTGAATAACGAATAATATTAATATAATGATTTTATTATTTTTACAAATATACTATCAAAACTCATCATGTCATACATATGCAATCACAATTACTAATATAAAAATCAAAATACAAATATGCAACAAATTCTAACTAATAATTTCTTTTATAAAGAAAAAAACAAAAATACAAATATCTCTTCTAACAAATTCAAAATTCAATTCGTTAATTAAATAATAAAACATTCAAATAAAAATAGTAAACACATGATATTCATCTTATAACAAAATGCATACATTTTCTCATGGATTAATGTTGATACAATATTAAGAGAAATATAAAATTGAATAAATTGAATATAATAATTATATATCTATCTGTAATTTATTTAATACAATTACCCGTTACCCAATGGGTACGAAATAGCATTTACCCATACCCATACCCGTTTAGCTAACGAAAAAAAATTCTTACCCATACCCATACACAATAAGCTAACGAAAAAAAAACCTTACCCATACTCGTCTTATCGAATACGATACGGGTAGGGTAAACGGGTAAACGGTTTTCATTGACACCCCTACTCCTAGGCGCACAGAAGAAATACTGTTCTTTCAACAGTACAAGGTTATAAATTTTAAAGCTATACGATCCCTCAAATTTTATGAATTATATGTCATTTTCAATATGAGGACAGTTTAAATGCACTATCATTTTGTACTCCAATTCCAATATGCTCCGAATTCATTATCTCTGTTTCAAAGTCCGAACAGTCGATTCGAACTGCTCAACATGATATTCATAATAAAATATATTTGGATACCAGATTTTATATATTTTTTTAGAATTTTTTACTATTTTTTTCATAAGTACAATATCACTTTATCGGATGGTCCAGAATCTCCTTAAAACAATGATTTTGTACCTATCTAAATTAATAGTAAAAAAATTCTAAAAAAATATAAAATTTGGTCTCCAAATATATTTTATGAAGATTATGTTGAGCGGTTCAGATCGACTATTCAGACTTTAAAAACGAAGATAAATGATGTAGAGCATATGGTGCATTAGAACCCTAGAAGATTGATTATTTGACAAGTTATTTGTAGAACTGAATTTTCTGTTGAGTAAACAGAGCTGTTCAAATTTAACCATAAATAAGTCCAGTATTATGAAAAAGACAGGGAGAAATCATAATTAAGAAAATTCCGAATTGGCATATGGGTTGTAAGAAAATTTCAGAAACAGTCCTTAAATTTATTGTTTCGTAATTTGGTCCTCCAATTTTTAAAACTAGTATATTGGCCTAGTTTTCATTTTGTATACAAAATCGGTCCTTTTGCTATATACTTTCAAAACTAGATAGAAATCCACATTAATATTTATGTCTTTTGATAATAACCGAGATGGGGATGTATATGAATATTATTTTTCTTCATTTAATGGCACCTATGTCGATGTAAATTCAACTAAACTTATATGTGATGCTATGAATAGCAATATCAGTATTCATGTTATATACAATGCTTCTGCCGACTGCACCAAAATAATTTGTAATGCTCAAATAATTTTTACAGATCAGATCAATTTGTACAAAATAAAATTTTAAAATCCTAAAATGGTATTTACTAAACTTTGAAGGATCATAACACAAAATGAGTTATACCGTTTGTGTAATTTACTCTAGGGCTGCACAAAAAGTTCGTAGTTCGTGATTCGATTTGAATTTGATTCGGAAAAGTTCGCAATTAATTCGATTCAAAATTAGTTTGTTATGAAACAAATCAAACTAGTTTGGTTCAAATCTTATTCAAACTCAAACTAGGTATAATTTGTTCTAAACTGATTCATGAATTATTTAGATTCAAATATAAAATAATGCAACTAACGCCTTCAACCATCAATATTTAATAATACAAGAACCAAACTTATATCATACCTCAAAATTGTTAATATAAATATAACTTATAATAGGAAAATGCTTCAACAATATAACAAATTAAGAATAGAAATAAATTCCATTTGACTAGGTCCATGTCGTTATTTTAATTAATTCAATAGCGTAAAAGGTAAGGAAATTTTGGGCTGGCCCATAATTCATCAGTGTGAATTCGTAAAAGGTAAAATATAAAAAGGAAACTGTGTGAATGTTGTTCTGCGTGAAGAAAACTAATGCATAAACTACCAGTGGCTGCCAAAAAATATGTAGTTCCGATTGACTTCAATTCAATTCGAACAAAAATCATAATTAATTTGTTCGATTGAAGTTTGATCTGAAACAAATCAAACAGTTTGGTTTGAATCTTATTCAAAGTCAAACTCAAACTAGAATAAGTTTGATTTTGTTCGATTCGTTTGCAGTCCCAATTTACTCTTATGGGTTATAAACTTGTAATAGATAATAATTTGTAAGCTCCACCTTAATTAGCCCACTAGAACAGGAAGATCTTAGCTGCGATAGGCAAATGGAGGGTAATATCGGCCCAATTTTTGCTTGTTCTCTTAAATCTATTGTTCACGGGCTTATACAACAGATTGTTCTAATTCAAATACTCAAGAGCTTTTCAACAACGATTGACAACTAAATTAGCCCAAATCTAAACCCATTGGACTCAAATTTGGGTCCGATGGGCTCCATTAACGTCCGATCTGCTTTAAGATCCGTGCATACGGATATTAAAACAAACATGTACGGATATTAAAGTGACTAGCACGGATTTTAAAACAGATTGGACGGTTATGGAGCCCATCGCACTCAGTTTGAGTCTGATGGGCATCGGACCCAACCTGCTGTCTCTCTAAAAACCTGTTTCTGTTAAGTTGTGAACAAGATTTCCTTTCTCCTTTTTATATTTTAGAAAAAAAAAAAAACATTTTTTTCTGAAAGGAGAAAGAAGCAGCTTTTTAAATGCATTCATGTTGCACCGAACTGTGGAACTGGCACATGCATTTTTAATTGCATTCATGTTGCTGTACCGAACTGTGGAACTGGCACATGCATTTTTAAATGCATTCATGTTGCTGTACCGAACTGTGGAACTGGCACATGCATTCATGTTGCTGCGTTTTTGCTGCCTGGTTTGCAAAAATTAAAGTTTTCCAGTGCCAGTTTAATTATTCACAATCACATTCACAGGTTTGGTAGGTACCATTCAAATTTTGCTGGATGCACTTGGAACTCAGAAAGCAAGTACTGCCCTACATAATTATACCAAACTGTAACCTTACAAAGAAGAGATGCTTTAATTTTTAGCATTCCTTTAATTACTAGAAGTAAAATTAATTAATTTTTTTGAGATTATTCACCAACTGTACCAATGCAGTGTACGACTCTCCACCCTCCACCAGAGCCCGACTCGCCGCAACTTTAACCAATGCCGCTCTTTCTGTCAGCTCTTTCCCGCCGTCGGATTCCATGAGCCACTTGATCTTTCTCTCTACTTCATCAGCCGACACCAACTCTTTGTCATAACCTTCCACAGCAACTGCCAGCTTCATCTCCTCCTCCAAGAACACCTTGTTCATCCATTGCTCTGCATATAACGGCCATGCCACCATTGGTACGCCAGCTGTCACTGCCTCCAGCACCGAATTCCACCCACAATGCGTCACGAAACCTCCCACTGATTCATGCCTCAGTACCTCGACCTGTGGGGCCCATGACTTGACCACGAAACCTCGATCACTTGTTTGCTCTAAGAACCCTTCCGGCAATAGCATGCCCAGGTCGGGCTCGGGCAACTTCTCGAACGGTTTCTCTGGGTTTGGTGGAGAACGGACAACCCATAAGAACCTATGGCCACTCTTTTCTATACCGATTGCGATTTCCTTAATTTGTTTGGCTGAGAAAGTGCCAATGCTGCCAAAGCAGAGATACACCACGCTCGATTTGGGTTGTTTGTTGAGCCATGAGAGACACTCTCTGCCTCCATGCTTCTCATCTGATTTTATCAACGGGCCGATACAGTAGATAGGTGGAATTGAGCTGCCGGGCGGGACACATTTTCCACTAGTAATACACTCGATAACACGTGGTTCAAGAGATGTAAAGGTATTAATTATAATTCCATCATATTCTGGCAGTCTCTCAGCCACGGTTAGAAATTCCTCATATAAGCTGTCATCTCGATCGAGCAAAGGTAATGGCATATGATTTGCTGGAATAGGAGGAACACCCGGTATTGACAAACACTCATACCCAAGCTCTCTAAAGGAATTTGAAGAGCTACTGTGAAGAACCGGTAGCTGTAAAAAAGTGGCAAGGACTGATGCGCCAGATGTACTGAAGATGTAACAAGGAATCTTCAGTTTGCTAGCAACATCCAAAGCACAGGTACAAAAGAAATCTAGTATAAGAGCACAGGGTGATGCTGAGCGCAAAAAGCAAAGGAGCGCCGTGTTAGAGAGTTTCAGGACCTCAAATGTTAGAGCTTCATGATGTGGTGATTTGCTGCCAGGAGAAAGCGTTAGGGGTGGGAGACGGTAGAAGGAGATAGACGGGTTGACAGCAGAGATACCAGCTAGAAACTCAGCTGTTGCGCCTGTGTTGTTGCACGGAGGGTCGACAATTGGGATTGTGACAGAGAGGCCGTGGCGTATGAGCAGCATGCCTAATTCGATCATGGAGACAAGGTGGCCCATCCCCGGTGAAGGGTAGAGAACCACCAGGTTATTGCTGGTACCATCAGTGGTGATATTGGTTGAGGGCATTTGTGAGTTGTTCTGAGTGTGTGCCAGTATCGGTTGAAGGCGAATTGAATGAGTAGGATTTTTTTTCTTTAATAAGGATTGGTTTTGGGGATTTTAAATCTGTGGTAGTGATTCAAATGGAGAGTGTATGGTTGTAGAATACAAGCTTAATTTATACATTCTGCGTACATTCGCATTATTCAGAACTATATTTTTCTATATAATCAAATAACAATTATTTTAAAATAAGATGAGGGTTCAAATGCACCATGATTTTTGTGCTCTAATATGCTTTATATATTTGATTTTTGTTTTCAAAATTTAAACAATCGATTTGAACGGCTTAATATGATTTTTATAATAAAAATTGCTTGGAGACCAAATTTTATATATTTTTTTAGAATTTTTTATCATGCTTTTAGATAGGTACAAAATCATTGTTTTAAGGAGATTTTGGATCATTTGATAAAGTGATATTGTACCTATGAAAAGAAAAATATAAAATTTGGTCTCCAAGAATATTTTATTATAAAGATCATGTTAAGAGGTTCGGATCGACTGTTCGGACTTTGAAAATAGAGATAAAAGATGTGGAGCATATTGGAACACAAATCAAAGTGCATTCGAACTTTCCTCATAAAGTAATTACAAAATATAAACTAAATAATTAATAAAATGATTATAATATTCATTATATTATAAAAATATATGACAGTTGGAGAATTAATTATATTATAAAAATTTAACAATTGAAAAGACATCACAATATTTATTATATTATAAAAATATATGACAGTTGGAGAATTAATTATATTATAAAAATTTAACAATTGAAAAGACATCACAATGTCAATATTTATTATATTATAAAAATATATGACAGTTGGAGAATTAATTATATTATAAAAATTTAGCAATTGAAAAGACATTTAAAAAGATTTAAATTATTTATATATTTAAATATTTTTAAATAAATGTTGTGTTATGTTAATATCAACAATTCTTGTTTTGATCCTATATGTCAGTACTGTTAAGTTATTATAGGTATCATTTGGCAGTTTGCTATCTTCTGTTTGGAGAACTTTTTATTTATAAAAAATATTATAAAATAACACAACATTATAAGAAACACAACATTCTAATTGGAGTAAATGTAAATCGCTGAAAGTTAAGTTAAAAATAGTTTTTAGTTGAGTAAATGTGTATTTTAGTTTAAAATAATAGATGGTCCTCCTGAAATTGTCAAGTATTTATAAGATCGAATTATGCATTTTTATGAGTTTATTTTTTATTTGTAGGAATTATGCATATTTTAAGAGATTTAACAACAAATTTGAACTTTGAAATATTTTTACAACTATCATAACGCCTGAGATGATAAAGATATTTAGTATTTATTTCAGTTTAGGTAAATAAACATCGAAATCGATAAGAATTTCTCAGAGAAGTGTGCTTTAATTTTTAGCGTTTTTATGTTATAAAAAATAAGAACAATCTTTAATCTAATCCAAGGCATTCTCTATGTAAAAGGTGGGGATTTTTTTTTAAAGACATGATAATGAAATTTGAATGAAATTCCTGAAAAATTGTATGAGCTGTATTTTAGTAGTGTTTTTTTTTTTTTTGAGACAGAAACGAGGGTCATGCCCTCCTTTAATTGAATTTTGTAGTGTTTTTTATGTCAGCTAAACTGGTACTCGAAAAGAATAGCATATTGACTATGGTTACGTTTGGATGAACTTTAAAATAGCTACAATCGCTACTGTTTAGAATAGTAAATAAAAATAGTTTTTAGAATTGAATAGTAAAAAACTTGTTTGGCGCATATTTAGAATAGAGTTTGGAGAGAATGAATAAAATAATAATGTGTTAGATTAAATTTAATACAATATAATATTAATTTAAATATTAAATATAATATAATATTATTTTAAATACTAAATTATCAAGTATAAAATAAAATATTATAATTAATATAATATGCATTTTATATTAGTTTAAATTTTGAATATAATATAATATAAATAATATTATTTTAAAAATATTAGTATTAAATAAAATATTAGCTTAAATTAATATAATATTAGTTTAGATATTAAATGTAATATAATAATATTTGAACTATTGGATTAGTATTAAATAAAATATTTGATTAAATGTATATACTATTATTTTAAATATTAGATCAGTTTGAAATAAAAATTAGATTAAATAAAATATAATATAAATAATATTAATTTAAATATAAATTAGGTTAAATAAAATATTAGAACAAAATTAATATAATATTTGGTTAAATATTAAGTGTAATATAATATTATTTTAAATATTAAATTACAATTAAAAAAAATATTAGATTAAATATAATATAATATTAGTTTAACTATCATAGAATATAATATTAATTTAATTATTAAATGTAATATAATATTATTTTAAATATAATACAACCTAATATTAATTTAATTATTAAAGGTAATATAATATTATTTGTAAATACTAAATTAGCTATGTAAATAAAATAGTAGATTGAATTTAATATAATATTAGAAAAATATAATCAATATAATATTAATTTAAATATTAAATGTAATATAATATTAGTTTAAATATTAAGTATTAATATTGAAAGCAATCAATGTTATTTCATATTTTGTAAGATGTTTTTCTCACTAGTCAGAAACAAAATTAGGATGCAAATTGGTATCTCCGAATAGGAACTATTTAAAAAAGCGATATTCTAAGGGATTCTGTACACCATCCAAACATACCCTATATTATTATATTTTTCTGTGTAGGCCTGTTTGACAGTGACAGTGCATTTGCAATTTTTTAAAAAACGAATTAATTAAGTAGTCCTTTTGTACGTAGTTCCAGGCTATGTAGGAAGGGTCCGAATCTGCTGAAATTTGAGATAAAATTCGCAATTTGAATCCAACTTTGGAACTGTTCCGAAATATGTATGCAAAAAAATCAGTTGTTATGTGATGTGTGCACAGAAAAAAATTGAACAGCTGAGATCTTGAATTTCAGGAATTTTAGAAAATCGTCGAATTTCAGCCAATTTAAATTCATGTAGGAAGCCTTATAATTGTTTTTCGATTGTGATATTTTCTTGTTTTGGATGACCGGTACCATTTGTGGGAAAGAGATCAGCTGCCATTCGGGGAGCTGGATTTTCCTACCTCAATGCGACTAACACATGAGTCCAGACAAATTTAAACATATAAATATTGGTTTTAATTTTGCTGTAGGCTAACATGGTCACATATAGGGGAGAAAAAGAGCAGAAAAAATCATGCATCATAGGAGCTGAGAATTCGGTTACCCATAATTCTCCAAAATTTGTGTACCATCGATACATTGCAACAGCATTTTAGAAAATCACGCACAAAAAACCAATTATCGTACACTGATCCTACTCTTACAAATCAAAGTAGATAAACCGCTCATACCAATTTATTTAATTTTGAGAAAATTAACCAAGTGCATCAATGCAGTGTACGACTCTCCGCCCTCCACCAAAGCCCGGCGTGCCGCCACTTTAACCGCTGCTGCTCTCTCTCTCAGTGCCTTTCCCTCCGTCGGATTCCATAAGCCACTTGATCTTTCTCTCCACTTCATCAGCCGCAACCAACTCCTTGTCGTAACCTTCCACCGCAACGGCCAGCTTCATCTCCTCCTCCAAGAACACCTTGTTCATCCATTGCTCTGCATATAACGGCCATGCCACCATCGCCACACCAGCTGTCACCGCCTCCAGCACAGAATTCCACCCACAATGTGTCACAAAGCCTCCCACTGATTCATGCATCAGTATCTCTACCTGAGGTGCCCATGACTTGACCAAAAAACCTCGATCACTCGTTCGATTTAAGAACCCTTCCGGCAAAAGCATGTCGAGGTCTGGCTCTGGCAACTTTTCAGTTTCAAATGATTTCTCTGGGGTCGGTGGAGAACGGACAACCCATAAGAACCTATGGCCACTTTTTTCTAAGCCAATTGCGATTTCCTTAATTTGTTTGGCCGAGAACCGGCCAATGCTGCCAAAGCAAAGGAACACCACGCTCGATTTGGGTTGTTTGTTGAGCCATGAAAGACAGTCTTTACATCCGTGCTTCTCATCTGATTTTATCAATGGGCCGATACAGTAGATCGGTGGAGTTGGGTGGCTGGGTGGGACACATTTGCCAGTGATAATAGCCTCGACAACACGTGGTTCGAGGGATGCAAAAGTATTAATTATAATTCCATCATAATCTGGCATCCTCTCCATCCCAGTTAGAAATCCCTCGTAGGCCTTGTGATCTCGATCGAGCATAGGTACTAGCATATGATTTGCTGGAAGAGGAGCAATTCCGGGTATCGACAAAAGCTCATACCCGAGCTCTCTAAAGGATTTTGATGTGCCCCTGTGAAGGACCGGAATATGAAAAAAAGTAGCAAGGACTGATGCACCAGATGTAAAGAAGAGGTAACAAAGAATCTTCAACTCTCTAGCTACATCAAAAGCACAGGTGCAAAAGAAATCTATTATAAGAGCACGGGGTGAAGCTGACCGCAAGAAGGAGAGCAGTCCCGGGTTAGACAGTTCCAGGACCTCAAAAGTTAGAGCTTCATGATGAGGTGATTTGCTGCCAGGAGAAAGCGTTACGGGTGGGAGGCGGTGGAAGGAGATAGATGGGTTAGCAGCAGAGACACCGGCAATAAATTCAGCGGTGGCGCCCGTGTTGTATGGTGGGTCGACAATTAGGATTGTGACAGAGAGGCCATGGCGTATGAGCAGCATGCCAAGTTCGATCATAGAGACAAGGTGGCCCATCCCCGGTGACGGGTACAGAACCACCAAATCATTGCTGGTACCATTGGTGGTGATATCAGTCATGGCTGCGGCTGCGACAGCTGAGGCCATATTACTGATTGAAAAATATATTTGTAGTGGTGAATCTGTGGGAGGGATCCAAATGGGAGAACATTTGATTGTGAAGGTTCGATATAACACATGCTTAATTTATACAGAGCAGAGATGCTGTAAACATGATCTGATCCAGTGTTTGTAAAATATTAGTTGGTGATGACACTTACTTTAGGGGACCACTTGTTCTTTCCACGCAAAAATAAAACATTTAGCTGACGTCACTGATGACTGATCGGAGCTCCAATTTGTTGCCGGAGGATGGTTCAAAATGCTCCATTTTTTTTTTTGCTCCAATATATTTTACGTATTTTATTTTTATTTTTAAAGTTCAAACAGTTGATATGAATCGTTCAACATGATGTTGGTAATAAACTATACTTGTAGACTAAATTTTATATTTTTAAAATTATTTTACTATTTTTTTACATAAGTACAAGGGAAAATTGTAAAAATACCACTTCAAAATTTTCAAATTGTGAAAATGCCACTTCAAACTTTGAAATTGTTAAAATGCTCACTTCAAACTTCATTAATTTGTAAAAATGTCACTCCAAATAATTAATGACTAAAATATCCTCGCTCGTCCATCTTCGTCTCCGCCCCTCCGCCGCCTTCTCCTGCACCCTCCGCCGACCCGACCCTCGCCTGTCGCAAGAAGCAGTTTCCGGGCATGATTCCCTTCGTCCGTCGCAAGAGGCGGAGATGGACGAGCGAGGATATTTTAGTCATTAATTATTTGGAGTGGCATTTTGACAATTTCAAAGTTTGGAGTGGTATTTTCACAATTTGAAGGTTTTGGAGTGGCATTTTCACAATTTTTCCTAAGTACAATATCACTTTTTCAAATGGTCTAGAATCTCCTTAAAAATGTGATTTTGTACCTATATTTTGCATAGGTTGTACCTAAGGCTGCAAATGAATCGAATCAAATCGAATCTGGGTAGGTTCGAATTCGAGTTCGTTTAAGTTCGAATCGAACTGATTCGAAATAAAGATCCAGTTTCGAATTGAAGATACAGGTTCGAAATCGATTCGGTTCAGTTCGTACTAAATTTTATTCAATTCGTTAAGGTTCGATGGAGAGGAGAGTGAGGTGGTCAGAGCGTGGCGAAGAGGAGAGCAACGAGGCAGGGGGCGAGAGCGAGAGAGAAAGAGAGCTTTGCAGTGAAAGAGAAACAAGCTTTAATCCATGGCGTCATGGCGTGAAGGAGAAAGAGGGAGGCTCGGCCTTGATGCATCTGGACCATCCGATTGTCGTTAAGATTCGTGCAGATTAAATTGTCACTAATATTAAAGGGTTTATGTTAAAATTAGACGATCGGATTGAATTCATTTAAAATCTGACGGTCAAGATGCATTAATTTAAAAGATTCCAAAGAGTTAATGCAGGAATACGTGTCCAGCAGAGATAGGTGAAAGAGAAAAGAGGGAGACAGAAAGTCTGAGAGAGTCAAAGAGAGAGAAAAAAAGATATCTCAAACTTTGTGCTACTTTTTGAAATTCTCTCTCAATCTCAATCATTCAAATACGTTCTTCACGAATCTCAAAGCTCAAACTTTGGGAGACCTTTTAATTGGGCCGCTCAAAATGTATTCTCCACGAATCTCAAAGCTAAAATATGCAAACGGCCGAACCTATTTCGAACTTTCGAACGAATCTGCCTGGTTCGAATTTGGTTCGTTATAATTCGAATCGAACTGGTTTGAATTAATTTCGAATTGAATCTAATTTCGAATCAAATTTTTTTCGAATTTTTTCGAATCAAACTCGAATTGAATTATGAATCACGAATATTTTGTGCAACCCTAGTTGTACCTATGTAAAAAATTAGTAAAGATGTGAGACATCAATTGATATTAATTTATGACAACGACTTCGATAGATATAAAGATCTATTTGTAAAATGAACATATTTTTATTTTCAAAGTTCAAACAGTTTATTCGAACCGTTCATCTTGTTCTCCATATTAATATGTGCTTGGAGACCAAATTATATATTTTTCTGAATTTTTTTTACTATTTATTAAGATGGGTACAAAATTCAATAGTCTGAATTTGATATTTTTTGTACCCATCTTCATAAATAGTAAAAAAATTCAGAAAAATATATAATTTGGTCTCCAAGCACATATTAATATGGAGAATAAGATGAACGGTTCGGATCGACTGTTTGAACTTTGAAAATAAAAATATGTTCATTTTACAAATAGATCCTTATGTCTATAGAAGACACTCTCTTTATTTATTTGTTGTAGTGTTATTTTTTTAAGACGTATTTCGGGATACTGTTCACATGTGAAAGATCACAGCAGATTTGGATTCATTGCTTGAGCACTAGCCCTGCAAAAATTGTGCTCGTATAAAAAACTTTCACTCCAAAATTGTTTTTTTAAAAAAGAAAAATTGTGCTAGTATAAAAAAACTCACTCCAAAATTGTTATGTAAAAAAGATACGGTGATTAATTACCGTCTTCCAATCGATAGTGTAGATATGGGGGAAAAATAAAGATACGGAGATTAATTACTGTCTTACAATGTACAAAATGGAAATAAATCTTCCATATCTCTTTATGAGTAGTTGATGGAACATATACCAAATGATTTGTTTGGGAAAGTGAAATCAATCTCCCGGTTTGTCAGATCCACTAGAACTACAACACCAACTTTGACGGACGACCATGATGCAATATTATTAGGGCATGTTTGGCTGTTACTGTTTTCATAGAAAAAAAATTTACTCAGGATAAATTTTTTTTCCCCACGGAAACAGTGTTTCGGTCATTCAAATTGGACCCAAACCCAAAAAAACCGCTTGACAGACGAACACATTCTTAAGAACCAGATCACCTGCTCCATGTGGGCAGGACATTCTTACCTCTAAAGTCACTCATACATAAGTCCGAAGTGGTTTTTGATATTTAAATATTAATATAGTTTTGTTTCAGATCCATTCTGGACCTACATGTCAATAACTTTAGAGACATAAATTTCCAACTTACAGAGAAGCAAAAGATTCAGTTCCATATTGCTATGCATTATGTATCACAATATGATGGTGTTTGATTGGATAACAAGGTGGAGGGACAACTCTTATATTCTGTGTGAGAGTGGTAATACAAATTAACTTTTTATTTTCACATTTTATTCTCCAACTAAATATTATCTAAAAATATAATCACTATACTTAAATATTGATTTTGCATCCTCAATATATTTTCCGCTCAAACAAAAGACACAAGTTATTCAATTTTATCCTAATTAATAGTCTTCATCAGCCGAGTTTTCTCTAGACATTAGATCTAGGGGTTGCCAGAACCATAAGCCATCTGAGTAGTCATAAAATCCTCTTTGGACTCCTCTCTGGCTATGGACAACAGAAGGTCCATTGCCTCAGTTGTGTCCTGGTTGTTGTCCTCTTCCTCTAGAATTTATTTTCCACACAAAATTGTTTATATTTTTAAAAAGCGGAGGGTTCAAATGCACCATGTTTTTGTGCTCTAATGTACTCCACAGTCTTTATCTCCGCTTTGAAAGTCTTAACAGTCAATCTGAACTGCTCAACATAATCTTCATAATAAAATATGCTTAAAGACCAAATTTTATATTTTTTAGAATTTTTTAACATAGGTATAATGTTCTTAAACCAGTGATTTTGTACCTATATAAAAAAAAAAAAAAGTAAAAAAATTCTAGAAAATATAAAATTTTGTCTCCAAATATATTTTATTATGAAGATCATATTGAGTGATTCGGATCGACTGTTTGAACTTACAAAACGGAAATAAATGATGTGGAGCATAAAATCATAATGCATTTGAACCCTCCTCCCCTTTTAAAAATGATAAAAACACATCAAATTTTAAGTATCTATTTTAGTTGAAAAAAAGTACACTCTAATTGGGAGTAAATATACATAGTTGAAAGATAAATTGTTATTAGTTGAAGTAAAAGTGTATTTTAGTTGGAGGAAATAAGCATTGTGGGAAGTTTGAAATAGTTGACGATTCTTCTGAAAATATCAAGTATTTGTAAGAATATGTGTATTTTTTAGTTTAAAAAGCTATTTTTTAACTTTGAAATATTTACCATTATCAAAACTCGTGAGATGAAAAAAAAAAATTGTGTTAGAGAGGAAAGAAAATATATATATATATATATATATATATATTTATTTATTTTTTATATGTTGTACCGAGTTTGGTACTTTGGTATGCTTGAGCGCTTGGCCATTCAAAACTTGTGCAAGTTTGAAAAAGTTCTACTTCAAAATTTTCTATTAATAAAGATACGGTGATTAATTACGGTTTTCCAATCGACAAAGATTAGATACGGACAAAAAAAAAAGATACGGCGATTAATCGGGGTCTTTCAATCTACAAAGGGAAATATGGAAATGAATCTGCCATATCAATTTCAGATTTTTGGCGGATATTAACGAAATCAGTATATTTCGAAGTAGGACGAAACACATTCCAGCTACCAAAAGTGATTTGTGAATTCACATCCACCCAGCTACCTAAAAAGAGAATCTTTTACGATTAGTGGGTCCGGACCATTCTTTTAACTCGGCACGAATCTCAAAGCCCAATAATTATGTCCCCTCGCCAATCCGAATTCCAAACAGACTGAGAGGAAACCTCAAACTGTAAGGCTACGATCCAATTAAGAGTACGTGGAGGGAGGGGAGGTGAGATTCACTGTGCGGAGGGGAGTTTCACGTTAGACCGCCCGATCAGAGCAAATTCACTTGCTCTAGAAGAGAGAAAACAAAGAGAGAGCAGAGGAAACAATTATTGTTCGGAGAGGAGACGAGATCAGCACGGTATGTTTTGGCAAAAAATTTTTTATCTCTAAATTGGATTGTAAGTTCACTGTTCGGAGAATAGTCTAACCCACAGAATCCTTTCTTCTTTTTTCATTAATGAACTTTTACCTCCGTTTTGTAGAGCACAACCTAAAATGAGAGAAATCTTGTGTAGTACCTGAGAGGATATTGATCCATAATTTGTTTCAAAAAGTGAAATGAATCACTTTGATTGTCAAGTCCACTAAAACCACAACACCCACTTTCACAGACTATGATAACCTCCAAAAAAAGAAAAAACTCTGATAAGATAACTCTTATATTTTGTGTGATAGTGATAAAAAAATTAACTTTTTATTTTCACATTTTATTCTCCAACTAAATATGATATTGAAAAAGATTCATTATACTTAAATATTTAATTTTTCATCGTCAGTGTATTTTCCACACAAATATTCATATTTTTTTTTTAAAAACGATAAAAACGCATCAAATATCAAGTATATATTTTAGTTGAAAAAAATGTACAATATTATAATTGGAGTATATAACTATATATACATAGCTAAAAGATAAATAGTTTTTAGTTGAAATAAATGTGTATTTTAGTTGGAGGAAATAAGCATTGCTGAAAGTTTGAAATAGTTGACGATTCTTCTGAAATTATGAAGTATTTGTAAGAATATGCGTTTTTATGAGTTTAAAAAGCTAATTTTAACTTCTTTTTTTAGATGTTCGCAATGATTTTTAAGAGCTTAAAAAGTTATATAAAATTGTATGGGCCGCACTTAGGTCCTGTTCAGCCGCTCTACTGTTTCCGCTGAAAAAAAAAAATTTCAGTTGAACTGAATTTTTTTCTCCGTAAACAGTAATTTTTAGTTCTATTTTTGTACCCATCCTCAGTGTCTTTTATGTTATTTTTTTATAATGCCGTACATAAGCTCTTAATTTAGTGTCTTTTATGTGAATGTCACTTATCAAAGTTATCAGGAACGCCAGAGGAAATGCGAACCCATGTGTCGGCCATTTTCAATTTTACTGAAACAAATTGGGCAGTTGTTCATGGTCCATATGATAAAACAGATTGGACCCATTAATTACAGTTTGGATGATGCCATTTTGAGAGAACAATTTACAATATTAAGTGTTGAATGAACAAATATGTGTTGTAGCTAGGGATGAAAACGATATGGATAATATCCAATTTGTATTCAATTCGTATTTAGATGTGGATATTTGGTATCAATATCTTTGTGGATAAGAATACTGATACGATTTCACATTTCAACTATCCGTATTCGAATAGTAGATATATATCATATATTTAAATATATGTTATTCACCAATGTAATTAGATAAATATTATGAACTTTAATATTTTTTAATATGTTCGTATTATTTTAATAAATATTGATCTGATCTGGACCCATATCAGTATCCGTCTGATATCTGTTCCGTATCAGAAAAATGAAAAAAGAGATATGGATATGATTTTACCACTATCCGCTTTATATCCGGTCTGTTTTCATTCCTGGTTGTAGCAAGTCTAGAGAAAATGTGGGAAAAAAAATAAAAAAAAAATCAAAATAAAATAGGCTACATGTCTTTAATTTTTTGGTGAATATTAACAAATTCGTAATTTGGAAGTATTTCTATGGGAAAAAATCAAATGATTAATTTGGCAAAGTGAACCTAAAATTTGGACAGATCACCTGTCTCCTCGGTGGGTAGGATTTTTCTGCTCCCAGTGAGACTGACAAGTGGGTCCAGACAGATTTATAAATTTAAATATTGATTTTCAGTTTTAGTGTGGCCCACGTTTCAATGACTCAGAGAATTCAGTCCCCTAAAAATTTACCCTGTTTGTCATATATAAACGCTGATGTAATTAATTGGTATATTATTTCGAAGATAGTAATAGAATTGTCTCCTTACATTGATTACTTCTATATATGTTGCAGTGCTGGCTCTTTTATAACCTTTGTTACATTCCTCAGAATTATCTAACAGAATTAGTTGACATCCTATGGCATGGTTGACTAGTCAACGTTTCATAATTACACTAGTTGACTAGTCAACAGCTGATCTATTAAAAACCTCCATTACATATCCACAACAATTGACTCTGAGGGGCTACGATGTCATGCATGTCATACAATGCTCAGCATTTTCCACGAATTCATGGATTGGTCTGAACTTGTTGTTAGAAAAATAAGTTGTGTTGTAAAAAACAGCCGTTTAGACTAATTAATCGGCCGATTATTTATTGGTAGTCGATTAATTATTATGTTCTAGAAATCTTGTGTTCGAATTAGCTTTCTTGTAAAAATGCAAGAGGAAAGCTGCCTAGAAATTTTCTTCCTCAGATTTCAAAGATATTCAGCTTTCAGAGCTAAGTACGTCCTTTTTTTTATTGTACGTATATACAAAAATATTCAGATATCAAATATTTATATCTAATTTTTGAATACGGATTGAAAATTATCTGCTCTGTATTTCAGCAGTTGCAAGGCAAGAATAAGAAGAAATATTTTACCAGATCAGAGGTTCGCTGATTTAGTGTAAATTAATTCCAAAATTTCTTTCAAAGAACTAAATCAATTAACAGCAGATCCCAATCCTAACACAAGCAACGGTACTAGAAATCAGCGTTTTCTCTGAACTAAGATTAACAACGCAGAAAACACGGCATGGTTCTAAAATATTAGCCACTCAAATCTGACAGGAGTTTGGGTCCGATGGCTGTTGTACTTAAATTTGCGTCTGATAGGTTTCATAACCATCCAATCTATTTTAAAATATGTGTGCACGGATATTAAGGAAGACTCACACAGATATTAAAGCAGTGCGTACAGATCTTAAAGCAGATCGGATGGTTATGGCACCCATTGAACTCAGTTTGAGTCAGATGGGCATCGGACCCAAACTGCACTCCTCAAATCTTAGTTGCTCTACATTGACCTGATGATGCTTGATTGCTTGTTAACTACCACAAAATCAGAAAACATCGGACCCACTGCGTTTCTATTCCAATCATTTGGCATCTGTTCCGTTAACTGCCACAAAATCTGAAAAATATATGGCAGATTTATTTCCATTTTGTATCTTTATTTTTCCCCATATATACACTTTGTTGATTGGTCGAAGACGGTAATTAATCATCGTATCTTTCTTTAAATAAAATTTTGGAGTGAAATTCTTTTATACTAGCACAACTTTTTGCAGGGAAAGTGCCCAAGCATACTAAATTCGAATTCGGTACAATATAAATAGTACAAATATATTTTCTCTTTTCTTCCTAACTACACAGCCCTTCATGCTCTTCTATGCTTCCGTGTGGATCTGATTTGAGCTTTGCAAAGCAGTGTGTTGAACAAGGGTTGCATTCTGAATTGATAATCATGTTTAATCAGATAATACATCTTAAAAAAATAACACTCCAACAAATAATTTAATATCAATTGATGTCTCACATCTTAAAAAATGACAATGCAGCAAATAATTTTATATCAATTGATGTTTCACATCTTAAAAAATGACACTGCACCAAGAGAGGGTTCAAATGAACTATCAGATCATGTTTACAGTATCTCTGCTCTGTATAAATTAAGCATGCGTTATCGAACCTTCACAATAACCCATTTGCATCACTCCCACAGATTCACAACCACCACAAATCCATTTTTTATTCAGTAATGGCCTCTGCTGTCACAGCTTCAGCCACGACTGATATCACCACCAATGGTACCAGCAATAATTTGGTGGTTCTGTACCCGTCAGTGGGGATGGGCCACCTCGTCTCTATGATCGAACTTGGCATGCTGCTCATACACAAAGGCCTCTCTGTCACAATCCTGATTGTCGACCCTCCATACAACACAGGTGCCACGGCTGAATTTATTGCTGGTGTCTCTGCTGCCAACCCGTCCATCTCCTTCCACCGCCTCCCACCCGTAACGCTTTCTCCTGGAAGCAAATCACCTCATCATCAAGCTCTAACTTTTGAGGTCTTGGAACTGTCTAACCCGGCGCTGCTCTTCTTTTTGCGCTCGGCATCACCCTGTGCTCTTATACTAGATTTCTTTTGTACCTGTGCATTGGATGTTGCTAGCAAACTGAATATTCCTTGTTACCTCTTCTTTACATCTGGTGCATCAAACCTCGCCACTTTTTTACAGCTACCGGTTCTTCATAGTAGCTCTTCAAATTCCTTTAGAGAGCTTGGGTACGAGTGTTTGTCGATACCGGGTGTTCCTCCTTTTCCAGCAAATCATATGCCATTACCTATGCTCGATCGATATGACAGGGCATATGAGGAATTTCTAACCATGGCTGAGAGACTGCCAGAATATGATGGAATTATAATTAATACTTTTACATCTCTTGAACCACGTGTTATCGAGTGTATTACTACTGGAAAATGTGTCCCGCCTGGCAGTTCAACCCCACCTATCTACTGTATCGGCCCGTTGATAAAATCAGATGAGAAGCATGGAGGTAGAGAGTGTCTCTCATGGCTCAACAAACAACCAAAATCGAGCGTGGTGTTTCTCTGCTTCGGCAGCATTGGCACTTTCTCAGCCAAACAAATTAAGGAAATCGCAATCGGTATAGAAAAGAGTGGCCATAGGTTCTTATGGGTTGTCCGTTCTCCACCGAACCCAGAGAAACCGTTCGAGAAGTTGCCCGAGCCGGACCTGGGCATGCTTTTGCCAGAAGGGTTCTTAGAGCGAATCAGTGATCGAGGTTTTGTGGTCAAGTCATGGGCCCCACAGGTCGAGGTACTGAGGCACGAATCAGTGGGAGGTTTCGTGACGCATTGTGGGTGGAATTCGGTGCTGGAGGCAGTGACAGCTGGTGTACCAATGGTGGCATGGCCATTATATTCGGAGCAATGGATGAACAAGGTGTTCTTGGAGGAGGAGATGAAGCTGGCTGTTGCGGTGGAAGGTTATGACAAGGAGTTGGTGTCAGCTGATGAAGTAGATAGAAAGATCAAGTGGCTCATGGAATCCGATGGAGGGAAAGAGCTGACAGAGAGAGCAGCATCAGTTAAAGTTGCGGCGAGTCGGGCTCTGGTGGAGGGTGGAGAGTCGTACACAGCATTGGTGCGGTTGGTGAATAATTTCAAAAAAATTAATTAAAGGAATGCTAAAAATTAAAGCATCTCTACTTTGATTTGTAAGATTACAGTTTGGTATAATTATGTAGGGCAGTACTTGTTTTGTGAGCTCAAGTGCATCAATCAAACTTTGGAATGGTACCTACCAAACCTGTGAATGTGATTGTGAATAATTAAACTGGCAGTGGAAAACTTTAATTTTTGCAAACCAGGCAGCAGAAACGCAGCAACATGAATGCATGTGCCAGTTCCACAGGACTTAAATTTAGGTCCGATGCCCATTGGATTTAAATTTGCGTCTGATGGATTCCATAACTGTTAGGTCCACTTTAAAATTTGTGCACACGGATATTAAAGCGGTCTCGCACGGAGCGCTGTGCACAGATCGAACGGCTATGGAACCCATTGAACCCAAACTCATCTCGTTCCACAGTTCGGTACAGCAACATGAATGCATTTAGAAAGCTGCTTCTTTCTGATCCTTTCGGGAAAAAAAAAAAATTCTAAAAAATAAAAAGGAAAAGGAAATCTTGTTCACGGCTTAACAGAAGCAGGTTTTTAGAGAACTACGCGATCTCTGTAAGCATCAAATATTCAAATTTGAAGATAGGTTTGGATTTGGGCTAATTTAGTTGTCAATCGTTGTTGAAAAGCTCTTGACATTTGAATTAGAACAATCTGTTGTATAAGCCCGTGAACAACGGATTTAAGAGATAAAGCATAAATTGGGCCGATATGAAAGCCTCCATTTGCCTATCGCAGTTGAGATCTTCCTGTTCTAGTGGGCTAATTTAGGTGGAGCTTACAAATTATTATCTATTACAAGTTCATAACCCATAAGAGTAAATTGGGGCTGCAAACTAATCGAACCAAGTTTGAGTTTGAATAAGATTCGAACCAAACTATTTGATTTGTTTTAGAATGAACTTCAATCAAACAAATTAATTAAACAAATTAATTGCAATTTTTTTTCGAATCAAATTGAAGTCAATCGAATCACGAATTACAAATTTTTTTGGCAGACGGTAGTTTTCTTCACGCAGTTTTCTTTTATCTTTTACTTTTTACAAATTTACACTGATGAATTATGGGTCAGCCCAAAATTTTCTTACCTTTTACGCTATTGATTAAAATCATGGCATGGACCTAGTCAAATAAAATTTATTTCATTTATTAATTTGTTACATTGCTGAAGTATTTTTCTATTATAAGTTACCATTATATTAACAGTTTTGACCTCTGATATAAGTTAGGTTCCTGCATTATTAAAGATTGATGGTTGAAGCCATTAGTTACATTATTCAAGATTCGAATCTAAATAGTTCACAAATCAATTTCGAACGAATTAATTATACCAAATTTGAGTTTGAGTTGAATAAGATTCGAACCGAACTGGTTTGATTTGTTTCAGAACGAACTAATTTCAAATCGAATTAATTACGAACTTTTCCGAATCGAACTCAAATCGAATCACAAAATATGAACTTTTTGGGCAGCCCTAGAGTAAATTACACAAACGGTATCATTCATTTTCTGTTATGATCCTTCAAAGTTGAGTAAATACCATTTTTGTATTTTAAAGTTTTATTTTGTACAAATTGATCTGATCTGTAAAAAATGATTTGAGCATTACAAATTATTTTGGTGCAGTCGGCAGAAGCATTGTAGATAACATGAATACTGATATTGCTATTCATAGCATCACATATCAGGTTAGTTGAATTTACATCGACATAGGTGCCATTAAATTTTAAAAAATAATATGCATCTACTTCCTCATCTTGGTTATTATCAAAAGACATAAATATTAATGTGGATTTCTATCTAATTTTTAAAGCATATAGCAAAAGGACCGTTTTGTATACCAAATGAAAACTAAGCCAATATACTAGTTTTAAAAATTGTAGGACCAAATTGCGAAACAAGAAATTTAAGGACTATTTCTGAAATTTGCTTACAACCCATATGCCAATTCGGAATTTTCTTAATTATGATTTCTTCCTGTCTCTTTCATAATACTGGACTTATTTATGGTTAATTCAACAGAAAATTCAGTTCTACAAATAACTTGTCAAATAATCAATCTTCAAAGAGGAGGATTCTAGTGTACCATTTTTTTTTGCGCTTCAGTATGCTCTATATTATTTATCTCCATTTTTAAAATTCGAACAGTCAATCCGAAAAGCTCCACATGATCTTTCATAATAAAATATTCTTGGAGACCAAATTTTGTATTTTTTAGAATTTTTTTACTATTATTTTACAAATATAGTACAAAATCACAGTTTTAAGATGATTCTGGACCATCCGATAAAGTGGTATTGTATTTATGAAAAAAATAGTAAAAAATTCTAAAAAAAATATAAAATTTGATATCCAAACATATTTTATTATGAATATCATGTTGAGTGGTTCGAATTGACTGTTTAGACTTTAAAAACAGAGGTAAAAAATGTTGAGCATATTAGAGTACAAAATAATTATGCATTATAACCCTCATCATCTTCAAAATGACATATAATTCATAAAATTTGAGGGATCGTATAGCTTTTAAATTTAGGGGGAATTTCATATATCCCCCTCAAAAACTTCAATATTACGTATTTCCCCCTCAAAAAATTATAATAACATATTTACCCTTCCAAATATTAGAAACTCACACATTTACCCAAAATCACTAAACTAATAAAATTTAACACTTAAAATTAAATAAATAATATTAATTAATGAAATTTGACCATTATGCCCTCCCTTCTTTTTCTCCTCTCCCTCTCTCCCTGCTTCTCCAAAATCTAGCGCCAAAACAGATCTTTCCAAAATATTCATGCTGCCAAATCTCCTCAATTAATATCTAGATGATTCCCCTCTCAATAATCCAAAACATGGTATTTATAAAACTAATAAAACCGTGTGATCTATTTAAACATGAGATTTGCCATGATACATGCTAGGAAAACAACAAAAGCTTTTTGAAACCACCTGGGGCATAATTTTTGTATGCTTTGTGAAAATTAATTAATCAAACCATCTCAATCCATAGTTTATGTTGCAAATGAAACAAATTGAACTGATGACTAGTTTTCTTTTCACACCGTACCAGTAAACAATATACAAATAGCATACAACATATACAAGTCAAAACAACCAATTTCTTATAAACTATATTTAGTAGATTTCATATAACCAACCAATCACCATAAGCTATTTCAAAGTAGCAAGTAAAATAACCTAAAAATGTCTACTACTATGTTCCAAAAGCACCATTAATTGCAATACCAACAAGTTTTAAACATACAAAATGCAAGTATGGACAATCATAATCACAACCAAAAATTAGTAGATATCACAACTATTAGACAATCAAACATTATCAACTCATGACATCACACGGTTTTGACTTCTTACTCCGACGTGCTTGTGAATTCTTTCCTTGTCCCCTAATTTAAAAAAAAAAAAATATTGTCAGTATTTACAAAACTGTAAAGGCATCCATATATATTGACATTTAATATCTAAAAATTAATTAGAACATATACAAGTTTGATAACCTTTTACTAGTTTGATAATCTAATTTTCTTATGCAATGCTAGTCCTTTCTTATTACAATTTCTATTGGGCATTTTCACAAACACCTTATGTGCAACCCAAATTCCTGTTTTTTTCTCAGTTTTTATTTTTAGTTATGAAGAAATTATGTTATAATGGTTCTAGTACAGGATTGGAATTATAAAATAGTATTAGTCTAATATATTTCGATAGAGTTGCTTCCGGTTTGAGTACGACCCCAAGTTTCATGCATGTCAGATGCATCTATTATGATAGACAAAGATGAGTGATTCAAGTCTGATGCTATATCACAAATGCTTGGAATAAGCGGAGATTGGGGCAGCGATGACATATGCGATAGGGGCGAGGCACTAGATTTTCTTCGGAGAAGAATTTTATGGCAAGAGAGGAGAACGAATTTTAGATCGAGTGTTTGGCGCCAGGTTTTTGTGGAAAATCTGTTTTGGAGAAGCAGGGAGAGAGGGAGAGGAGAAAAGAAGGGAGAGCATAATGGTCAAATTTCATTAATTAATATTATTTATTTAATTTTAAGTGTTAAATTTTATTGGTTTAGTGATTTTGGGTAAATATGTGAATTTCTAACATTTGAAAGGGTAAATATGTTATTATAATTTTTTGAGGGGGAAATACGTAATATTGAAGTTTTTGAGGGGGATATATGAAATTCGCCCTTAAATTTATAACGAATAGATACACTATTCACCATGTACTTTCTTCTGTGCGCCTAGGAGTTTCAATTTAGGAAACTAATTTATAACATAAAATATCGCTGTCATAGAATATTAATGATTCGTTCTCAGGTCAAGAGGTGTAATAAACATTTGCTGTCATAATTAAGAGTTGTTGGCCTGACTGGTCTAAAGAGAGTGGCCTTGGCGACTTGGCATAAGATGTTCATATCATCTAAGTTGGATTCTGATCCGACGGTTCCTATTGAATTTCAAACAGTGCATTAGCTCAGAGGATCCGAATGCGCGTCAAATGTGTGGTGCCATAAATGCCATTTTCTTAGAGTAAAACTAGGGTATTCCTAAGTTGACCCTTTTTTTTTTTTTAATTCAAATCTAAAATCTATAGAATTAATTTCAAATGAGGAATGATGCATCTACATACAAAAATTTTAAAATTTTAAATTAATTTTGTATAGAATCAAGTGATCAAAAGACGTCCAAAAAATAAATACATTAATATTAATTTATAAACCTTCTAATTTTGACCACTTGACTTTATACTAAATTAATTCGAAATTTTAAAAGTTTTACATGTAGATGCATCACTCGTAAAGTAGAAAATTTTCAATGGGTAAGATTCGTCATTTGAAACAAATCCAATATATTTTAGAATTCAGTTCACAAAAAAATTAGTGTACTTAGGACCACCCTAGTTCTAAATTCTACATGTCCTTCAATATACATATTTTTTTATAAATTGTCATATAAATGAGGACAATATTTAGAGGTAAACAAAAAATTAGTTCTTATTATTTATTACGTCATATGTGTAGGGCTAACAATTAGGAATGTAAACAGAGCGGATTCTGAGCGGATAATGCTGATACCATATCCACATCCACATTTAAATGAGCGGATACGGAAACGGATACGGATAGTAAACAGATGTCAAAACTCAAAACTAAATCCACATTAAACAAATACAGATACAGAACGGATAATATACGGATACGGATTCGAATAATTGTCGAATAATTAAGTCATACAAGCGTTTTAACTTTAAGACACCATTTAATAAAATTATGAAAAAAATAAGAAAAAAAATTATTCAAATTTCTTAGTGTACATTCAATAAGTACTCCAAATAATTCTCACTAAAAAAATATTTGTTTGTATAAAGATAGTTGATGTTGAATTGTTGACCCATTATCCCTGCCTAGGCGCCGAGCCACTTAGCACTTGCCCACGTGAAGTCCTTTTATTTTTATAAAGAAATCATTCTTTACTGCACAGTTCAATTCACGTGAATACTGTCCGGACTGTGTAACTTTTAGTCCCACAACTATTATTAAAACAAATTGGGATGGTTATATGTAGCTGAACGCTGTTGATTCACTCGGAGAACTCAGAAAGGGAGTAGATTTGCGGATAAAAGGAAAATGGATTCGGGTAACGGTGCTTTTGCGGATCCATCTAGATATCCGCTCCGTTTTAAATTTATTCGTATCCAAATCCAATTCTGTCTATTTCAAAATTATCCAAATCATATCCGGGTATTATCCGAATCTGAATCATCCAAATTCGGATGCCAAGCGGATTATCCGACTCCGTTTTCAACCCTACTAACAATGGATCATATATGATTGGATAGTGGTAAACACATATCCATATATGTTTATATTATTCTAATACGGATAAGAGATCATTGTCAATACTTCTGTTTATTAAAAAAAATATCAAACTTTTCAATATTTATCTAATTACAACGGTGAATAATATAATTGTTTTCCTAATATATATTAAACTAAATGGTATATATTTACTATTTAAATGTAGATAATTAAATCAAATCCGTATGTGTATCCATACAAATGAAGGGTAGACTTATGAGGGTAATCGGAAATTATTTTTGGTTCTGATTTTTTGTAATTTGGAGAATAATCAACATGTTTTTTTATTTACATTTTATTAAAAAAAAATCTCTCCACTTGTGTTCGAATCAGCTTCCTTACAAAAATGCAAGAGGAAAGCCACCTAGAAATTTCCTTTCCCAGATTCCAAGGATATTCAATCTCCTTTTTTGTTGTATATGCAAAGATATTCAAATATCAAATATCTATATCTAACTTTTAAATAAGGATTGAAAATTATCCGCTCTGTTTTCAGCCCTACATAATTGTGTTTCAGCAGTTGCAAGGCAAGAACAAGCATAAACATTTTACCAGATCAGAGTTTCGCTGATTTACTGTAAATTCCAAAATTTCTTCCAAAGAACTAAATCAATTAACAGCAGATCCCAATCATAACACAAGCAACGGTACTAGAAGTCAGCTTTTTCTCTGAAATAAGAACTTGAGAGTGGGCCCGATGCTCATCGGACGTACTTTGGTTCGATAGATTCAATCACGCACCATTCAATTTTCTTTAAGATTCGTGCTAAATACTTTAAATATCGTGTGCATCTGCTTTGATTTTCATGCGCACAGATCTTAATATGGATCGGATGGTCATGAACTCGTTGAACCTAAAAGTAGATCCGATGGGACCCACCCCGTTCTCTGAACTAAGATTAGCAACGCAGAAAACACGGCATGGTTTCTAAAATATTAGCCACTCAAACCTTAGTTGCTCTACATTGACCTGATGATGCTTAATTGCTTGTTAGTCAACAACTGAGCGTATCTCCTCTGCTGCACCACATTTTAATATTACAATTCAATTAATACAAACCCTCTTTAAAGACTTTTCACCAAAGTCTATCCAATTTCAACAACCTTTATAACACATACACCAATTCAAGCTTCCTTCATCTCCAATTTCCACACCTAATCAACAAACTCTCACCAAAATGGATCAAAACCAAACCACTAAAGAGGAACTACCCACAAAACCCCTTGCCTTAAACCAACAAAACCACACTTCATCTCCTTCCATCTACCCGATCACCGTTACCGATGAAGAGCACGGACCCACCTCCGGGACCCGCTCCTCCACCTACCTCCGCCATCGCCGGTGCATGATTGGTTGTTGCGGGTGCTGCGCAGCCATTACGTTGCTTCTCGGAATCGTGATTCTGATCCTATCCTTAACCGTTTTCAAAATAAAAGATCCTTCGGTTACCATGAATTACATCAACTTTACTGATTTCGATGCCGGTCTAGGCACGAATACCGATCCCGTATCGGTCAACATAACTCTCAATGCAAACTTAGCCATCAAGAATCCTAACATTGCATCGTTTAAATTTAAGAACAGTACGACCGATTTCTACTACAAAGGGTTGACGATCTGGGTTGCATATGCACCGAACGGAGAGGTAGGTGCGTATAAGACTACAGAGATGAATGTTACACTCGACGTGCTAACGGATCAGGCCATGAAAGTGGTGCCAGCTTTTAATATTACCGGGCTTGTTGTCGGGCAAGATTTGAATTTGACTAGCTATACCGACATCGCCGGTAGAGTAAATGTTTTGGGCATTTACAAGAGGAATATTGATGTGATGCTAAATTGCACTTACATAGTTGAATACTCTGTGGATGGATTTGACAGTAAATCGACGACATGTGTAGCTGCTACAGCTTGAGAAAAACAAGGAAAATTGGGGCATGTGGATGTACTTGAAGTTTTGTTATTATTATTTGTATGATTTTTTATTTATTGTATTTCAGATCAGTTGATTAATAAGTGTTTGGTTTGTACCCGATTGTACAAATTTTTTCACATATTATGTAAATAATCAGGGGATTACAATTTAGTCAAATTAAATGTTAACTTTACCAGAAAAGAAAAATTGCAGGACAGCTTAGATTTGAATCAAAAATCAAGGAACCTCAGAAAAAAAAGCTTGAAATCCTAGAACCCAGTAGCATTTCCAAATGATGAAAATGAAATGAAATATATGCATAAACATCATTTTGCCAGTAAAACACGCCATTATCAGTAAAAGGGAAAAACCAACCCAAAGAAAAAAAAATTCTCGGTTCAACTGAAGAAGAGAACATAAACTTCAACCTCAACACCCATTATCAATCACTAGCGGATACGGTTTGTACACGATTCATCCAAAATTTGAAAATCAAACGGAACTCTGCCCCGAAAAGAGAGAGAAAATATAGAGTGCAACTAGAGTGTTCTTAAGCTCACCAAGTCTCTTTGTGAGCTTAATTTAAAAACCTATTGAATTGGCTAGAAACGATGCATTCAACTGTTGAAACCGATCTACTTCACGAATGATGTGTTTACATGTCAAATTTATTAATTTTCAAATTAATTTAGTATAAAGTCAAGCGGTAAAAAAAAATAGTTTATAAGTTCATTTTTTTTATCATTTATTGACCTCTTAACTTTATATTAAATTAGTTTGTAAAATTATAAATTTGACATGTAAACTCATCACTCGTTTAAGTAGATCGATTTCAACAGTTTAAATATGTCACTTGAAACTAATCTGATAGTTTTTTTAGTTAAGCTCACAAAGAAACTTGATGATCTTAAGAACACCCTAGTTCTACTCCAAAAGATAAAATGTCACACAATTTCTCATTTTCTGTTACCACACCACTAACAAAATTAAAACTAAACTTAATGGGGGAATCGATAAGCTGTGTGAGAATTTTTTTATAAATCATAATTAAAAGAAATAAATTTATGAAACCAATATGATTATTTTTTTTTTACAAAAGCTATAAGAACCGAAATGTCATTTCAGTTCACAATTTATTTATTTTTGGAACCGAAATATCATTTCGGTCCGATGTGATTTTACAGATTTTTAGAAAAACATGTGTTTGGTGTAAAATCACATCGGACCGAAATGCCATTTTGGTCCCCAAAAAAAAAAATTGGCGGACCGAAATAGCATTTCAGTTCTTACGGTTTTTGTAAAAGAAAAATAATCATGTTGATTTCATAAAAAAAATTATTTTTAATTATGGTTTATAAAAAGAAATCGCTGTGTGATATGCAATGAAACGATCCGTAGTATAATAATCTTCCATCATAAAAGTTCGAAATTAAATTTTAACAAACAAGAGAATTCACAAATTCAAATGCCTTCACTTTATACCATGAGATGAACTGTCTGATTTGGTATTAGATACAATAGTGTTAGGTCTTAAGGTTTAACCTCAACCTCTACTTTCACATTGATTCTATGAATTGCTTGCACTTACATTTCGCACAATTTCAATTCCAATCCCAGAAGAATATGTACTACAATAATCACAACAAAAGTGGCGTAGTTATTAATGGTGCATGCGTAGTTACATTTCGCACATTGTTCGTAATTAATTTTGTGAACAAGTAAATAGACATGCGGAGTTATTAAACAGAATTAATGGTCATAACTTAATTTATTAATGGTGCATGCATCGGATGGATGCAGGCTCCAGCTCTAACCAAACATTTTCAAGGTCATTAATTGCTGATAAAGAAATGCCTAAATTTCTCCCAAATATTTTTCGGATATTACATACCACACCTCTTTTTTTACAACAAAAATTCTCGTGCAACAAAGTCTTTTCTTACAATCAAAGATTTAACAAAAATGTGACAATTAGACATATGATTATTAAAAACAAATATATGACCATAAATCAAGGTTCTAAATAGTGATGCTATAGCAGTTTCGAACCATAAAAACTATGGCGCTATTGATGCTATTGCGTGCTATATCGCACTATATGGCATTAGCGTCGTTTTTTTAGCTGCTCCGCTATAATGTAATAAATATTATTTAAACATTTGCCATAGATGCATGTATTATGTATAATTTCAATAAATTGTCTATTAAATTTAGTATAGTTTAAAAAAATCAAGCAAAATGATCACAATTCAATTTTGCTAGCACCTAATCAGTGCCCAAATGATATATACCAATAACCTAATACACAATCTATCTAAACTACAACATACTTATTTTTTTAAAGATACTTAATTTATTGATTATTACATATATCAAATAAATATAACGTCAACATGACTTTTCTTTATGACATAAAGCTGTATATCTAACAATTTGATCCCTAATCCAAGTTTTCATATATCTTGAAGGAACAATCTTACGTCTTTGTAAACACAAAACCCACTCACAAAAGAACCCCACTCTGTAATAGAAGCAAGGTGTCCTCATTGCTGTTGAATTCGCTATCTTCTGAGATATCTCAAACTTTGCGTGACTTTTTGGAACATCTCAATCGTTCAAATACGCTCTGCACGAATCTCAAAATCTCAAATAAAACTGGCCCCCTACGCTTCCCGAATAGGCACCGGACACGTCGGTCACGCAAAAATTAAGATATCTCAGAGGATACGGACTCATTGCTGACGGCATATCAGATAAAAATTCAATTAGGAGTAGGTCCGATGGGCATCGGACCTACTTTTAGGTTCAATTAGCTCTAGCACCGTACGATTGGCATTAAGATTAGTGCGCACGGAATTAAAACAGATTTGTACAGATTTTAATGTGCTTAACACGGATCTTGATGCAACCGAATGGTCATTTCACCCATAGAACCAAAGTAAGTCCGATGGGCATCGGACCTACTCTGAATTCATTCTCTTGACTGTTAACTCAAATTCCCAAATCAAATTTCCAACATAGGCAGAGACAATATCAAATTCCCAAATCATATTTCCTTGGTGGAAAAATGGTAGAAGGTGAACTCAAGCTGTTGGGAGCACGGGCTGACAAATTCACAATCAGGGTCAGAATTATTCTAGCACAAAAAGGGCTGAATTATGAGTACCTTGATTATTTCAACAAGAGCGAGCTTCTTCTCAAACATAATCCAATCTACAAGGAAGTGCCAGTACTTATCCATGACGATCGAAGCATCTGTGGGTCGTTGGTGATTTTGCAATACATTGATGAGAACTGGCCTGGTACTGGGCCTGCTTTGCTCCCTACCGATCCCTACGAACGCGCCGTTGCTCGCTTCTGGGCAGCGTATATTGATGATAAGGTACTCAAATTACTAATTATTATGTAATTTCACTATCAACTGTAATACATGTGAAATTGTGCTCTATAATGTTATAAACCACGGGCTTAGTAAAGTGGCACGAGCTCTCGAAGCCTATGCTGGTTCAATTCTCGTCTCTCTAAAAGATACTCGGGTGTACTGGGGCCTTTTAATAAGATAAAAATAAAAAAATGAGAAATCATAGAAGGCAAACTCGGCCGTGTCAGACCGGAATCGGACAAGACTAATCCGATTTTGGCCAGATTTACTCGGAAAATGAGTTTTAGAGGAAAAAAACAGGTTGAACAGTGTTGAATAGGCGGAGTTTCCCGAATCTGCACCGTTTCCAGACCGATTCTCATGATTTGGATGAGAATCGTTATAGCTTGATTTGAGATTTTAAGTTACATTTTGTATTTGTTTTTAAGAATGACACAGAACTTCGAAAGAACTGGAAAGGGCGCAGCTGGGTGGGGAGGACGAATCTCTAACTATTTATTTGTTTGAATAGACTTGGTGCATAGCTTTTAACTATATAAAATTTAAAATTACTAATAGTTCATGGTAAACCTTGACCATTTATACGGTTATACCTAGCCCAATGAATTATTCTTTTTACTGTAGTGGGTCAAATATTAAAAATTATTAAACTTTTATAAGTCATTTATTTGGGTTCATATATATTCACTGTGGCTTGCACGGACTGACTCAAGATGGATGCATGGTTACTCGTTATCCTCTTTTCTCTTATTTTACGTAGGATCCACTGTCAATACAAAATCAATTCATTATACGCCACACTGAACTTGAATTATTGGATCTATCTTCTTTTCTTTAGTTGATCTATTTATCTTTTGAATACACCTAGCCGGGCATCCACTAATATTAGAAAACACAAGGCCTTGTTCGTAATTCACAAAACACCATAGAAGCAAAAACCGGCTGTTCTGGCACGGAATCGGCAGTCCCGGACCGGAATCGGACAATACTGATCCGATTTCAGTTAGAGTTACACGGTTGATTCCAACTCAAATTTTGATCAAAACAGTTCAATTTCAGTCATATTTCAGCTGAAACAGTCCAATTTCAGTGAAATTTGGTTGAAACGCGCTATAACCACCAATCAAATTTTTTTTGTGCGGAGCATAACTCGAACCTGAAAATGATTCACTATATCATACAACATTTTGTAACTAGAAAATATAACTATATGTATAGATTTTGTAGTTTGTACTATATCAAATCCATTAAAAACATGTATATATTGTATTAGTGGATTATTTAATTATAATCATTTGTCTAAACATAAATTATTGACAAATTATTTTTTATCAATTTTTTTCTAATTTTTTAGTATAAAATAAGTTTTTGGCAAAAAAAAGTTCAAGTTTCCGATCTGATTCGGCCGATTCCTACTGATTCACTCGATTCGGATCCCACGATTAAAACCGATTCCGATTTCAATTCTAATTTTTCTTTCTGTGTGAGAAATGTTATACATGAGGTTGGAGATTGTGGGATAGGATGGAGTGTATTGTAGGTGTTCAGCTCATGATCAGCGAGGAAATGGTGCACGAAACCTTAAAGAAATCGAGACAAAAAGCGACAAAATCTGGCATGGGGAAAAAAAGTGGTCGATTTACTTTGTGTCAACTTGCTAGACGAGATTACTTTGCAGGAGGCAAGGTTGAGGATACATAATTGCTAGTAAGAAATTCATCTTTTATCCGACATCTGTCTTTGTGACATCACAGTTGCGTATAAGTGGGTTGTAATTTTTCCTTTTTTTCATGTTTTAATCTGTAATTGACAGCCACTATCAGTATTAATTCTCACAAAGAGAGAGAGAGATTGGAGATGAACTAACAATAAAAGTTACAAATGATTCATCTTTCTTGTTTATCCTTGTAGTTGTTACCTTCATTTGTTGGTATTCTGAAGGCAACAGAGGAAACAAGAACACAAAAAACTACCGATACAGTGGCTGCTCTTGAGCAGTTGGAAGAAGCTTTCAAAAAATGCTTTGTTGAGAAGAACTTCTTTGGGGGAGACTCCATTGGTTTTGTTGATGTGACTTTGGGTTGCCAGTTGACATGGATGAAGGCAACAGAGAACATATTCGGGATCAAGTTGCTTGATGAGACAAAGGTACCATTATTGGTAAAGTGGGAAAAACACTTCCTCGCTGCAGATTTCGTGAAGTGCGTTATGCCGAGTGTAGAGAGCATAGAAGAGGATGTGAGACTTCTTCGAGCCACAATATGGAATATTGATCAATTAAATATTTTGTAAACATCTGTGAGATCGTATTGAGCTATTAGTATTACTATGAACTCCCTTTGGTATATTAACATTATTCCTGATATGAAAATAAAATGAACTGAAAACTGTAATGATATATAGATAATAAATAATGTAATAAAGGTTGAATATCGTATTTGTAAAATGTTATTGTTAACTGGAATATAATAGTTAATGTACTAGTGAAATAGATATGAAAGTTTAATTATTAACAATTGGTTACAAAGGATCATTATTATAGTTAATTTTTCTACGAATATAGTACTCAAAATGGTATCTTTATCGGATAATATCGATTGCTTAATTGTTAAATAAGATTGTCAAAATATGTTAAAGGTACAAGTACACCTGAATTGTTAAATTGAATATTGTATATTGTATATATCGAGAATGATTATTCAAGGGTCAAACTGAATTTTAAAAGTAATCACTTTGACACAGATTTCTAATTCTCTGAATCTATCTCAGATTTTTATTTAGATTCCTACTGAGATTGTATACTTTGTTCCTGATTGTGGTATTCTTTCTTGACACTGAGATCAGCCAGTATTAGTATTGCTCTTGTTTATCTAATGCGAATTGTAATCTGTTTAGGATCAAATTGTAAAAATGAAAGTCTAGTTTATATTCAATGTCGATCTATTGAAACATCAATCAAAATAATTAATTATGTGTCTCGTTCAAACCTGTAATTAGCCAAACTCAGCTCAAAATTCGGCCCAACTGGGTCATATAACAAAACAAGTCCAACTCGGACTATTTCTTTTGGAACAAAAATAAAGTAATTTTAGTTGTCCCCAATTCCATTTTTTCTCTCTCGATAATAAAAGTTTATCCAAACAATTCACAAGTTCCACAAATTACTACCATGTCCCAAAACGAATCATGCCACTATCTTCCAAAAGATGTTGGTAAAAATAAATTTGCTTTTATCATCAACAACAATATTGTTTTTTATTATTATTTAAAAGAAATATATCAAATATATAGGGGTGCACAAAAAGTTCGTACGTAGTTCGTAAATCAATTCGAGTTTGATTCGAAAAAGTTCGTAAAAATTTGATTTGAAATAGTTCAAAATTAATTCAAACTAAACTCAAACTAGACCTGGCTCATTCGAAATATGTTCGCGAACTATTCTAATTTGAATTTCAAAGTAACGTGTATTGATTTCCGCTGATGATTTACATTCAATGATTACTTAAAAAGTTAAAACATAAGGCCGTCCAGTCATATGTCATAACTCGTAAGACGTAATCCTCGCTCTCAGTTCTGAAATTCTAGACGACTTTCATCTCTTACTCTCGGCGACTATGATCACTTTTTCTTGCCGTAAAAAAGTTCGTAAAATATTCGAAATTGAGTTCTTATTAATTCAAAATTAATTTAAATCAAACTCAAACTGAGATAAGTACGATTCAGTTCGATTCGTTTGCAATCATAAATATATGCATTTAATAAGGCACTCAATTGGAAAATAGCACGCTGATTGAAGCTAATATGTCTCTAACTAACGGGATCAATTTGGATTCGACGAGTTCCTACTTCCTCGTTCATCCGATCGGCGTTAAAATCCGTATGCACTATTTTAATATACATGAATGTAAACTTTAATATTCATATACAATTATACATGATATTAAAACAAGAGTAGAACTAGGGTGCTCCTAAGTTCACCAAATCTTTTGTGAACTTGACTCTAAAATATGTCGAATCGACTTTAAACGATGAATTCAAACTTTAAACAATGAATTCAAACTGTTGAAATTCTTTTACCTAATGAGTGATGCGTCTACATGTGAAAATTTTAAAGTTTCGAATTAATTTAATATAGAGTCAAGTGGTTAAAAGTTTAAGATTCATAAATTAATTTTAATGCATTCATTTTTTGGACTTCTTTGACCACTTGACTATATATTAAATTAATTCAAAACTTTAAAATTTTTACATATAAACGCATCAATTATTAGATAGAAAAATTTTAACAGTTTGAATTCATCGTTTAAAGTCGATTCGATATATTTTAGAATCAAACTCATAAGAAATTTGGTGAACTTAGAAGCACCCTAGTTCTACTCATTAAAACAAATCAGACAGCTCTGGAATCCGTCCGACTCAAATTTAAGTTGGATGCCATCAAAGTCAAATTAGTTTCTAACTAAAACCAATACTTTGTACGAAAATTTAATGATCCACCGGCCAAACTCACATAGTACGTACTACTGTACACTTAAAAAAAAGGTCAGAATCCTGTAAAGTAATTTAATTTTTGAGTTTTGAACTGGGACCGTCCGATTCAAATTCATCTTTCGGAATCAGACGGTCGCAGATTTGAATCTGAATTCGAAAAAAGACGGGCCAGCACAAACACGTGTCAATTTCAGCTTCATCAACACGGTTTGGATCCTCTCCAGTTGGACGGAATTTTCTTGGAGAACATTAGGCAGATCGAAACAGTTTATAGTTGATCGAACGGTTCAGATTATGTGAGTTCTAAATTGCACGAATCATCTTGGATCCTCTCAATTCAATGCCAATATCTCAATCGTTCAAATAACTTTTGCACGAATCTCAAAGCTCAAATAAAATTAGACCCCTATGTTTCCCCGAATAGGCACCGGACACGTCGGTAACGCAAAAATTGAGATATCTCAGAGGATACGGACTCCAACCCACCGCGCCGACCATATTTTCCTCGTGCTGAGGAATTTACAAGAATATATGTGGCAGAGCGGTGTAGTTTCTTGCGTGGCATTCTGTTAAACGTTCAAAATAATAATTTGAATCCAATTTAGTTATGGTACTATAAAATAATTGGATTTCAAAATGAACAGAAGTTGTAACCAGAAATTGGACTATATTCTTTCTCTCAATTGTTGCAACATAAATCCGTCGACATGATAAATTCATAAATTTCACATGCCCTAAACAATTTTTATAATAATTATAAATACACCAACTCATTGGCTCATTGCGGAAGAAATATACATACGGCTACATAGATTAAAGACACAGAAAATCAAGTTCTCTTTGCATTCCACTTCCCTCCATCATTTTCTATTTTCATATCATCATTTCCCACTTCACTTTACACTTTCTCCTCTTCTTCCATAAATTCCACCACCTCTCTCCAATTTCTTACTCAAAATTTCTCTCCTCTGATATCTGTAATAGTGTAATGGCTTCCCTTAGAACCCCTTCTCTGTCTCTCAAACCCTCTGCTTTCTCACAAACTAAACCACTAGCTTCCTATCAAACCTTTTCTCAATGCAAAATCCCGACAATACCCAACAAAAGGAGCACGAATCTCAAAGCTATCAATTCAAGCATCAAGGCTTCTGCTTCTTCCTCCACCTCCACAAAGCATCATACCTCCACTACCACCCCAGGTATGCAAAATTGCAAATTCAACTGTTCATAATTGAACATATTAAAAAAACGAAAGAATTGATTTATTGATTAATTAATAACTTGAATGATTTAGGCAAGGTACAAGAGATGCATGTGTATGAGCTTAATGAGAGAGATCGAGGCAGCCCCGCGTACCTGCGCCTTAGCCAGAAGGAGGTTAATTCATTAGGCGATCTTGTTCCTTTCAGTAATAAAGTGAGGTTTCAAACTTTCAATTAATATATTATCATTTAGTATTAATGTTTTTTTTTCAAGAAGGTTCAATTAGTATAGGGTTAATTTCTCATGTACACTTAGAAATTGACCCTATTATATAATATCATTGTATGGCATTGGCCTACCAGTGGTTAAGGTTCATTTAAAAATGTGAAAGGTACATTGTGCATTATGTATGTTTATAATTGTCCTTAAAAAGTACTTTATTGGGACATAAATATATGGGATCCGACTCTGCTGCTCACCAAACAGGAGAGCACTGCTTGTCTAAATCTAGCTGTTTAATTGTTTAATACACGAATCTCAACGCAGATGAACGGCTAGATTTAGACACGCAGGGTCCTGCTCTCCTATTTGGTGAGCAGCGGAGTCGGTTCCAAATATATGCTAGCAGAACTTAGTTTTCATGACAGCATCTATGACCTGAGAAATGTTTTATTTATAAAGTTTGGACCAAAGTTTACAATCTGCCCCTTTCAGAAATACATACAACTAGATTTTATTTTTGTAGTAAAGTCTTACAAACAAAAAAAAAATTAAAATTTAGAATATATAAAATTGCTCAAATTCATGTAAAATTTAATTTAATTTAAGGTATATCATGGCAACTTGGAGAAGAGGTTAGGCATAACTGCCGGCATCTGCATACTAATCCAGCACGTACCAGAGAAAAACGGAGACAGGTACGAGGCCATATACAGCTTCTACTTTGGCGAATATGGCCACATATCGGTACAAGGACCGTACCTGACCTACGAAGACACGTACCTGGCTGTTACTGGTGGTTCCGGCATTTTTGAAGGTGTAACCGGCCAGGTCAAGTTGCACCAAATAGTGTTCCCTTTCAAGATATTCTACACCTTTTATTTGAAAGGAATACCTGATTTACCACAAGAGCTTTTGGGTACGCCGGTCGTACCGTCACTTGAGGTGGAGCCCACACCAGCTGCCAAGGCAGCAGAGCCCCATGCTGCTTTAAAAAATTATACAGATTAGTATATAGCTAATAGAGTTTAGTGGTTTGTTGGAGATTAATAAAATGAATCTGTTTTCTGATAGTGTGGAGGTTGCTTTGCAGAGGTTATAGGATTACTTGCCCACACAATGTGCTCAGTGTGCTTTTTTTTTAAAAATTAAGTATGCAATTATTCAATAAAATAAGTTACAAATTGAATTATTTAAATCTTAGCAATCTATTGTTGTGGTGTCCATTTGGGATAAAAAAGACTGCTCACAAGTCACAATCGCTTAATTAGATTTTTTTCTTTTGTTAGAGACAAGTCACTAAACTCTGTTAAGTCGGGTCTTCCTTTTTTATTAAGTGTGAAACGGATCCAATAGGAGAGCAGTACTTTGTTATTCTAAATCTAGTCGTTCATCTGTTTTGAGATTCATGTATAAAAATTCAATGGTTAAATTTGAAATAACAGATTTCTGCTTTCCTATTTGGAGAGCAGCAGAGTCGGATCCGTGTGAAACTCCGTTGAGTCAGGTCATCATTTACAAATGTGAAACTGGGAATTACATATAAATTAGAAGTTGTATAAAGTTGACGAGGAGGGTTCCAATGCACTCAAAATTTCATGCTCTCATTTGCTTCCAATCTTTTATCTTTATTTTCAAAGTCCAAACAGTCGATCCGAACCGATCAACATGACCTTCATAATAAAATATGCCTGGAGACCAAATTTTATATTTTTTTTGGAAGTTTTTTACTATTTTTTAAAATAGGTACAAAATCACTCTATCGGATGGTCCAGAATCTTCTTAAAATAATGATTTTGTACCTATCTTAAAAAATAGTAAAAATATTCCAAAAAATATAAAATTTGGTCTCCGGACATATTTTATGATATTTTATTATGAAGATCATGTTGAACGGTTCAGATCGACTATTCAGACTTTGAAAATGAAGATAAAGGAGATAAAAGATTGAGAGCAAATAGGAGCATAGAAATTTGGGTGCATTTGAACCCTCCTCAAAATTGACACTAGTTGAAAATTTACAATGTTCGCACGTGGTACAAAAGCTGATCAACATACAAGTCTGTTTTAATAGTCATGCGGATTCTAATTGGACGGTCCAGATCCGAACATAAATATTTTGTTACGAAATTACGAATTCGTGAACCCATTTTATGGAAATGATTTTGAATTTTTTGTGAATAAATTTTCATTATTTTTTTAATCAAAATTTTGTCAATAAATTAACCACTGAGAACTGTCTGGAATAGCTCTGAAGATTTTCTCTTTTTAAGTCCTCTGGATGGTTTTAAACTGTATTGAATTGCCTAATAAGTACTTCATTATAAAAAGAAAGAGAAACCATCTAAAGCGCTGGAGGAGTTCAACAAAATAAAATTAGCCGTTGCCGGGGATCGAACCGGGCTTTCAAAATCCTCTTGATAGTTTATCTTGGGAAATCTTTGGCAAGGGAACAAAAGATATATTATTTCGCCGTTGCCGGGGATCGAACCCGGGTCACCCGCGTGACAGGCGGGAATACTCACCACTATACTACAACGACTTTTGTGTTCAACTGTAAGTCTTTTATTTATAAGTACTATAGTTCCAACTCCGTTCTGTCAATAGAATTTACTCACTAGCTCTTCGCTCAGCCATTCTAAGCGAGCCTTTAATTCTGGCAATATAAGAGCTTTTGTGTTACTTTTTTTTTTTTTTTTTACTACAATCAGGTGCACTTTATACGGTTTATGATTGAATTAGATGTCTTGGGCCTTAGATCCATGACTGGAATTGCAAGTGAATGTAGACAATACTGCTAGATTTTGTCATTTACATGTGCTGTGGTTGTTGATTGCACATGGAGGTACTATTGCATGGGCAGCAAATTAAGCTCTAATTTTCATGTTGGACAAGTAATAATTTTGATTGTTTGTTGTTTTTAATTTTTTTTTTCCTTACTACTGATTGGTTTTCATAACTCATGCATTTTTAGTTTATTTTATAGTTGATTTTTTTTTTAAGTAGTTATTTTATAGTTGATTTATGCCCAACAATGAATTTAATCGGACAAGTTTTAGCTAGTGTGTTGGTTTTTCTTTGAGGGTGTGATCTAGTGAGGGGGGAAATGCGGTATGCTTATTTTGTTCATTTGCTTCAGACGAAGGTAATCGGAGAGGAAAAGAGAGGAACGCAATACTGTGGAAAGGTGAAGACGCTATACAAAGCTCCAAAATTTTGTAACCTCTGATTTGGGGTGACTCTGCTGTTCTCCAAATGAAATAACAGGATCATGTTATTTCAAATCTAATCGTTAGATTTTATGCACGAATCTCAATATACATATTTTATTTCAAATCTAATCCTTGGATTACCGTTGGTGCCTTTTTTGCCTCTTGAATCATGATGTTAGAAATATTGTTTCTCGCTCGGTCGCTCCTCCAAATTAAAGAATCTTAACAAAGTTTTAATGAAGATACTTTGCCAAAATTTCGTTCAAAATTTTGTACGTAACAAAGTTGATCGCAGCAAGAAATAACTATAACATATTTGTCGAATGAATAACTGAAATTCGAAATTCTATATTAAGAAACTTAATTAAAAGGTTGGTAGCTTTCAAGAATTCAAAAGTTGAGGTACATTTTTGTAAATTAACTGAAATAACTCAAAGAAGGCATATTTTACTTCCATCTAACTGTATCTGTGAAAATGGCCCAGATTCAAATAAAAGCCCAAGAAAATGTTATTCATTTCATTTGATTATTTGTCCGAAATCCATTGCCCGAAGTCTAAATGGATTTCTTAAGATAAAACCTCCTATTGGGCTCATATTCATAGCTTAATTCAGGCCTGGCGCTAGGCCCTCCGTTGTAGTATATCCAAAGAGTCCAACTATTATGACATCAATATCATTTCAGCCTGAATGATAACAACTCCAAAATATATTAGATAGATTTTAAATAATGAATTCGAACCATTCAAAGTGATCTACTTGATGAGTGGTATGTTTACATACAAAATTTTATAATTTTTTGAATTTATCTCATATCAAGTCAAGCCGTCAAATGTGATTTTTTTTAAGTTAATTTTGATGCATTCATTTTTCCATCAGTTTTTTTAGCTTTATTTTATACTAAAATAATTCAAAATGTTATAAATTTTGCATGTTAACGCACTACTTATAAAGTAAATTGATTTGAACTTGTAGTTTAAAGTCTAATCAATAAGTTTTGAAAATCAATGTCACATGACACTGATGCCACATTTAATAAGCTCATTTTCGAGTTGCAATATTTTAAATTATTTTCACTAAGTATTTCATTATATTAACATCATAATTACAATAATAACAAATAATATATAATTTTATAATAAGATCTTTAAGGAAGTTGATAACCGTTTCCGTACTAAAATCTCTGAAACATTTCCGCACTATAACTGTATATGGGACCAAAACTATCCGGGGAAACTGCAAAGCTTCATAACAGAATTTTTTTAAAGTATTAATATTGTCATTCTTAACTACTTAACTCTATATATGAAAGTATTTATACCTATGAGATAAACACTTGTTACATAAATAATTGTCTTCCAACCAAATTCCTTAAACATCTCCTCATCGTAAAAATCTAGGGCGAACCACTCAAACTATATGGGGGACCGTACATGTTTTTAAATGTGAGTTTTTTTCTCCATTCAATCTCATCCATATTTTGACGATCTGTGAGGAATTTTGAGAATCTAAAACCACGAACGTCTTTTACGTGATTTTATCTTTCAAATGAGATCCATGATGTAGTTGCGTGCTCGTCGTCACACAAGTATTTGTAACTTGTCGTGCAAGTATTTAATATTCGTCATGCGAGTAATTTTTAATTATGATGCTGGAGATGTTTAAATGTATTAATGTTAAATATTGCAAATATTAATATCTTATGTTTTAAGTATTTATATCTGTAGTATATATATTTTTCATACATATATACCTATATATCCTACGAAAATTTAATTCTTTTACAGATTAATCTTCAAGCATTTGATCATATCAAAAGTTACACATCATGGTATTAATATCTTATTTTTCAAATTGGCTCAAAATCACCAATAATCGCTCCGATATTCGAAAAAGAAAAGCAGCACATTAAAGTATTAATATCTTATATTTCAAGTATTTATATTTATAAAAGTTGATGCAGAGGAGGACGATATAATTAGTGGGGATTATAGTACTTCATTAGAGAAATATTAATGCGAGGATGAGTAATGTATTGAAAAAGAGAGGACAATAGATACACATAAAAAAAACATTAAATATGATGCAAGTTTTTACGTTCAAAGAAAAGTAAACTTGTAACCGTTTATCTTTATCAATATCCAATAAAATATCAAATGATAACGAAATGTTATGAAATTTGATATACAACCAATCCATAAGTCTTACTACACGTTCATTTTTTTCTAAAAAGGATTGCTCAATATATATTTAGAATTATATTGTTAAGATTGTCAAAATATTTATCATCAAGAATTTCCTATCTTATTTTTTATGTTTGGCAATGGACATACTAATACCATATTCCAAATCAATAATTAGTTGCGTGTTTCATTCTGAACGATAAATAAACTGAAAATTTTAAAAGTACTGTGAATTTGTAACAATTATAATGTTTCATATATTTCTTTTTTAGTAAATACGATTGGAGATCAAGACACTCAACTATTTGATATACACAGAAAATTTTTCCATCTAAATTTTAAACTTATGATTTAATTTTAAACTTACTACTTTTCGTAAAAAAAATGTTTTTTTTTTTTTTTTGTCAATATAATTGGCTATACTTTTCTCGATGTTTTTGTTTTTGTTTTTGTCAAGATTAAAGAGTTAAGTTTCTTAGCTCCGAAGTATGGGCCTTAATTGCGACCTTGTATTGTTTTTCTTAGCTAGTAGCCATAAATCCAAAACCTAACACGCGTTCGAATTTCCAAGGCAAAGAAAAAACGTCCATTTCTAGAACCTTCCCGATCTCTCTCGTGGGTCCCTTGGCATTTGCTTCTTCTTCCATCTGGGGCCCACTTATGGAACCCGCTCCATCGTCAGATCATTTGGACAGCTCCACGTGTCATTAATTAATCAATGACCGTCCGAATCGGTGATGGCAAACACGTAATAAATGTACCTAGACATGGTCTTTCGGTCTTGAGCCAGCTACTCCCGAATCACGGAATCAGGCAGTTTTGTCATTCTTGTTCTCCTATCCAAAATGGACAGGTTCGTGAACCGTATGGCATATGCACCGAGTGTTGGGTCCCAATATCAGTTGGTTCCATGTACTTGTTCATTTGTGTACGGTTTAGACAAGTTCTGTTTCTTTTGAGCCCATAGTTAATTTACGTAGACGTAGTCTAAGCATCGTCGGCAGGAAATTCCATCCAAGTATTGACGAATTCACATCCTCTGAGATATCTCAAACTTTGCGTGACTTTATAGAAAATCTTGACCGTTTAAAGAGTTTTGCACGAATCTCAAAGTATAAATAACACTGGCCCCCGCGCTATTGTCGAATAGGAACCGAACACGTCGGTCAGGGAAAAATTGAGATATCTCCGAGGATACGCACTCAACCTGACCTCCTCCTTCAGTAAGCTCTCATGTAGTAATTTCTATATTTGTTAATCTTAATATATTTTGATGCGGGTCGTTATTCTATCTAGTCTTCAACTTGGTACAGTATCAGTTATATGGAAATTTACACTGGAATGTTGCACAGAATAATTGGTACTTAACCCCTTCTCGTTTAAAAAATTGCAAAGTTACTTTTACTTCCTTTATACACTTTACCCTTGGAATCTATCTGTCAAACCAAGATTCCCCAGTTCTCAATCCAACGGCCCAGATGTCTCTTTCGCTTAGCCCGATCTCGTATAAATGGACCCTAATCGCCTCCACTGGAATCTTTACCCTTTTTCCAATCTCTCTCCTAGATTAAATTCAAAATCTTTCAAATAAATAGAAAATAGAAGAGCATTCAAGCTAGCAATGTCGGAGCACAAGGAGGAACACGAATCGGTGATTGAGAAGATATCTGAGAAGATCCATGGCCACGACGATTCATCGTCTTCGTCTGATTCCGACAACGAGAAATCGGCGGGTTCGTCAGCCGCCGCGCCGGCGAAGGGGTTGAAGGAGAAAGTGTTCCGCTTATTTGGAAGGGAAACGCCTGTGCATACTTGTATGGGTGGTGGAAAGCGTACGATCTTGATCCTTTTAACCTTTTTCATTATTTAATTGTCAGGTTTGGATGCGATGTAGTATAGGACTTTAAGGAGATTTACTTTCTATATATTAACTAGGTTAGATTCATTTCATTTACTAGTTAGGCTTTAGTTAGGTTGCTGTTGCTTGTGAGATCCCTGACTGTAATTATATATTCCTCTATGTGGATTTAGGCTTTTGCTTGTCCAAACCTGCAAGCAATTATATATTCACATTCCTGTTCTTAAATCTTTCTCATTTTCGGTTTTTATTTTTGCTAGACTTTATAAAACCTCTTATATTGGTGAATTAGGACACTAGAAAATTATTTCCTTAATAGTAAATAATTTGTTTTTATATATGTTTTAATTTTTGTGGATCTAGTTGGTGTCTAGATTTTTAAACTTACTTCTTCTAAGATCCTAACAATTAAATGGTACAATCAATTTAATCTCATGTTTATTCTAACTGAGATCAAGGGAAGTGCATAAGTTTTTCAGCTTGTAGGAACTATTAAAATTTGTAGTTAATAGCAGCTGAACATATCGTGTATTGTATTCCTTGGAAGAATGGATATCTTATCAGATATAGAACATAACTCCCCTTTCTTAATTTCTTTGGACTATACCTGAGCTATTATTTCTTTAGTGTTAGAAATTGTACTCTTCTATAAAGAAATGATATGACTCAGATGTATGTTTCCTTTCCAATGAATCTTCTACTTGTTAAAATCTATCTAATGTGGTAAAGAAGAAAGTTCTAACAAATGTTTTGGGCATCTAAATGCAGCTGCTGATCTGATTTTGTGGAGGAACAAAAAACTCTCAGCCTCAGTACTTGGTGGGGCCACAGTCATCTGGATTCTGTTTGAAGTAATGGAATACCCCCTTTTGACATTTGCTGCCCACAGTCTCATCATGACCTTGGCTGGCCTCTTTATCTACTCTAAGGCCTTGACATTTATTCACAAGTCAGTTCTCTCTTTTTTTCTTTTTGAGTGAGGCTATGGTACTATGCATAGTGTGGATTGGTCCGTACTATGGATCTATATCTTTGTTTTCAAAGTTCAAATAGTTGATCTGAACTGTTCAACATGATCACCATAAATTTTACATCTTTTAGAATTGTTTTACTATTTTTTATGTAGGTAGAATATCACTACTTTTGAATGGTCTAGAATTTTTAGATCCAATGATATTCTACCTATCTAATAAAAATGTATAAAATGTAAAATTTGATCTACAAGTACATTTTCATATGGAGGTCATGTTGAACGGTTCAGATCGACTGTATGAGCTTTGAAAACGGTAATATTTATCCATAGTACGGACCAATTGGCGCTATGTATAGTATCATAGCCTCACTCTTTGCTTTTTCGTACTAGATGGTTATATGTGGTGCCTGTCTTCAAATGGATGCAGTTTTGGAATGTGAAAGCTGTATTCTCAGTTTGTCATTTATATCAATTGGATTTCTGTTTGTGGTATTGATGATGACACTTAAATTTTTGGGACTTCTAAGTATGCTGGATGTAATAATATATGGATTTGTTTGAAGGCGGGCAATAGAGACAATTTAAGTTAATATAGGGCGTGCAACACTTTGTGCTTGTTGTACCTGAAAAAGAAAAAAGAACCTCAAGTGGTATACTCTTTTTGATGCTTCTATCTTTACACATTTAAAAAATTGCAGAAGTCCACCTAATATTCCAGAGGTGAGCATTCCGGAGGACTTGACGATCAAAATTGCACGCTCTTTGTGTTATGAGATTAACAGGGCTTTTGCTGTGCTAAGACAAATTGGGCTGGGACATGATCTAAAGAAGTTTCTTCTGGTATGTGTTTTCTTCAGATTCTGCTATTCTATTTTTTGTCTCTTTTCACTACGGCTGATTGATTTTCTTAGGATTCTTTTATTGGATATACAAATATGAATTAGTGATGAGTTGTTGCTTATTATTATGCAGGTTCTTGCAGGTTTCTGGTTTCTGTCAATTATCGGAAGCTGTTGTAGTTTCTTGACCTTGTTCTACATAGGTAATTATCTCTTCAACTGATTGATTTTTATTTTACTAATTTGTTTCTTTTTTTTTAACCAAACTAACTGATTACATTATAGATTTCTGAATTGATGTTTAGCCATAGATAAAATATTAAACCAAACTTAACTGATTCCACTATTTGTTTTTGCTGGAACAGTGTTTGTGTTGCTTTACACTCTACCAGTTTTGTATGAGAAGTATGATGACAAGATCGATGCATATGCTGAGAAAGCCTCAATTGAAGCGAAGAAATACTACGCCATTATCAACGAAAAGTACCTATCCAAAATTCCAAAAGGCCCGTTGAAAGATAAGAAATCTGAATGAGTTGAAAACTCGAATTCTACACTGTTGATTTGCTAGCTAGCATCTTTTTGTAGGGTTGATGTGATAGTGTGTTATCATATCATCTTTATTACTGATTCAGATTATTAAGTCTTCCTTTTTGCCACTATTTTAGTTTGATCATTATTATTATTGTTATTATTTGTTATGGTAGTGTGTGTTCAGGTGTCTCATGCTATACTGTGTTATTGTTATTCTCTATATAAATTCTTCTTTGTTGAAGCTATTGAAAACAATGCCATTTTTGCTTCTTTTTTTCATTTTTAATCAACAGTATGAGTGTATCTTTCCAAATACAACAGCGTATCTTTTCAAATCGGTACGCTTAAATATATCAATTTTACGAAGCGGAGAGCAGTTTGGATCTGATGCCCATCAGACTCAAATTTATCCCATGGGTCCAATTCGCTTTAAGATCCGTGCATATGGATATTTAAGTGGATGTGTATGGATATTAAAGTGAGATGCATAGATCTTAAACTGAATCGGATGGTAATGAAATTTATCGAATTCAGTTTGAGTCGAGCATCAGACCTAAACAGCTCTCTACGAAGGGGGCTCTCACCTTTGTTTTTTTAGGTACTTCCGAAAATCTCTTCTTGATATTTTGATCATGATTGTTCACCTTCCTGTTCAGAAATGTAGGCATCTCACATATAGTCCTGAATACTCCTGATACATAATTAAAGGTATATGCCAACTAATAGTGGGCCTATTTGGAAAGATGTAATTATTTTCATAGAGCACAGGTTGTAATTCATGTTCCCTTTAACAATTTTACCTTACCAACTTCAAAGAACAATTTATTATTTCTCCGAGGCTATAAATTCGGATATGAACCATTCATATGATCCCCTCTCTTTTGGTACCAAATGAAAGAGCCACAAAATGAGGTGAGAGAAGTGATTAGGGTTCCGATATGGGATTGCGGGAGCCATCTCTACGACTCCTATGAGCTCGTCTCTTTCTCTCACCTACTAGACCGGCATGTAACCTTGCTTCCCTTCTTAAAGAATCCATCGAAACAACTCGACTGCACAAGGTTTTGCGAAACTGATGAAGTGGCGAGAAACCGGAATCAGAAGAAAAAGGCGATGATGGGTCGGAGAATTAAGAAGGAGAAGGTCAAAAGGAAGAGGGTGATTATGTCTTCTATGGTTAAAGCCATTGCATGTTGGAGTGGCTAAACAAACTCCTTTTGCTATGTTAAAGGCTCTTTTATCAAGTAATATTCAAATTCCTTTTGTTTTGGATATCTTTTTCTGTCTTGTGTTTTGTAATAAGACATGGATTAGTTGCAAAAATGGGGTTGCTTGTTGCTTCATACTTCATAGTATTGTTTTTCACATTTTGTTAGAATCTTATGTCTCGTTTGCTTGATTTGTTCAATTCACTACTCTTTTTTGTTGATTTTGTTATATTGATACAATCATATCCGTTTGATTATCATGACAATAGATAATATGAGTATTAAAATTGAAAAAAAAAATGACAAACTTGTTCATCATATTATAGATATATTATATATCAAAATTTGATTATTAAAATAAAAAATTATGGATAAAATTATCCTTTAAATTTTAAACTACTTAATAGGCGTTCAATTGCTTTTTCAAATGTATCAAATTTGATAGATAATTTTCTAAACTATAAGGGATCCAATTACACCATTTTATGGTGACAAATTTTGACACCATATGTTTATAAGTTATTTTTTGCGATTTCAAAGTCCCAACAGTTGATTCGAATCGTTCAACATAATCTTCATATTAAAATGTGCTTGGAGACTAAATTTTACATATTTTGAAAATTTGTTTAGTATTTATTACGATGTGTACAAAATTGATGTTTTTAGACAATTCTAGACCATTGAAAAACAATGATTTAAAAAAATTCTAAATAGTGAGTAACCAATTTCCAAAAAAAAATATAAAATTTGGTCTTAAACTACATTTTAATATGGAGATAATGTTGAACCGCTCGGATCGACTGTTTAAATTTTGAAATCACAAAAATAACTTGTAAACATACGGTGTCAAGATGTGTTACTTTTATATCTTGACACTTCTATGTAATTGGATCCCTCATAAAAGATAAGTGAAATTTATTTCTTTGACTTTGATAACTATTTGATTTGTTGCTACTATTATATAATTTTGTTATAAATATAAACTATGCTGATGAGATTTACTAGATAATCAATAATAACAAAGAAAATTTTAGTTGAATCTGTCAAGAATATTCAGGAGAGATATGGCTGCTTTGATTTCTTTATTAGTAATATTGTAATCTAGTTATAGACAGTAATATATCTAACTAAGATCTTGCAAAATTTGGATAATCTTCTGTGTGATTTAGATACGTGAAATGTACAATTGTAGCAAGGTTTTATGGGATCATTAATGAGGGTATGTTCTTTCTAGATTAAATTTGAAATTCCTATGGTAAGGACAATATCTGACTTTTTGTACAATGTTACTGCTGTCAATATACTATTCAATTTTAAAGGTTTCCTCTTCTAGGGACAAATGATGGGTTCCATGAACGTCCGATCTGCTTTAAGATCTGTGTGCACAGATATTGAAGCAAAGTGCACCGATCTTAAAGCGGATCGGATGGTTATGTTACCCATCGCACTCAGTTTGAGTCCGATGGACATTGGACCCAAGCTTTTCTCTTCAATGGGACATATTTTAAGTCATGAATACAAATGAATTGTGTGTGAAAGCTACTATTTATATCTTTTAGTTGTAATTTCCAATTCATTTTGTAGGTCATGTTAAATTCCTATCAAAATGCATTGCAGGGCTTTATGTTCGTAATAGCTTAATTTAAAATGCCAAGGCTTAATTTAATTAGTTAATATAGTATAAACACTCTCTGTCATCATGAAAGTTAACAGTGTAGTGTCTTTATTAAAACTAAAATTCTTGAAGAACAAAATCGGAAAAAAAAATTAAAGGTCGTGTTTAGCAACCCTTTCTGGCTACCTATCATTTTGTAAAATTTAGGTTCTGTTCGGCCACTTTACTGTTCCCGTAAGAAAATAAAAATTCAGTTCAACTGAATCTTTTTTTCTCCACGCGAACAATAATTTTTAGTTCAATTCTCGTGCCCATACCCATTCTCAATGGACCACCGAACATGCCCTTAGTTCATATCATTTTTACAAAATTTAAATTGTTTAAAATTTTGTGATATCTTAAATTCCAGAGATAGCTTCTATTCATACTTTGAATTCTCCAGTACCATAATAAATTACCCTACTATGTATACAAATACATAATATAATTAAAATCAGCCTTTTTGTAATATTTCATTAACTTTCTTCTTTTCATTAATAATTGTATTATTATTCTTTTTGAGAAAATAAGGATCTTATTTGAAAATTATTGATTATTGGAGGGTTCAAGGTTTTGAACAAAGACCTGTTTTACGAAAAAAAAATCGGAAAGACTCGGTTAACTGAGTCCGCTAATTTGTTAAACAAAATGAGAAAAATTAGAAGATAAGGATAAAAACAGGAAAAGAATAAAATAAAACTCCTCTGAATCAACCTATGCAGATTGGTATTTATTCTTCAAAAGAAAGAAAAAATGTATTATTATTATTTTTAGTAGCATATTTTAAGAGCAATGAAATAGTCCATCCTGTTTAAAACAGTTCATTTACAAGGATCTCTTACTTTTTTCTTTGCATTCTCTCCATTGTAAACATTTTGAGGCACACAATTTCAAAAATAGTAAATAATAAATAAATAAATAAATAAAAACTTTCAATTATTCATATTGCATCCCCGCTTGCAAAGTGATCAGCCCATTATCACGTAACCACCCCCCCCACACACACACACACAAAAAGAAATATATATAAAAAAATATGATGCTCTCATAGCCAGTGGCAGAGGGAGGAAAACAAAATAAGGGTCAATTGACCCCATTTTTTTTGTTTGACCCCCATAGTCGAAAGTCTGGCTCCGCCCTTGCTCATAGTAATCTGAAAGATCTTCTTCGTTGAGTTTGTATTCTATTAATCATTTGATCATTTACCCAAACCAAGACACCATAAAGCATTTTTAAGCAATCACTTTCCATAGATGAATAATCCCGAGAGAGATTCAGATTAGATATTCCATTTCTCTTAAGAACCTTTATCAGATGCGGTATCCTTTTATCAGACTCATGGCATATTACCTCAACTGAGTTCAGATGTCGGCATTGGAAACATAAATCACTCGATCCATCAACCGATTTCACTTCATTCAATTCTCCGGGACCCTGCAAAGAAAACAGAAAAACAATTATAAAAAGAACAACTAGTGTAGAATTCCAGGTTAAACAGTCAAGATGGTACCAGTATAGTTGGCACAGACAGCCAAGATGGTACCAGTATACAGGTTGGTAACAGATTGAGAGTGGACAAAACACCAATTACTGGCACAAACACTTGCAAAAAGATAGCAAGCAGTTGCTCACGTCTGGTACCATTGTGTATGACTTGGGAGTATACCAATAAAAAGATACCTGGCTGCAGATCAGAGTAAGCTTTTCAAGCATCGGTGTGTGCCGAAGAAAGAAAGGGATGGCATCAGGGTAACTTGCAACCCAATTATATCCTCCAAGTAATAAGCTCTTCAAATTAGGGACATCTAGCTTAAACTGGTAATTTGACAAAGGTATATACATATCAAGTTAGATATCTCTACATCATATCGGTTGAGTCACTTACAATTACATAACATCCCCCCCCCCCATTCAAAAAAGAAAGAATAGAATCACATATATGCTGCCCCCTTCCCCCGAATCCCAAACTTCATTATCAAATCACCATCTGTTTTTTACAGTTTCTGAAACACAAGGGAGATTGAACAGGAAAATTATGTATACTTTTTTAACAAATTAGATGGGCAAGTTTCAAAAGTTTTTAATAACTAATTAAGCTCAGAATATTATGTTTAAAACATACCATTTCATCAGAATTCTTGTGGTGTGACAATGCTCCACATCCTTGATTAAAATGCAAATGTGTGAGGCTTGGTGCACAAATGAAAAACTTGTTCTCCCTCTTAGTCTGTATTCTACAATTTTCCAATAATTAAATTTCTCAATGTCGTAGAATATACTCCTGAAAAGGTTACTCTGCAAAAATGCAAATTCAAATCTTCAAGCATTGGGCACCCTAAAAGTATCTTCTCCAAAAAAGCCGAATTGACCTCCATTCGTTGTAGGCTCAAAATTTTCAGCCGGCTTAAATTTATAACACTTGGTGTAATTATTTTTACATTTGGGAAAGTAAATAAACCCAATTCCTCTAACAACTGACTAACTAAAGCAGATCTCGGCAAAATCACATTTCCGCCAGAATTTTGAAGCCGAATTATAATGGAAAGAACCCGAACATCGTTTTTAACTGCGTGACTGATCCATCTTGTACTTGTTGCGAGATTAGTTGGGGAATCACTGAACAAAAACGTTTTAAAATTTTGAAAGTCTTGTTTTGGGCGGTGCGGAAGTGCGGCATTGACATATTTGATGAAGTTCTCGAGCCCAAATTTCACAAATTCGTCCGTGTAAAACGTCAAATTTTGCATTGAGGCCCATACATGTCTCCACCTATGACACAATATGCTGGTACGTCCGGCTTGTTTTAATGGGAGAAAGGAAAGGATGTGATGTAAGAGATGATCTGGTAATTTACTTATCCTGTCAATGATAGTTGGAATTTTTTTGGGTCTGGTACCAACAGGTTGATGTTTTAATTTAGGCTGGGTCATGTGGCCTCTTTTGTTTGTAGATTTAAGTGAATTTTCACGACTAGTCATGGTCAGTGCCTTGGCTTCTGAAAAGAAAACAAACATAAGAACAAGAAATAAGTACCAGAATTGAAATATTAAATACATTACTAGTTTGCCTCAGAATAACAACAATTTTTTACGGATTCACTTTGAAGTTTGACTAGGGTTTGAAATAAACAGTTTAGAAGAGTCTATTAATTGGTTGTTACTTGTTAATCAATATAAATTATACAATGAAACAAAAAAAGGTGCAGTGGTAACTTATAGAAGCAATGATTCAATCATACCTACGTATCCAACAGTAACTCTAAATCTTTCTTCACCAATTACTAGCTACTATTAATCAAACTAAGAAAACTAATCATGCATTATTGTATTAATTGGTTGTTACTTGTTAATCAATATAAATTATACAATGAAAAAAAGGTGCAGTGGTAACTTATAGAAACAATGATTCAATCATTACCTACATATCCAACAGTAACTCTAAATCTTTCTTCACCTATTACTAGCTATTATTAATCAAACTAAGAAAACTAATCATGCATTATTGATATTAACTAAGCAAAGACTGTTAATTAATGAGAATCAACATTGAAATCAAAGGCAACCCAATATAGCATAAATTAAGGATCAAATTGATAAAATGCGCAGTTTGACGGATTAAATTAAAAACCGGGCATAAAAATTTGGGAACAGCAGTGAAGTCCCAATTAAAATATAATTAAGAGGCATAATCTAGGTATTACTCAATCCCTACATAGATAGAAATCTCTCCCATGATACTAGTTCTACAATTTCAAAAAATTTAGCCTCAAATCAAAGATCAAAATAATTGCCCCACATTCAAAGACAAAAACCATTAAACCTGGTGGTCTGTGTGTGTGATGGCGAGTGAGAGAGAGAAAGAGAGAGAGTACAAACCTCGATGTGGATTAAAAGGTGAGTCGAAGAGAGCAAAGAGGAAGGGGAAAAATGGGAGGCGACGAGGGTCGTGGAACAGGAGATCATCACAACAGATGCTAAATGTATAATTTGAAGAGTGCGTATCCTCTGAGATATCTCAATTTTTACGTGACCGACGTGTTCGGTGCCTATTCGGGGATAGCGCAGGGGGCCAGTATTATTTGTACCTTGAGATTTGTGTAAAACTATTTAAGCGATTAGAATTTTTCCTAAAGTCACGCAAAGTTTGAGATACCTCAGAGGATGGGAATTATAATTTGAAGGGAGCCGACACCGCTGCTCTATTATCTCCTAAAATCTAACTGTTTATCTGTGTTAAAATTCGTATATGAAAAACTTTAACGGACAGATTTGAAATAATTGAATGATCCTTAATAAGAATTTAGACCAAAATATAATAAAAAAAAAGTTAAAAAGCGGGTAAATATATTGATAGAGCGTGTTTCACTTTATGCAGCACATAAGTTGTATGGGGTTTCTTCGAGTTCTGTTGTTTGTGCGCTACATGAAGCAAAAACTGCTATGTCAATATCTTTACCTGTAACAGGCTAAAGAAGAAGTAACTCGATTAAGATTCGAGTTAATAATTATATTTATTGATCGGATTTATGGATTACTTTTCTAAACAGTTATATGTTTCTAAAAAAACATATTAAGAATACAAATTATATTTTGAAAATGATAGTATATCAATATGAGAAAAATTAATCATATTCAACCCTAAGAAAAATAATAATTAACTAATACTATAATTAATTGTCGCTAGAAATGAACAACTTTGGCATATAGAAGGAGATTAATGTTTATCATTATTTTTTGTATGCATTTCTGATACTATTGATGTTGTTAAAGTACTTTTTAAATAAACATTCAAATTTGTGCTTATGAAAATTTAAATTTATTTTATTATTGGCCCTCCATATTTACAAGTAGAATTATAATATAATTATAGTGTAAATATCAAAATTTTGTATGGTAATCTGCATTGGACTAGTACATATATCAAGTGATACTGCAAAGAATCGTCGAACCAATGTTGTTTAATTTTACTTACTCTAATATTATTTTTGGATTTTGGTTTATAAATTAATTTATTTTTAACACTGCATGCAGAGGAGAGAAGTTTGGGTCCGATATCCATCAGACTCAAACTAGGTCTGATGGATTCCATATCCGTCCGATACACTTTTAAGATTTGTGCACGGTGTTTTAATATATGTGTACATATGCTTTAATATTCGTGCGCATAAATCTTAAAATATATCGGACGGCTATGGAACTCATCGGATGTAAATTTAAGTCCGATGAAAATCGGACCCAAACTGCTCAATAAATCATGGTCATAATGTGTTGTACTCATAGGCGTAATAAACCTTGATTTGCTTATTAATTCAATTTATCTCATCTCCAAATTTTCTCATGAGTTTTATATGTTCTTTCATTTTTATTTCTTGGGAAGAATGATTGTTCGAGAAGCAAAAAAACAATAAGAAACATAGATGTGAATTTGACATGTAAAAGGAACTGTATTTTTGAACTTTAGTGGCTGTTCTTTGTTCACATTATGTTTTCATTATTAGATTCTTCTCATAATTTTGGTGTGAATTTTAAAATCGGTACATATTTTCAAGTCGTGAATAAAAATAAATTATGCGTGAAAGTTGTTATTTATATCTTTTAGTTGTAATTCCCAGTTCACTATGTTGGTCATGTGAAATTGTTATTATCAATACAAAAATATTTTAATATAACTTCTACAAATTTTCATCTTAGATATGGGAGTGAATCAAATATTAATCTAATTTTCTTCATTACAATTTTGGGTAGGTTTTGCATTTAACTTTTATCAGCTTTAGCTCTTAATAATATTGATTTGGTAATGTGTTACTGACTAGATAATTCATGTCTATTATTACAAATTATTATTGCATCAACTGGACAATTCCTTTGAGGTCACATCAATACCTATCTATTATCTGAAAATTGAAATAGTTGTTACATTTGATTTTTTTTTTCTCCACAGGGTTATAATTCAGAAGAAAAATCATATGTTTGAGCAACTTATTTTATGATATAAGATTTCCAAAATAAATGAAAGATAAATGTTTGAGAGTAAAAAGAATTTGAAGACTCCCATGTTTTGGTCTTAAATCACATACTCTGCATTTGCATGAGAAAAAAAATTTGCTCAATGTGGAATAATGATGTTAATTACCTACCACTGGTATTGCAATTAATTATGCTTTGTATTTAAAAATATATTTTTACCATACTATGTTCTTCCAATTAATTAGTTCTACAATATATATGATTTTATTGAATGTTTTTGTTTGCAGATTCCACATGAGTTCAGAATGGATGATTCATTTATAAAACAAGCTTCTAATTCAATTATAAGCCCTGGTAAAATTTGCAGGAACTCTCCAATTAAGTTGGGAAAGACGAAAAAATTCAATGTAAGTTGTTGTTTTCTTAGTCAAGAAAATATTTATTATTCATATATGGACTTTTAATGTTTTATTTCACATTTATTTGGTAAATATGAAAGACAGATGGTCCCTGCATTAGTTAAGCAAGTCACGCAAGATGGTATGGTTTGCATGTCACTTAATTTTTTCTTATCAATTAAATTAAAATTTGATTATATTGTACAATATTTAGCTTACACATGCAAATGAGTTATTGTATGCATATATTATAATTGTTATTCATAATTTATTTTGTGTATAAAGTTCTTTAATCTAACCTATTATTTGGGTATCTTTGGATGGTATAAGAATAGCTAGAATAGTAAGCTATTCAAAAATAGATGTTATTCGGAATAGCAATGTGCATCCAAACGACATTTTTGCTATTCGGAATAGCGAGAATAGCTGCTATTTTTTATTCCTTAGAAATGTTGGAATAAAATTCAAAAGTGTGAATAGAGAAAAAATATTTATTACCGTCAACACAGTTCCGAAATAATAAAATTGACACCACTTATTTTATTTCTATATCATGATAATTCATTTGTGTCACACCCCGTAGCCATCAGATACAGAATGCGACAGGATCCCTGCCGTAAACATACAGTTTTCCATATGCTTACAAGGCATTTACGATATAAATTAAAACCAACCCCCAAACAAGCACATAAAAGCACAATATACATAACCGATCAGATATCAAAGTCAGGTACGTCATAATAAACAGAACGGTATCACATACAGATACGACATGGTTCATGACATAGAGAATAGATATATACAACCAAAAACATAAATACACATCTCTAGTTAAATACCAAACAAAACAGGTAATCGGGAGTCTAGACCTATCGTGCCTCTCCCGGATCAACCGCCCCGGAACCTGAAAAGAGTTACCCAAAACGGGATGAGAATAAAATTCCCAGTGCGAATATTTGCCACAGATAAGTTGCTGGACTTGCAATCAAGTTCTATTTTCAAAAATAGACCATAAACAAATTACCTAACATGTATATAACAATATATGATTAAACAGAAGTGCATAAATACGACCACAGTAAACAAATGAAATCACAATAGAGGAATTGTCAAACTGAAATTCAAATAAACACAACATTCGGTTTAACTCATGTTATTACGTCTGGTAGCAAATACAGATGTTCCACCCTACTCACTAGCCCGTCGACACCTGTAGGGTTCCAGACGCCTACAGATGGACCACCCTACTGGACCCTTTATGTGACACCCATCTGTATCGCTTGGCTTAACCATTTCCTAAACTCTGGTTTCAGATCATATCAAGAAAATTCATTTGAAATCATTCAAGAACGTAATATCAATAGACCTTTCAACCGCATTATCACAACGGATAACGCCTTAGACGTTTCACACTAGTCACCTGTATCCATAACCATCATCACATCGCTTGCCACTGCCCCAACCGGTACTGAGGACTTACCCAGGCCTGACCTAAAGCTTTAAGATCCTTGCAAAACCAGATATCCAGGTTTTGCGAATGTCACACTAGGTGACTGTCACTCGCCGGTGACACGTATCCGTTTATTTATCAAATTCTGGTGACTTTCAACTACAGATCAGATCTCATAGATTGACACAATAATAAACCATACCAGCATGCAAATCACCCAGATTACAGCAATTCAAACTGAAATAGATTGGCTATGCAAATGCAATGCCTAATTCAGTTTATGCAACAAAGAGTAATCAACATGACAAATGAAACAACAGTTTAATTCTGAAAATAAATATCAAACAAGTCCAGAAACCCCGCACCTGAGTATGATGATCGTTAATAGATTCTACGTCCCAGACGTCTCGTGAAATTCCGTATCCGATTGCCTTACCAAGTCTATTTAAAAGATACGCATAATCGTTATTTAACACTATATAAATGGTGTATAACTAAGGCTAGTGCGATTACGGTTCGATACTCATTCGATTTGGCTTAACAATACTCAACTTACCACTTTGGGTTACCAGGTTGCGGCCCGTAATGGGTCCTGTTGCGGCCCGCAACAAAACAGGGATTTTGAAATGGCCTCTGACTCACTCATTGCGGCCCGTGGCCAGTTAATTGCGGCCCGCAAAATAATACTTAAGTTCAGGTTTTTGGTACCGGATTGGTACGGTCGATTGCGGCATTTCATAATTGTTATATTTTCGCATTTCCGACTATCTTTAACACAGTTCTAAATTTCTTATAACAACATTTCCATTCATATCAATTCATATATACCAACCTAGTATTCGGTTTAAACATCGAGTTTCGGTTTTCATTTACCGCATATACCTTATCGATTAGTACGCGGCATCATTTCCTAATTCGATACCATATAACCATAAATACCTATTCATTTACCCAATTTAAATTAGGTTAAATAACTCCTAATTTGGTCGATAAAATTCGGTATTAGGTTTGAAACCATCGATCGTTCATTTCGGCTTAACGGTTTAATTTGATCGAATAATCGATCGATCCGTATTCTTTGAATCACTAAAACCCTAGAATCAATTCAAAAACCCTAAATCCAATAATCCATCCATATCTATCAAATTCAATTTAGAAATTCGATTCAAGCAACCGAAGTTTAACGATAATTCGAAAACCCGAATCCAAATCCAAACTTCAAACGAAAATTCGACATTTAAATCGAGAATTAGGTTTTCGATAAATTAAGAAAGGAAATTTACCAAATGAGAAGAGAATTAGAGTATCTACTTGGCCCGAATCTCGAATCTCAGATCGAATCGATCGATTTCGCGAAAATTTGATCTCTCTCTCACTTCCTCCTCCTCTTGCGCCACTCACCCACACACACACACTAACACACGGGTTCTTTAGGGGATTATACGGTGGAGAAGGAAGAGGTTAGGTTAATGAACTTGGTAATTTTGCCTATAAGCCCCTTAATTTAGTTAATATTACATAGGGATGCAATATATGCACATAAACCCTTATATAAATATATGGTTTATTAGAATAAACCCCTTTTTGCATAATATATATGATTTATTTGACTAAATATCAAAAGCATCAATATCTATTCATTTTGAATAAAAATAAATTCATGTCATATTATATAAAATTTACCTATAAGCCCTTTAGGTATATTTTTATGTCTAGAAATATATATATACACACATATATATATAAATCTATTAGAATATTTTGTTTCGTAACGTAACAATTTGAGACCCCACTTGTCTATCTTTTTCCTTAATAAGCACCTTGTTAACACTATTATTTATCAGTTACAGCTATTCACTATTCCAAATGTATAATCCAAACAATATTTTTACTATTCTGAATAGCACCATTTTCACACTATTTTAAAAATCACTACTTTTTCACTATTGTTATCTACTATTCTAAATAGTAGCTATTCTAGCTATTTTAGAGTGTATCCAAACATACCCTGATTGGCACCAATTATACAAATTAGCTCATATCTAAAAAAAAAATTAGATCGATTGTTATTTTTATTCATAATTAATTGGGGTTTTATTCCGATATGATTTTTGTAATAATATCAACGGATATATCGACCTTGCCTTGGCGCTACGGTTGGGGTACCCTTCCTTCCTGTTTGTACCAGCTAACCTCGATAAATTCTCTGTGGTAAAACATTATTTTCTTATAGGTATCACAACAGCTCTCTTAGTGTATTCTGTTGGTTTTGCCCATGACCATGCGCGCAGTTGGCTATAAGAAGGGCAAAATAAAGGGTGAATGTTTCTGAAGTAGAGTGTGGTGAGGGTGGTGTGGAAGGTGCTAATAATGTTGCTGGAGGAGAGGGTACTGATGGTGCTTCTTAGGTTGAGATGGCTGGAGTTGCCTCTTTTTCATTTGTTAACCCATTTTATTAGAAGAGTACATAGTCTGGTTTTGGTATGTTTCGATATTTTTGGGAAAGTTTAGTATCAGATTTTAGAATGTTTGTTTTGGTATGTTCTGATATTTTTGGAAAATTTTAATATCAGTTTTTGGAATGTTTGTTTACTGTTCTTTTAAAAAAAAAGTTTGTTTATGGTTTTATTACCAATTTCATTTTAAATGAATTAATTTGGTTTTTTCGGATAATATTTTAAGATTGCATTAATTAAATGGAAATGAATTATAAATTAATAATAAAATAATTAAGCAACCACTGGTGGTATCCATTATTGGTCAAAATGGAGAGCTGAATCCAACTGCCTGAGCAGCAGTTTGTTACGAACTTAACTTTCTCGTTTGTCTATTTTGAATCATTACGCTATTGTTTTACAATTGAATTAATTAATAAATAAGAAGTATCAATGCAATGAATTGTAATAATTAATTGTCTAAATAATGATAATTATTAGCAAGGTTCTAAATAACGTTTATCACGTTATTGCGGGAAAGTTACAAAAAAAGCTATAGCGAATAGCGTAGTTATAGCGGAAGCTATGCTACATAGCGTTTTTTGTTTTTACAAAAATTATATTATATATTTATACTAAATATCAATATTATCTATAACACCAAATTAATTAAGAAATTATAATATTCATATTGAATCAGTACAAAGTCCAAATTGATGTTCAAAAAATCCATAGTAATATCATAAACTATTGATCTTTTTCTACAAAATCTCAAGCATCATGACTAATGACATAATCTATTTTTTTTTCTATTCAAATTCCAAAATAACCTATCTATATTTATCTATTAAAAATATTCCAACTACTATATAGTAAGTATTATTTTGGAAATGTCGCCAATTTAGAATTTTTCTAATTTCAGCAACAAGGGTTCCTTTTGTAACAACAGGCTTTCAATTAATTTTTTTTGGCTTTTATTTAACTAATTAATTTACCGATGAATTCTCATTTAACAATTAATAATTTAGTATAGAGCATAGTGCGTCAATTGCATCAATTTACCCAAAAAATGCTTATATTACATAGCGCACGCTATTGGCGCTACACGCTATCCGCTATAGTGGACCGCTATTACCGCTATAGCGGCCGTAGCTCAATTAGCGTATTTTGATGCCATCACTTAGTGTTTAGGGTCCAAAAATACTATAGCGCGCTATTTAGAACATTGATTATTAGTATCATTATCAATAATCATTGTAGCGGTAACAAGTCTTGTGTTTGAGAGGTTATACGGCTTTTAATTTGATTATTTAGATATATATCCAACAAATAATAAAATTACTACTACAAAAACACAGTTTGTACACGGATGAAAAATGATAGAGCTACACGGATTTGGAAACGTGTGCAATGATGGGGTGTAGGAATGTCAACTATTTACACACGGATAATTATCCGTGTAGGATTATACTAATTCTACACGGATTATTCATAAAGACCCGTGTGGAAAACCTCCCACAGTACATCTCATCGCAAGAGAGCTACACGGATTTTTAACTTAATATTCGTGTAGGAATAGTCTTCCTACACGGATATTAACTAAATATCCGTGTAACTCTCTTAACCTTCCTACACAGATATTAATTAAATAATCAGTGTAGAAAGACTATTTCTACATGGATATTAAGTTAAAAATTCATGTAGAAAGGTTATGAATTACTAATATTTTATTCGTACCTCTTCCTACACGGATTTATTTAAATATCCATGTAGGATTGTTCTATTTTTTTTTTGGCTAGCCTCCACTTTTGCTAGCAAATAATATATATTTCAGATTGAATATACATAGCCTTTTGGAAAAATAAATAGATAGCATTTTGTATATATACATAGCCTTTTGCAATATATATATATATATATATATATATATATATATATATATATATAGATAGAGAGAGAGAGAGAGAGAGAGAGAGAGATGGGCTAACTTGCTTTGGGAAGTAAAGAGGGTTCTTTACTTCCCGCTCGTATCTCCATTTTCAAAGTTCAAATAGTCGATCTGAACCGCTCAACATGTTCTCCATATTGAAATCAAACAGTGAAACCATTGGATCAGCAATTTTCAAAGTGGCTTAATAAATAGTAAAAAAATTCAAAAAAATGTAAAATTTGGTCTCCAAGCACATTTCAGTATGGAGATCACATCTAACGGTTCGGATTGACTATTTGAACTTTGAAAATGGAGATACGAGCGGGAAGTAAAGAACCCTCTTTACTTCCCAAAGCAAGTTAGCCCATCTCTCTCTCTCTCAATATATACACACACACACACACACACACACACATAGTCTTTTGTACATGCAATCCAATGTGATTCAACATATAACATATACTCCTCAAGATCCAATATAATGTTTGTATAAAAATTATGTCATCACCACTTAGTAGCCATGTGATCAAGGTTTGGACGCATGTTGCCAAAACCCATGGCTATGATCTAGCTTAGGACGAAATTTCATACATACTAAAACGTATTAGATCCAACATATCAAAAAAAGAGTTTGCATGTGATCCATGCCATGATGTCTCTTGGTTAAATGTCTCCAACAATATTGCATCTCCAATAAAAATAAACAAGGTTCAATATATATACATACATAATAGAGAACAAAAAATTTTCAATTAAAATTTTCGTCCAAAATTATAAGAAAATATTTATACAAAAATTAATTGAATATGTATAGTTTTTATACGAACCACTGAAAATTAATTTCGTAAAAAAAAAAATTAAACATGTAAGCACCCGAAATTAATTGAATCTGTATAGCTTAAGAAGACAGCACCGGCACCTGAACCCTATGGGAGGGTGGCGAAGAGGATAGCAACCAACAGTGGCGAAGAGGACAACAACCAACCAAAATCCTAAGAAAAATGAATTTCTTCAATAACCTAACAATGGTAAGAAAAAAAAAATATATATACACATGACTAACCTTAGCAAGATAGAGAGGAGAAATACAAACTTCGAAGATCTCAGATCTCTCCTTGTGCGCATAAATCAAACCAACATTCAATATATATATAGAGAGAGAGAGAGTAATATTGATCAAAACAGCACTGTAAGAGAAGCCTTTTATTTCATTAAAACCCTACTAGGCCTTTCGTACACGGATATTTAACTATAAATCTGTGTAGCTCAGTCAACATATCTACACGACTATTTAAATAAAAAACCGTGTACAAAATACATTCCTACACGGATATTTTATTAAATATCCATGTAGCTCTCTCACATTTCTACACGGACACTGATTTTTAAGTTAATATTCGTGTAGGATTCCTATAGATATTTTGAACATTGGAAAAATCTTATTTCATACACGTTTTTTTTTTATAAAATAGAAAAAATCCGTGTATAAGATACAGTGTAGTGTAGGAAATATTTTTTTTTGTAATAGTGAATGTTAGATCTTCTTCTGTACAAAAATAGAATAATTAACTAATACTACAATTAATTGGCGCTCAGAAGTGTTACGGATAAGTGTGAAAAAGTAAATTAAAAATATATTTTATTCTTAGTATTACAAATGATGTGACATCTTTATGCAAAGGTAAAAAAACAATAAACTATTTTACATGGACATATTTGCACATAACAAAAGCTAGGTACATGATTATTAGGAAAAGAAAAAACAGATCGATAAATAGGGTTGGCAAAATATCATACCAAATATTTTTTTCGAAGACCATAAATAATAATCATTGTTTATTTAAATATTATCAAATAAAGGATCTAGCTGCAAAAATTAAAGTAATATAACTCACAGTATAATAAAATGCTGAAGAGGTGAGGAAGGCCGAAATTTTTATTAATATACAAAAGAAATAATAAATTTAACAATTTATACAATATTCTGATGAAATTCGAAATCTATCGAAACCGATAACATTGTCATCGGTTTCAGAAGCTATACAATTTTTATTAATATATAAATTAATAAATTAATTTAACAATCTATACAATTTTTATAAAGAATTTGAAAAGTATCCAAACCGATGACAATGTAATCGGTTTCAAAAGATCAAACCGATCACAAACTTGTCGGTCACATAAAATTGAAACTGCTGACAATGTCACTCATCCCACAACCGATGACAATGCCATCGGTTTCAGAAGCTTAGAACCGATGACAATGTTTCAGCCAATTCCGCCACCAAACTTTGCATATTATATTTATGCACGATTTATGATGCAGAATACAAACTTTTTGATACGAGAATTATATCAGATTAAAACAACGAATGACTCAGATTAAAACACTTTTTGGTAATGATTACAAAGTTACTGAAAACTTTTCTTAAATTTTTATTTTTTTCAAAAATAAAAAGACCATAATATTTTCTGGATTTACCTAGAAGTGACTTTTGAACCGGGATCAATAATTCAAATTCAAAGCATTTTTATTTTTTTCCAATAACACACAAAGAAATATTTTAATTTTTCTTACAGCTACGAAAAATCCGATTTGAAAAATATTGATCCAGGTTATTTGTTTAAGTCTTTCTAATAAATCAAATTATATGGTATTCTATCTAATTACAAAAAAATAAATAAAAATTTCTAATATTTTAATAAAAAAATTATAATATTTTCTAATTAAATAAAATAATTAAATGAAAAATTGTTTTAAATTAAATTTGGATGAAAACCAATAACATTGTCATCGGTTCTAGCTTCTGAAACTGATGATTTTGTCATCGGTTGTGGGATGAGTGACATTGTCAGCGGTTTCAATTTCCTGTGACCGACAAGTTTATGATCGGTTTGATCTTTTGAAATCGATTACACTGTCATCGGTTTGGATACTTTTCAAATTCTTAATAAAAATTGTATAGATTGTTAAATTAATTTATTAATTTGTATATTATTAAAAAATTCGGTGAGGAAGGAGACTCTGCCAAAGAGGTTTTGAAGAGCAAAATGAGGAATAAATGTAAAGCCAACCCTCACATATGTACCATCTTTCTTCTTCTTTGTTTATTTCACAGTGGAATGGGGGTGCATTCCGGTTATTATTTTTTTTTAGATAGGGTGAAGATTTCATCGGCAGAAACAACGTGGAGATTGCTAAAGAGATAATAAGTTACTAGATTATTAATAGATCAAGCTATACTAATTAATTAGTTGCAAGTGAAGACTATGTATCTATATATAGAGATTCTGATTTTTTTGTTTCCGTCACACAGTGTACCTTCCATGTTTTAATAAATGAAGTATGTATTTTTTTTTCTTGTTGTTGTGCAAATCTGGACTTGCCGCACTATTGGAGCTTCTACAATTCTTAATAATTAACTAAACAAATTCAACCTTTAAAACTCGGCCGTTGCACCTTAATTTGTTTCTTATATTTAAAAATTATTAATGTACTATTAATTTTAATATATATAATGTTCGTACCAAATTATTCGACTAACAAATTAGCATTCAATAAAAAAAGTTGGCTGAATCAAAGAGTTTATATAATTATCACAAAAAGCTATTGCATGTGGCCATCGATAATCCACTGAAGTTGTTGTCGAACAACCTCATGGAAAATTACAATTTAAATCCATAGTGCCAAACAACCTCATGATATTATCTGTGGAGTACAAAGAAAGAAAGATTAATCAAGAAATGGAATTGCATGTGTTTTTATCATCACGGAACTGTCGTTTGAAATCTGAAGTCATGATTTCTTAGATTCATGCATGATGATTATTCATTTATTTGTGTTATTGAGTCATTGCAAGGTCTTGAATGTTGGAATTTGATCCGAAACAATATATCACTGCATATAATGAATTGAGCTTCAAATGCTGTCTTTTTTAAAAAATTGTGACATTTTTTGTAAATATTTTTAACAACTTTGCGCCATGTTGCCATGGCTAACCTAAAACGAGCAATGTGAATATATATACACTCCGCACAAGCCAATTATTGTCATTGTAACAGTGGGACACAAAGTATTTTAGTTTACAGACCTGAAAAGAATCCGATCTACAATTAATGGTGTTTGCGGTGATAGAGATATATATGCAATCTGAGGCATTGTATCGAGGAAATGAAGTGCGAATGGCTTTGGTAATTGGTCCTCATATTAGAGGCACAATTAACAGTTTATGACCGTGAAGGGAGGTCTACTGTCATTGTTGCCGATCAGAGCTCGACCAGGTGTTGACCGGGTTCGTTTACAAGGGATCGATAAAGGCAGATTTAACATTTGAGCAGTAGAAGTGTTAATATATTATAAAAAAAAAAACAATAATCAAAATAAATTATTCAAGAACATCAAAATTAAATATGTTGACAATTTCAATTTTAATTAAAAATGCATGTTGTAATTAAGAGTACAATTTTAATAAATGAATACTATTATTTGTATTTCTAATTTGATGCTAAATATCGGAGTTGTTATACATTGGAGAGGAGTGAGACCCCTCTTGTTTTCCTCTTAACAAAATTATCTATTACATCTGATTTGATCTTTTTCATGATTTATTTCTCAATATATATAAACAATCAAATAATTATATAACACAAGTCATACTCGAATATACCACAATAATATAATTATATAACCTAGACAATAGACATGCATGTCTTTAGAATTTTGTAATCACAATATTAACTGTTGTTGGAGGTTTTCTAAAGAAAGCGTTTCTACTTGTAATTATTGCTAATGATGATTACAGAACTTTAATTATTTGTTTCATTCATTTCTAAAAGGCAATCTAATCTGTTCAAGATGAATCCTAACCACCGGCATATTTGAACAGATTACCACAATATTCCCATTACAGAAGGGTGCACGTCGATGGCTACAGTACATGTGCAATAATATTATGCATGTAATGCTTCCGAACTAGAGCTCAAAGTTTTTTCCCTTGTTATTAATTTTTTTCATGTTGTTATTTAAACGTAAACTTAGGGTTCAATTAGCTAACTCATAAATCAAAATGAGCTAGTTATGTTTGCCAGTCAATTTTCTTCATTTGTGTTTTCACAGTGCATGGATGTAGTGTATATATAGGCTTGGGAATTCAAACTCCATTCATGTTCACTGGATGGAAAGCAATTTACATAGTTTAATTAATTAATTCTATAAACAATGAACATGCCATTATTTTGGTTAGTATTTTTCTGAATGGTAACGAACGATCGAGCTCTTGTTTATTTAACATTAGTTATTAATTTCGTTTCTATTTTGTCTCGTAACTGTGTATTTGAAACCTCTAATTCACTATAGTGTAGTATTTGGTACTCTTCGCCTTCCCTCCTTTACAAAATAACTAATTTCTCTTCAACTTTTGCAGCCCAAGAGAACCAATCAGCCAACTCGCTATCGCCCTAAAGATTCCTTGGAACTCTTTGAAGTTTGAACCACTTTTGGCCATAGGTTGGATGGAATTTGTTTAGCTCATATTTTCTCCTTTAAAATTGATCAACTTCAGTTTCAATATTGAGGAATGTGTCATTCAAGATTCGAAATAAAAAATAAAAATCACCCCAAAGTTGCACGTATTGAAAAGGCAAACTCAAAGTAATTTTCCACTATTATCCGAGGAAAATCCTCGTACATACAAGGTACTCATCATACTTTATTAATTACTGCCAAATGGTACATCCTCTTGACAAACTTATTCCAACAGTAATATAATACAAGTTCAATATTTAAATAAGCATTAAATACTGCAACTTACATTGATTTTAATATATCCTTCAATTATTATTTCAACAAAAAAAAAGTAGAATATTTATTTTTTTGTTCTTTCAATGCTCACTCGGAGACAAATTCGAAAACACTTGCCAAATAGAAGCAATCTCAGCAGCTACTTGTTGCATCTTAATCCGATGTTTTGGCAACTGTGTCGTGCACGACAGAGCAACCTTAATTAACTGGATCACGCAACTTATTGTTCTCTGGTCTGGAAGATCTGATTCTACATTACTCATCTTCCGCAAGATTGCACTATCCACAATCTCGATGATTCTTTCTGGAAATGCTTCATTAACGAACATTGGTAGGCTTAAACCTTCCTTGAAAATCTCATCAGTAGGTCTTTTCCCTGTAAGCATCTCTAGCAGTAACACTCCAAAGCTATAAACATCTCCTGCAGTTGAGGCTTTGCCACCCATTCCATACTCTACAGTTGTTTCCCCATGATCCATAGGAAAAGAAATGTTATTAGCCATAGAAATAGGAACTGAAGCATTTATAGATGGAAAAGGAAAAACCTAATTAGGTCTTGCAGGGTTTATGTTCATCGATGTATACAAAAAAGGAAATAAATTAAGGAAATATAAATTGATCTCACCAGGTGCTATGTAGCCAATAGAACCTCTTAGCCCAGGCAAGCTTGAAGAATTCTTCATTTTTGTCATGGTACGAACCAAAAACTCAGCTATACCGAAATCACTCAGATGAGCAGTCATAGCATTATTCAGTAGAATATTGCTTGGTTTCACATCACAGTGAACAATAGGAAGCCCGCATCCATCATGAAGATACTCTAGAGCAGAAGCCACATCAATTGCTATGCATATCCTCTGGGCCAGGGTTAGTTCCTTACCAGAAGATTTTGGATGCAACCACTCTTCTAGGCTACCATTCGGCATGTATTCAAAAACGAGTGCCCTAAAGTCATTTCCAAAAATATTTGTGGTGGAACAACAGGTAATAACTCGAACGAGATTCCTATGCCGAAGGTTTCTCAGAGCATCACACTCGGTAGTGAAGCTCTTCAACCCTCCACGCAGATTAAGGTTGAAAACTTTTATAGCAACTGGATTGATTTCAAACTCTATCGTTCCTTTGTACACTGAACCGAAACGACCACTTCCCACCAAGTTTCCTGGAGAGAATCCATTGGTTGCTTTTAGAAGTTCAGAATAAGAGACTTTTCTGAATTTCTCCTTTGCCTCATCTGGAGAGGGAACTCCTCTATGAGTCTTCCTCCATAAAAGGAGCAGTGATGATACAACAAAGGCTAGAATAACAATTATTCCAATAACTAACATCACTATCATCAATAAATGAGAGTTTGATTTTCTTGAGAACGGTGCAGGACATGATGATATTTCTTGAAAGATATTGGGGTCATTTGCACAGAGCTTTTTGTTTCCTTGAATAAATATCTCACTTGGGTTGCTAAAGATGCCACCAGTAGGTACTGACCCATCAAAATCATTGAAAGAGAGATTAAGATAATATAAGGAACTGAAAGACTTGAAAAAGTCAGGAATTTTTCCAGATAAATTGTTTGAAGAAAGATCGATCTCATTAAGACCTTTCAAAGCTGTGAATGAGCTTGGAATACTCCCTTCAAGGAGGTTGCCTTCCATGTGAAGATACTCCAAAAGAAGGCAATTGCCAAGGCTAGATGGGATTTCACCGTAGAACTGATTATGAGAGATATTTAGAACTCCAATATTGTTCAACTTCCCAACTGCAAGAGGTATTGGTCCTGTTAAGGAATTATGTGACAAGTCTAAGGCTTGTGTGAATGATGAAATGCTAACAAGCTCGTTTGGGATCTGACCTTGAAGGTTGTTATAGGAGAAGTTTGCCTTGTTCAGACGGATGCAATTTTCAAAACTTTTGGGTATGCTGCCACTCAGCTGATTTTCATTCAAATAAATCTGATCTAATTGATTCAAATTTCCGAAAGAAGATGGAATAGTACCCGATAGATTATTTCTAGACAACTTAAGGATGGCTAATTGGGTGAGATTGCCTATAGAAGGAGGAATGCTATCTGAAAGCAAATTGCGATCCATAAAAAGGGTATAGAGACTCGTCAGGTTACCAAGCTCAATCGGAATGGTCCCAGAAATTTTGTTTCCACCTAACATCATCAACTGAAGATTTTGGGAAAGCTTACCTATTGATCGTGGCAAGGTTCCTTCTAAGTTGTTATCCCCTAGATACAGGTTTACCAACTCGGGACAGTTTGTTAATGAGTGGAGGATAGTTGTTATACTGCCTTCCAGTTGATTCCACCCCAAATCTAATTCGTGAAGGCTAATCAGTGTTTGTAAATCTGGCACCACTCCGCTGAAAGCATTACCACCAAAATCAAGAGTGACAAGTCCAGAAAGTTTAGCTAGTGAACTTGGGATCGGGCCTTTTAATTTGTTGGATGTCATGATCAAGTATTGAAGATTTGGAAGTGTGTAACCTATATCTTGTGGTAGTTCTCCAGAGAAGTTGTTGTTTCCTAAACCTAAATAAACTAGAGATGAGATGTTATATACAAAGTGAGGAATTGGTCCAGACAAACGGTTTATGGATAAATCCAATTCTTTTAGATTGGGAACTTTTTGTAATTCTTGTGGAATGCTCCCTTCCAAATAATTGTCAGCCAAAAGGATAGTATCAAGCAAAGTTAAATTTCCCACTGAGGATGGGATGGGTCCCGTAAGATTGTTTACAGACAGAGCAAGATAAATAATTGGTGATGGATTTAATGAGAATGGTGGGATATGACCAGAAAATTCATTACTCATAAGTCCAATATAAGCAAGATTTGGATTATTAAAGAGAGTTGGAGGTATCTCACCAATAAGTTTATTATATGAGAGATATAGAACATGCAATGAAGTGCTATTAGCAAGATAAGGTGGGATTTCACCAGTAAGACTATTATTTGCAAGAATAACATGAGTTAGGGAGGAGCTCATTCCCAGCCGCCAAGGAATGGTACCGGTAAGCTTGTTATCCGGCAAGAATATTTTTGTGAGATTCTGGAGTTGGCTAAATTCTTCCGGTATAGCCCCCTCAATTGCATTGTCAGTGAGTGTGATAATCTTAAGATTCTTGCACTGGCTTAGGTTTGGTGGAATCTCACCTCCAAGTCGGTTGCTTGATAGGCTAAGCACCTCAAGATGTGTGCAAGAAGATAGGTTGGATGGGATCTCGCCTTGAAAATAATTCATGCTCAGGTTAAGGTATTGGAGGTGTTGAAGAAGGCCAAGCTCGGAAGGAATGGGTCCACTTAGGGAATTGTTTGGAACATTAAACCGGTTTAGGAAAGTGAGGTTGGCAACATGTGGAGGCACTGAGCCGGAAAGACCGAGAGAATCAAGGTCTAATGCTATGACACGAGAATGGTCATTCCGGCTGCATGTGACTCCCCGCCATTTGCACAAGTTGAGTGATGTGTTGCTGCTCCATGAGGAGAGAGCTCCAAGTGGGTCAGTGAGTTGTGATTTGAATTGAAGAAGGGTATCACGATCAGTGAAATTTGTGGTAGCGGAAATGGATTGAGAAAAGAAAAAGAGAAAGAAGGCAATACTAAGTGAAAGGAATGGTACAGTGTGTGTGTGGGAGGGAGGCATTGTTGTTAGAGATTAAGCCTCAATTCTCAAATGGAGTACCACTTCTCACTTCTCACTTCTCGCTAGTGAGGTTTTTTTGTGAGACTCTATGGAGAGACCTCGTGCTATATATAGAGAGGATGTGAGACTTGTGCATCTATTTTTTAAATGTCCAAAGGTGACCTGTTTGTGAAATATAATGGAGATCATCATAGGGTTCGTCTCATGTCGGCACCGAATACAGTGGTTGATACTTGAACAAATCTGGTTCTAACCCAGCCAACTCTTGTATGGGGAAAAAGCAATGGTCAGCATACTTTATCTCAACTTGCAAGTTGGAAGCGGCAAAATAAAAAGATTTTTGAGGGCAAGGAAACATCACTCAAGATGATTGAAGAGTGCACGCTGCAAGAAGTCAAACAGTGAATACAAAATTGTTAATTTATTTTCATTGTGTTGTTGGTTGGTAGTATCATTGATGTATTTGGCCATAAGTTGGATGGAATTTATTTAGCTCATATTTTCCCCTTTAAAATTGATCAACTTCAGTTTCAATGAGGAATGTGTCATTCAAGATTCGAAATTAAAAAAAAAAAAAAAACTCCCCAAAATTGCACGTGTTGAAAAGGCAAACTCAAAGTAATTTTCCACTATTATCCTAGGAAAATCCTCGTACATACAAGGCACTCATCATACTTTATTAATTACTGCATGCCAAATGGTACATCCCCTTGACTTGGAAGAGCGAGTGTATAAAGAAACATAACTTCTTTGTAAAATCAGAACAACAATAACAAAAAATTACTATTCATCATTTTTCTATATCTCACTTATTTTCAGCACACAATCTTCTTAAAGATTTTAGTAGGTTCAAATGTAAATAGGTCTAAGTAAACTAGTATATTAATTCATTTTACCTTTCTCTATGAAAAGAAGCCATATCATTTGTAAACACTAAGAGTAAATTATATCTATTGATTTATTTTTTCACACTTATCCATTAGTACAAGTCATTCTAATACCGTTAAAGGTTACCTTAAATGTTCTAAAAATAAATAAAAAATAAAAACAACAAGGAAGGGACCAAAGAGCCAAGGAAGAAATATTATTAAAATGAGGGACCACAACGAAAGATTGATACAGTGATAAGTAATTCTAACAACGACTTCGAACTACTTCTCTTTATGCAATTATCACCATTAATTAGCTTAGTTGATTCATTCAACAAAACCTCTCTGTGCTGGCACAAAAGGATCTGGTGTATCAAATTCCGAAGACGTACCTTTGCTATTCTACATGTAATTACGGACATCACAATCACAAGTCTTCCCCTTAGTATTTTATTTTTATTTTTATTTTTTTAATTTGGAGATAATTATCCCCCGAATAATAATGGGAAATAATCATCTTAAACATTTTAATATGTGCAAATAGGTCTATGTAAAATAGTTTATATCATTTTTTTTTACCTTTACATAAAGAAGTCACATCATTTGTGAAGTATATATTGCGATAGCTTTTTGTTTAGTTTTTTCATGATGACGCGATAACACTATTTAGAACCTTACATTTTATTTTAGTTTTAGTGTTCTTTACATTGATTACCATATTCTCACTAAGTAAATCTAGCGTTGCTAAAAGGGAAGTCTTGACCTTGTTGAGGATTATAAAAGGTAAGTGTAAGTGTGTAAAAAAACATAACTTCCTTGTAAAATCAGAACAACAATAAAAAAAAATTGTTATTCATCATTTTTCTATATCTCACTTATTTTCAGCACACATGCAATATTCTTAAAGATTTTAATAGGCGCAAATGTAAATATGTCTAAGTAAACTCTAGTATATTAATTCATATTACTTTTCTCTATGTAAAGAGGCCATATCATTTGTAAACACTAATAGTAAATTATATTTATTGATTTATTTTTTCACGCTTATCCATTAGTACAAGTCATTCTAATAGTCCGTTAAAGGTTACGTTAAATGTTCTTAAAATAAATAATAAATAAAAACGACAAGGAAGGGACCAAAGAGCTAAGGAAGAAATATTGTTAAAATGAGGGACCACAAAAAAAGATTGATATAGTGAAAAGAAATTCTAAATACTTGATATCTTAGGTATAAATACTTGATATATTATATAGGAATACTTGAATGCATAAGTGTTCATACATGCTCGCACTAGTTGTAATTTTTTTAAATATAAGTGGCCTCCTAAGTAGTTTTTGTTTACCCCAGTTAGTTAGTGGTCCACATCGTATTTTATGCATCAATTAATTAGGAGGACATCTAGGGGACATAATAGAGGGGACTATTAGTTGCTCCCTAAATAGAATTAGAAGAATAAATCTAGTTAAAAAATAGATCTAAGAATTTAGAAGGTAATTAGGAGTGAATTTAGAGGGTGATTTTGAGTGATTAGATTAATTTTGAGTAATTTAGAAGATTTCGTGAGAATGAAGGAATAGATTTAAGAATTATAGTCGCTGACTCATTATAAATATGTTTTTTATCAATTGAATTATTAGTAGACATTAAAGCTACTCACCTTATTAAAAAAAAAACAACGAATTTGAATTATGCAATTATCACCATTAATTAGCTTAGTTGATTCATTCAAAAAAAACCTATGTGCCTTGGCAGTACAAAAGGATCTGATGCATCAAATTCCGAAGACCTTGATATTCTACATGTAATTAAGGACATCAGAATCACAAGTCTTCCCCCTTTGTCTTTTCTTTTCGTCATTTCAATCTTTCTTTGCAATTCCTCATTTTCAATAAGCATGTACCTTGTTTATTTTTATTTTTATTTTAACTTGGAGGGAATTGTCCCTCGAATAATAATGGGAAATAATAATCTTAAACATTTTAAGATGTGCAAATACTATGTAAAATAGTATATATCATTCTTTTTACCTTTACATGAAGAAGTCACATCATTTGTGAAGTATATATTGCGATAACTTTTTGTTTAGTTTTTCTCTGATGACGTGATAACACTATTTAGAACCTTGCATTTTATTTTAGTTTTAGTGTTCTTTACATTGATTACCATATTCTCTCTAAGTAAATCTAGCGTTGCTAAAAGGAAAATCTTGATCCTGTTGGGGATTATAAAAGACAAAAAAATTATGTCATATCTAGAGATCAAATACTTACATCTTATCTAAAGATCAAACACTTACATTCAAAAAAAAAAAAAAAAAAACAATTTTACCATAACTTATGGACTGTCCTATGTCAAAGAACAATCATAAACTTAAATGTAAAATACGGAACATAATATATACTTGATTCCATGGATGTTTCCCTATATTAACTCATTTGCAAAAAGCCGTTTTCATGTGCGCGAGACAAGTCTTCAATGGCAAGAAGCACCCTTCTTGTCGGTTCGTTGTCTAGTTGTGGGTTAAGCCTTTCAAGACAACAAGATGTGGTCCTCGCGAACTCCTCTACAATTTCCTATTGGATCTCTCATATATTTTCTTTGATGGTGAAAGAAGAAGAAAAATGCACTCAGATATATAAAGTTGCGGTTGTTACGAGACTGAGTTGTTTCATAATCTTGTGGCTTCGGGACCCATCCTTATATAAGGGTGCACTTCCAGACCACACGTGCTACCGTACCATGTCTATGCCATGATGGTTATGTTATTTAGAATAGAAAATAATAGATAATTTATTATATTACTAGAGATATTTCGGATATCAATTTAAATTTTGTATAAGTTCAATAAAAATATTATAATTGCCTAATCAATTTGGTGTTATTTATTGCTCAATGAGACTTTAGATAATGTTGATAATTAGTAGAAATATAGTTTATAATTTTGGAAATAAAAAATGCTTTGTTGAATAGCTTTTGCTATAGGTTACGGTATTCGCGATAATTTTTTGTTTAGTTTTTTCGCAGTGATGCGATAATCGCTATTTAGAACCTTGCATTTTATTATAGTTTTAGTTTTTTTTTTTACAGGACTTGACACTTGTAATATACATTTTTATCATGAATTATCGGATAAAACTAAAAATTGATGAAATATCGACAAAAGACTTTGACCTAACTTTTGCTCCATAAAAGTCGACTTTGACTAAATTTAATACTAGTCTCCGAAGGGAACATTGATTACCGAATGAATTGTAGTCTCCGAAGGGAACATTGATTACCGAATGAATTGTAGTCTCCGAAGGGAACATTGATTACCGAATGCTGGCATTGCCTCGTTGAAACGGTAGGGCACTTGGACTAAAGAGGTCCGTAACTCAGTATTCAGCTACGTACGATCGAATAGGGACCGGATCTCATCAGTAGCAAATGTTGGAATTATTCATGAGAATATTACCAAATGCTGGAATTATTCATGAGATATCTTATCTTATCGTGTCAAGTTATAATTTGAAGAAGTTAATAACCTTACCAGATTAGACGAGAGAATACTTACTGATGTTATGAGAGTCATCAGTAGCAGCAATTGCTGGGAGTACGCAGGCCGTCCAATTTGGATCCTATGGTTCAGATTGAATTATTATGGACATATTACAAACTCTTTATAAGACATATATAATTGGTGTAAACTCAGTCTTTTGTTCGAAATTAATGAGATTTGATTTTCGATCTGTTTTTAATATATTAGATCGAACCTGATTTATAGGATATCACGTTTTTCTGTTTTTCTTCTTTGGAAAGTAGTGAGGGTTTTGGAATCTAACTTTTTTAAATATAAATAATTAATAAAGTCTATTACAATTTTAAGGTATAGTTCTTGTTATGATAAAGAGCATATTACAAAAGAAGGAAAGAAAAATCCTTCCGAAATTATCTAAATCTTTGATATTTTCAACATTTGTTTTTAAATTCGTCCCACAATTGCTTCTGATCAAAATCATGCATTGTTCTTCATGTGAATATTTGGTAAGGATATGTTCTTATTTCAAAGTTATTCAAAATATAAAAGTTGTAGATCTCGTTTTTCGTTTTCGTTCCCAGATTTCAATAGACTTTTTATGATCAGCTAAATTAAAGTTGGTATGAGAAAAATATGGCCGAAGTACCAAAACTGTCAAGATTGGGTGATTTGTTTCTTTTGACTGCATTCCTGCAGTCAATAGTGAACTTAAATAGACACAAAATTTAGACCTAAAAATAAGTACAAAGAAACTAATTATATGTATAAGTTTATGCTATCATCAACATTAATTAGCTTAATTGATTTCATTCAACAAATTCCCAAGTCTATTACTATCCTCTATATGTAAGGACATCGATCATAATTAAGCACAAATCTTCTCCTTTGTTCTTTCTTTTCATGATTTCAATCTTCTTCTGGAGTCTCTCATTTTAATATTATTTCTTACTTAGCTCACTGGTCCCCATTTTCTCGTTTTTCTAAAGAAGTGAGAACTGTGTTTATTATTATTTTTTAGAACATTTGATGTGATTTTTAACGATTAGAATGAAGTGCAACGGATAAGTATGAGAAAACATAAATAAAAAATAGATCAACTTATTCTTTGTATACTTTACAGGATTCACATCTGCTGCGATTCGAAAAGGGTGAACAGTAACTCTAAAATTCCTGTTTTTTCAAATCTGACCGTCCAATAATTTCGTGCATGTATCTCAAAGCAGCTGATTTTTTCTTGCACGAATCTCGAAATAATTCAACAGTTGGATTTGAAAAGGCAGAGATCGTAGGTCACTGTTCATGAGAGAAGAATCGCAGCAAATGCGGATCCAACTTTACAAATGATGTGACTTCTTCATGTAAAGGTAAAAAGAATGATATATACTATTTTACATAGACGTATTTGCACATCTTAAAATGTTTAAGATGATTATTTCGCATTATTATTCGAGGGACAATTCCCTCCAAATTAAAATAAAAATAAAAATAAACAAGGTACATGCTTATTGAAAATGAGGGATTGCAAAGGAAGATTGAAATCACGAAAAGAAAAGACAAAGCACTACTACAAAAATACAGTTTGTACACGGACTTTAACTGGAGAGCTACACGGATTTGGAAACGTGTGCAATACTGGGGTGTAGAAAAGTCCAGCATTTACACACGGATAATTTAGCCGTGTACGATTACACAAATCCTACACGGTTTTTCTAATAAAAAGCCGTGTGGAAAACCTCCAAAAGTGCACACACCGCAAGAGAGCTACACGGATTTGTAATAGAATATCCGTGTAGGAATCCTATTTGTACACGGATATTAACTAAAAACCGTGTAGCTCTCCTCCCTAGCTACACGGATTACTAACATAATATCCGTGTACGATTACCATTCCTACACGGTTTTGTATAAATATCCGTGTGTAAATAGTGTTATAGATTTTTTATTGTTTTCACATTTTACACGGTTTTTTTTAAATATCCGTGTAGGATTTTCCAATTTTTTTTTTGGAATTTTTTCTGTTTCTGACTAGCCTCCACTTTTGCTAGTCATTAAATTATATATAATCAGAATGTTTTTTTTTGCTCAAAACAGAATATAAATTGCCAAAACATAACATAACAATTCAAAATTGATAATTACACTAATTAATTAAGTTATACAAATCCTTATTGTTCTTTACAAAATTCGGATACAAACCACCTTGCCCACATCGCTCTAATTTCGTCGATTTGTTCGGGTGAGAAAGAAGCTTGGCTCCGGCTATACTGCAATTATAATTTAAGTTAGTAAGGATCAAATTATTGAAATTTTTAAAATGAAAATTAATGTGAATTACTTACGTTATTTGGAAAGGAAAATTGATTCCTTTCGATCCAATTAAACATGAAAATCATCGTGTAATAAGCGCACTCCCAAGACGCCTTCTGTCGCGCGCACTAAAATTTATATTTTTCAGGCTATGTTACAATGAAAATAATTTTTGGAACTATAATATTTAAGTTAAAAAATTATTGCATGTGTGCTCACCGGTAACCACTCAATTTTGAATTTATCTTTCACGGTCCCTCTAGCTCTTCCTTGCAGTCCTCCCTCTCGCAACATATTTGGTCCAAGCCCTTGCAAAATTAAGCGACTGTAATTAGCAATTTCGATCCACAATTTAATTACAATTGAAAAAAAAAATCAAACCTAGTGAAAAATTATTGCTTACTTGTGTCAAAAAAGGACAGATCTCTCTCGCTCTCTTCGGTGTGACCTCTTTTGGCCTTGCGAGAATCCATGATAAAAGCCCTATTTGCAGTCGGAATGATGATAAACAAACACCAAGTGTGTCCTGTGGCATGAGAAATATTAACACAATTATAATCAAATTTAATTTCCTTTTTATAATTATTGAATTGAAAACATCGAGAAAAATTGAAGGTTAGAATCGTACCTCCGGTGGTATGGCGAAAGAATAAATTTCTTGCCATCCGCCGAGCAATGGTGCATCGCATGGCACATATAGTCGACACACTGCTGACTTTGACCTTCTAGCACGGTGAAATTGAGTTTGCCGGGGTCCAGAATTGCAGTGTTGTTTACCTTATTTTCGAGCGACCATGATTCGCAAGTTCGGAGCAGCTTCCTGAAAATGCTTAACATTTTGAATATATATTTGAGTGATATACAATATACAAATAAAGTAAGGTCACTTACATGGCGAAAATGGTAAGGAATGAGCTATCGAGCCATCTATCGCTACCCTTGGCATATAGAAAGTCCTTGAAGTCATCGAAAGAGAGCATGCATGGCCAGCCGTCATGCATGAACATGCCGGGTGGCGTCTCGATCATGATGCTGGTCATGCCTTCGGGTGCCTTCATCAAGCGGTCATGAAGACGCTGACAATCGAGAGGCAGAGCATTGTATTCTTCTGGGCCGATCAGACGGTAGTCTGGCGCCTCAAGATGGACTCCAGCATCAATCTCTCCTACGACATCAGTCGTGTGGACCATCCCACTCTCCCCCCGTACCGGTGATAAATTGGCCTCCTACGCATGCATCAAATTTTAAAAATTTCAAGTATTTAAAAAGAGCGGTTTTGAATGTAACAAGAGATATTGATAATTTAGAGATTACCTGATCAAGAATGATCTGATTCTTGGGCCATTGGATGAATGACTCACGGATGTCATCCACAACTAGCATGTCCTCGGTCGGGACAGGAAGAGGTATCCTACGCCATTCTGACACAACAGAGTCGATCTGCACACATGCATAGCCGCGCCCGACCGGAGCATGGTGCACCAATGTTTGCCCCGGAATGACGAGACCCTTGGCAACGGTGACAGGCACCGCACCGCTCCAAATGATCAAGTCGCATTTGGTGGCGACCTGCAATTATTATTAAGATAACCATATTTGATATCAAGTTTACAAACCAACATTAATTGCATTTAGATTATTAATAGTAGGTATTACCTTGAGATTATCGAACTCGTCCTCCCAGGTCCCGGATGCTTGACTGCTTCGCCAAATTCCCGGCGAAATGGGGGGTCCTTGTTCGGATGGGTGTGTAAACTGATGAGATGTCACGCGGTTTACAATCCTTGCTTCCATCCTTGCTTCCATCTCCGCCATCCTCTCCGCCAGCCTCGTCTCGTATTCTTGTTGGATTTCCCGGCGGAGCCGCGCATCTCTCTCTTCATCGGTGACTTTAGCGTGCGATCTTCGCTTGGGTTTCTCTGAATGGAAAACATTCCTGAAACCCTTGTAGACGCCTACGCCCCTTACCCGACCCGGGTGCTCCGGATTGTCAAGCGATTGAGTCAACGAGTCATTCTCCCTCGAACAGGTCCGGACACCCGATGTGACCTCCTCCTCCACTTGCAACTGTTAATAAAAAAAATAAATGCAACAAAAGAATAATTAAAGTGAGTGAGCTATAAATTTTTTTAATGACTCAGGATTATGACAAAAATGTCTTACCATTTTGTGAGCCACGGGCTGCAACTCTTGAGGCGAGTCGAATCTTCCCGTCGGCGGTAACCTCGAGACCTTGCCATGAGCCAATTCGTGCCCCGGGGATTGGTGATCTTTACCACGGGTGAGTCAGAATCTTTGTTTGACTCAAGCACGGACTTCCATTCCTTTGACTTACCCTCGTACCCGCCTGATCCTAAATGATGCGGGTACAAGTTCTTAGCAACAGTCCTCCTGCCCCTTTCACTTTTTTCCTTCAAGAATAAAAGCAAATCAAACCGTTAGTTCGAATATAACAACCGATCGAGAAAAAAAGAGTTAAAACTTTATAAATTTAGTTACCTTGAACTCGGGTGTTTGCTTCAAAGCAACAAACTCGTCCCATATTGGTTGAGTCACACTTTGATAGTACCCGACCGGACACCTCCCTTTATTCATCCATTCCGTCACGAGGGTGCTCTTATGTTGCTTCCACCTCTCGTTCATTATCTTCAATGTGTTCTTCATCTTCAAGATATTCTGCTTCGCGGTGTGTCATCCTTGATGTTCCATTGAGCCTGATTGACAGCAAACAATTATCATTGTCAGAGCCTGATTAACAACAATCAAATTGAAATAGTTAAATATAATCCGATTACCTTAATCTGCTGCCACCATTCTTCCTTATCTTCCTTTTTAACCTTCTTCCAGTTATCTAGCCTAATGTCTGCCTTCTCCTTCACGAGGTTGTTCACCCAATTTGAGTACGGCAATCGGTTTGGCCCCGTCGGATGGCCTTCTTCAGTGAACTCGATCACAAATTCCTTCGCCTCTGTCGTGTTTTTGCACTTGGTCGGACCTCGCTTCCTTCTTTGTGACGAGGCTAACTGTGATGAACCTTGCATGTCCTCGTCTTCACGATTGTCGAAATGATCACCCGAATGTGACATGATTCTGCAAAAAAAAATTACACTAAATTTGTTCTAATTTGGTCACCCGAATGTGACGAGGCTAAAAATTACACTAATTTCCAATTGGTTCAATTTCATTCGATAGACCTCCTTTTAAATTACACTAAATTTGGTTCAATTTGGTGTAAAACGATTCCAATTTGGTCTAAAACAATTCCAAACAAGCACAAGCACAAACATTTTTAATCAATTTGGTGTAAAACAATTCCAATTTGGTCTAAAACAATTCCAAACAAGCACAAGCACAAGCATTTTTAATCAATTTGGTTCAATTTGAAAAGTTACATATAAAACCAATTTACATATAAAACCAAACAAGCACAAGCATTTTTAATCAATTTGCATATCAATTTACACTAATTATAATCTATTTGCATATCAATTTACATATAAACCCGAATCCTTCTTTAAACCCTAATTAAACCCGAATTAAATAGAGTGATTACCTTAGACAGCAAGACAGGGAGCAATGGCAGAACAGAAGAGAGAGAGAGGCAGCAATGGCAGACCAGAAGAGAGAGAGAGGCAGCAATGGAGTAGACCAAACCCTAACAAATCCGAATTTGGAGTAAGTGAACCAATTTTGTTTGAAAAACAAAAGAGAAAGAGGGAAGAGAAATATATTACCAAGTGAAGAACACAAGCACCAGGAGAGGCAGCAATGGAGAGTTTGAAAATCGAGTTCCAGGCACCAGAGAAGGAGAGGGAAGAGAAGAGAAGTCGATCGGGTACTTAGAAAAAAATTCAAATTGAGTCTTTAACCCTTCACAACTCTTCCTACACGGCTTTTAATTTAAATCCGTGTGCAAATCCTCTTCCTACACGGTTTTTAAACTAATTATCCGTGTAGAAATAGAGGATAGCCACACGGTTTTTAAACTAATTATCCGTGTAGAAATAGAGGAGAGCTAAACGGTTTTTCATTTAAAAACCGTGTATGAATAGTTTTCCTACACGGTTTTTAAACTTATTATCCGTGTAGAATTAGAGGAGAGCTACACGGTTTTTAAACTAATTATCCGTGTAGGAAGATTATTTGCACACGGATTTAAATTAAAAGCCGTGTAGGAATCTAAAAAAAAATTTATATAAGAGGTTTATGTGAAATAAATCTATTATAAGATTATTTTTGAAATCTATATTTTTTTTTTTGAGAAATAAATCTATTTATGTGATCTATATTGAAGGTCTCAAGTTTAAACAATAATACAAAAAATATTACATCAAAAAAAATATTAAAGGTCTCAAGTTTAAAATAAAAATATTACACATTGGTTTTTTTCTTTCTTTTTCTCATTTTTTTCACTTTTTGAACATCGGCCCATAATCCTTCGTTGTGGTCGGATCTCATGTAGTTTGATTCGTCTTGTTCCTCAATTGTTGGTGCCTCAGTTGGCATGTCAGCACAAAATGGAGGTATCTCTTCGAACTGGTCGTACTCTTCTTCGTTGACGACGTCTTCAACCCCAACAATCCTTCTTTTCCCCGAGAGCACAATGCTCCACCTAGCATCACTCGGGTCAGTGACATAGTAGACCTGTGTGGCTTGCTTGGCGAGTATAAACGGATCATCAACATACCCGACTTTGTTGAAATCAACAAGTGTGAACCCATTGTTATCAACCTTAACACCCCGGTCTTTGACCCATCGACACCGAAACACGGGAATGCTTAGGCGAGGGCTGTAAATGAGCTCCCAGATTTCTTCAATAACACCGTAATATGACTTTGATGCTATTACAGGCCGGGCATCCCCAGATCTACTGAATTCTTGAGCGGCCGCCACCAACGTCACCCCGCTATTTTGCGTCCCGCTCTTATCACTTTGGAATTTAGTGTAAAATGTATATCCGTTAATCTCGTATCCTTGAAATGTTCTGACCACAGTTTGGGGTCCTTGGCCCAACAGTTTAACAATTTCATTTACGGGGTGTGATTTCACTGTTTCTTTCAGCCATCCTACAAAAGAACGATTGTGCTCGTTATTAATCCACTTCTGACTTCTTGTGTAGTTCCCTTGACGGAGGATTGTCATGTGCTCATCTATATAGGGAGCGACATCTGCAATGTGTTGTAATACAATAAAATGTGCCTTTTCTAGTTCATCTTGGTCAGGAACTATGACTTTCAAACCGATTGTCCCAACTCCCTGGAGCCGTCCCTCGTATCGAGATTGTGGAATACCAATAGGACACACACCGGTTAGGTAATTCGTGCAAAACTCGACCACCTCTTCCGTGGAATATCCTTCGACAATGCTACCTTCGGGCCAATGTCGGTTCCTTACGTATTTTTTCAAAATGCCCATGTATCTCTCGAATGGATACATATACCGCAAGAAAACAGGACCACAAATCTTAATTTCTCTCACAAGGTGAACAGTAAGGTGAACCATAACATCGAAAAAAGATGGTGGAAAATACATCTCAAGATGGCAAAGAGTAATGATGACCTCCTCTTGCAAAGCGTCCAATTTTAGCGAGTCTATCACCTTCGAATTAATTGCATTGAAGAAAAAACAAAGCTTCGTAATGGTTTGCCGAACAGCCTTTGGTAAAATACCCCGAATTGCAACGGGAATCATATGTGTCATTAAAACATGACAGTCGTGGGATTTCATACCAATCAATTTTAGGTCCTTCATTGACACGAGCTTCTTAATATTCGAAGAATACCCTGATGGGACTTTAATACTGTGAAGGCATTTACAAAAGTTTTCTTTCTCGATCTTCGACATTGTGCACATTGCGGGGGGTAGGTATGCCCGCTTTCCTTTATCCCCTGCGGTGCAAGCTTTTCTCGTATTCCCATTTCCACCATGTCTTTTCGAGCTTTAATACCGTCTTTAGTCTTGGTCGGAATGTTCAGCAATGTGCCAATCAAACTGTCACACACATTTTTTTCAATATGCATGACATCAAGGCAGTGTCTCACTTCTAAAAATTTCCAGTACGGTAGCTCCCAAAATATGGACTTCTTTTTCCAAATATTTTTCGGTGGTGTTTTGGCACATTTTCTGAAGACAACATCAAGGCTTTCAACCCGCTTAAAGACACTCTTCCCGTCCAATGGACGACGTGCCACTCCGAGCTCATTTTTTCCATTGAATACCTTCTTCTGCTTACGGTATGGGTGATTCACAGGGAGAAACCTACGATGGCCCATAAAAACATTCTTTTTAGAATGCTTCAATCTCAGCACCTGCGTGTCATCTTCACAGATAGGGCACGCTTTTGCCCCTTTAGTACTGTAACCCGACAAATTCCCGTATGCGGGAAAATCATTTACGGTGCAAAATACCATGGCCCGCAATTTAAATACCTCTTTACTGTACGCATCCCACATCGAGACGCCATCCTTCCATAATTTTTGGAGGTCCTCGACTAATGGTGCGAGATACACATCTATGTCATTTCCGGGTTGTCTGGGTCCTTGGATCAGTAATGACATCATTATATACTTGCGTTTCATGCACAACCATGGAGGCAGATTGTAGATAGATAACAGAACTGGCCAAGTACTGTGCCGACTGCTCATGCTTCCAAACGGACTCATTCCGTCTGTGCTTACCACAATCCTGAGGTTTCTCGGGTCGGAACCAAATTTTTTGAAGTGTCTGTCGATGTTCCTCCATTGGGGAGAATCAGCCGGGTGTCTTAGTTTTCCGTCCTTTTTACGCTCTTCTTCATGCCAGCGCAATAATTTGGCATCTTTGGTATTTGCAAAAAGCCGTTTGAATCTCGGAATTATCGGCAAGTACCACAGCACCTTTGCCGGAGGCCGGCTCTTTTTTCCTTCATCGTTAAATTCATCAGTGTCACCGCCCTTACGTTTATACCGTGAAACACCGCATTTAGGACATGCATGCATGGCCTCGTACTCTTTACGATATAATACACAGTCATTTGGACATGCATGTATTCTTTCGATCTTCAAACCCACTGGACAGATTAATTTTTTGGCCTGATAAATTGTACAGGGTAACTCGTTGTTATCCGGGAGCATTTCTCGTAAAAGCTGTAATAAGGACATGAAACTCTTATCGCTCCAACCATGTTCTGCTTTTAATATCAATAATTTCAACACAGCTGACAATTTCGTAATTTTCGTACACCCAGGATACAACGGCTTTTTGGATTCATTCTTCAAATACTCAAATTTACCATAATATTTATTACCAATTTCATCTCCCACATCACGCAACATTTCCTCTAAATTGCTATCGTACTTGTGTTCTACATTTTCATCAATATTCACTGTCATCTCGTCATCGTCGCTGCATTTGAATCCAACATTATCAAAATTATCAAAATTTTCGAGATTCTCATAATCACTATCATCGTTGCAATCAAGTTCACAATTATCAAAAATTCCTACATTATCATCATTATCTTCACAATTTCTATTGGTACCACTACTTTCTCCAATTTTCTCGCCATGCATGAACCAACATGTATATCTTTCCTTAAATCCCCGACAAATCAAATGAGCTCTAATTACTTCCGAGTCCCCAAATCCTACACAATTTTTACAATCCCTACAAGGACACAAAATGTTGACATCTCTTTTCTCCACTCTATAACTCTCCGCAAATTGTAAAAACTCTTCAACGCGAACCAAATATTCTTCACTATCTCGTCGCAATTCATACATCCAACTTCGATCCATCTGTAAATTAAATTTAAAAAATGGTTTCAATTAATTAATCATGGTGCATGGTCGACATCTTAATTATTGGCTTACAAAGGGCCGGTTTACAATCCTAACCCACCCTTTGAATATTGTGCCTCATATGTGAACACATGTTAGCGGAATTTAATTAGTATTTGAGAAAAATTCGGCAGCATTTCCCCTTAACTCCCCAAGTATGCGTAAAGACTACATACTCGTAGGAGTAATAAGGAGAAATACTGTCGAACATTTCCTCAAATACTAATTAAACCCCGCTAACATGTGTTCACATCCTAAATGAGACACAATATTCAAAGAGCAATCCCAAACCGGGGACTATTCAAAATTAATCCCTATTGAATTAATTTTGAACGGGCATGGACCTAAAATCATATTAATAGGTCGGTTATTGGACAACAATACACTAATTATTAACACTAATTATGGATCAATGAAACCCTAAACCCTAAATATGCAATAACAAGAAATTAATAGAAAATTAAAGAAATAAATAGATCAATTACTTACTTGAGCAACAAAGAGGAGAAAATCGAAGAAAATCGGCAATCTCGGACCAGCTGCGCAATAATCAGATCCAAGCCAATCCAGAGGAGAGAGAGTGATATTAATTGACCAAAACGGCGCTGCAAGTGTTCATTATAACCCTAAATGACCCTTCCTACACGGATTTTAAAATATTAATCCGTGTAGCTCTCTCAATATTTACACACGGCTTATTCTATAAATAACCGTGTACATAATATAATCCTACACGGATATTTCAGTAAAAAACCGTGTAGCTCTCTTACGTTTTATACACGGATATTTACTGAAATATCCGTGTAGGATTCTTTAATTTCCACACGGACACCGATTGGAGTGTTATTATCCGTGTAGAATTCCTTGAGCACTTGGAAAAATCCGATTTTATACACGGTTTTTTATAAAATTTAGA
>JAJHPE010000033.1:1259270-1563384 GCA_024447655.1 Carex scoparia
CTTGTGATTGTGATGTCCTTAATTACATGTAGAATATCAAGGTCTTTGGAATTTGATGCATCAGATCCTTTTGTACTGCCAAGGCACAGAGGTTTTGTTGAATGAATCAACTAAGCTAATTAATGGTGATAATTGCATAAAGAAAAGTAGTTCGAAGTCGCTGTAGAATTACTTATCACTGTATCAATCTTTCTTTGTGGTCCCTCATTTTAACAATATTTCTTCCTTAGCTCTTTGGTCCCTTCCTTGTTGTTTATATTTTTTTTATTTATTTTTAGAACATTTAACGTAACCTTTAACAGACTATTAGAAAGACTTGTACTAATGGATAAGTGTGAAAAAATAAATCAATAAATATAATTTACTCTTAGTGTTTACAAATGATATGGCCTCTTTACATAGAGAAAGGAAAAATGAATTAATATACTAGTTTACTTAGACCTATTTACATTTGCACCTATTAAAATCTTTAAGAAGATTGTGTGCTGAAAATAAGTGAGATATAGAAAAATGATGAATAGTAACTTGTTTTTTAAATTGTTGTTCTGATTTTACAAAGATGTTATGTTTTTTTATACACTCACACTTGCAACGGTACTCTTCTTCCTAAACTAACGGTACAATGCTATTTTAGGAAAAAGGTTGAGTTCTTATTTTTAGCGCCATTTTTCCATATTAACCAATGATGAAAATAGACATATATTTTTTAGGCTAATAATTAAATTTTTTTCTAATTGCTTGTTTTTTTCTAACATAGTGTCCAATGTTTACTTAGACCTGTTTTTTAGTAGGTAAACGGGGTTGGCAAAAGAGCATACCTACTATTGTTGCGAACACCTCAAGTAATAGGCATTTGTAATATGAGTAGAACTATGGTGTTCCTAAGTTCACCCAACTCTTGTGAACTTGACTCTAAAATATATTGAATCGACTTTAAATGATGAATCCAAAACGTTGAAATCCTTCTACCTAATGATTGATGCGTTTACATGTGAAAATTTTAAAGTTTCGAATTAATTTAATATAGAGTCAAGTGGTCAAAGGAATCCAAAAAATGAATGCATTAAAATTAATTTATAAATCTTAAACTTTTGACCACTTGACTCTATATTAAATTAATTCGAAACTTTAAAATTTGCACATGTAGACGCATCACTCATTAGGTATGAGGGTTTCAACGTTTGGATTCATCGTTTAAAGTCGATTCGATATATTTTAAAGTCAAGTTCACAAGAGGTTTTGGTGAACTTAGGAGCACCCTAGTTCTACTCTTGTAATATATTTATAAGCAAATAGAGGGTCTAGATGCAAATATATAAATAAATTCACATAGCTCACACTATAAAATGCTGAAGAACTGAGAAAGGAGACCTTGGTAGAGGTTTTGGATAGCAAAATGAAGAGTAAATTTAAAGCCAGCCCACACTTCTGTACCATCTTGCTTCTTCTTTGTTTATTTCTCAGTGGAATGGGGGCACATGATATCTCTGTGCACACACGTATACTTTGCCGTCGGGTAATGCTTCCGAACTAAAGCTCAAAGTTTCTTTCCTGGTTATTAATTATTTTTCATGTTGGTATGAAAAATGTACACTTGGGAATTCAAAATCCATTTTCTTATAAGCTTAAACAGTGCAAGTTCAGATTCACTGGATATAAAGCAATTTACATAGTTTCATTACTTGTTTAAACAATTAATTAACATACCATTATTTTGGTCAGTATTCTTCTGAATGGTAACGGGCTCTTGTTTATTTAACATTCTTTTAATTTCGTTATTATTTTGTCTTGTAACTGTGTATTTTGAAAACTCTAATATACAATAGTGAAGTACTCGGTAGGCATTTCGACTTCCACCTTCACAAAATAACTAATTGCTCTTCAACTTTTACACAAAAGGATCCGAGCGGCTGTGATCCACCAGTTTCTCCCATTAGAGGAGGGGACCACTGCAAGGACTCCTCCTGTCCTCCTTAACGATGAGGTGTTACACTTGCAGCCATGCTTGTAAGATATTATCATTACCTTCTATATTTCCAGTCTAGCTACTACTTGTCTGTTTCATAATACTCTATTTTTTTTCTCTGAACTTCTTCTTCTTGTTTTTTTTTTTTTTTGAGATAGGTTGAAGATCTCATCGGCAGAAACAATATATATTGAGATTGTTTAAGAGAGAATTAATTACTAGACTATTTATAGATCAAGCTATATTTAATTACAAGTTAATTAAGACTATCTACAGATTCGATCTGCTTTCTTGTATCCGTCACAAAGTATATATATATATAGACTGTCTTAATAAATAAAATGGTAATAATTTCAATATTACTATAGTAATTTGGATAATTTTTGTATTGCCAGTATATCTGGACCTTATTTGTTTCTTATTTGTTAAGCACATTGTATTTTCTATGGAGTACTGAGAAAGAAAGAATTAATAAAGAAATGGAATTGTGTTTTCAACATCATCGAACTGTTGTTTACCATATGAAGTCATGATTTTTGAGTCATGCATCATAATACTTCATTCATTTGTGCTATTGAGTCATTGCAGCGTATTGCTGAATATTGGAATTTTATTGAAATTATTTACTATTTTTTTAGAATTTTTTAAATCGCTGTTTTTCAATGGTCCAGAAATCTGAAAACAACAATTTTGTACATGTCTTAATAAATACTAAAAAGTTCCAAAAAAAATGTAAATTTTGGTCTCCAAGCACATTTTAAGATGGAGATCGTGTTGAATATATGGATTGGATTGACTGTTTGGAATTTGAAATCGTAAAAATGACTTATAAGTATATATATGGTGTCAAGATGTGTCACCATAAAATGGTGTAATTGGATCCATTCTCTTGAAAATATTAGGTTTTGTCATCACATACAATAATGAAATGAATAAGTTAGCCTTCAGTTCTTTATCTCATTAAAAAAAATTTACATTTCTTTTACATTTCTCTCTTCTATTTTATAGTAATTTATTATTTTTCAATGCTTTATATATGCCGTGTCCATAATATCGCACATATATGTGTTCCCATACAAATAACAATCCCTCTAGCTAAGAACTTGTCTTTTGTTTAGTGGCAAAGGCACACGACTCCTATATGAGAGGTCATGAGTTCGAAACCCACAAAGTGGAGAAATCTTCTATAATATACATAGGAGTTGGAAAGTGTGTTGGATGGCTTGACTCTCAACTCATAATTTCAAAAAAAAAAAAAAAAAATCCCTCTAGCTAATACAAAGGTTTATTCAGCCCAAATTTCAGTAATACATTTCACAAATGAAGAGTAGTAACAGTCACAGCGGCAAGAAGGAATCTAGTTTAAAATATGAAATTTGATGTTTTCTTTATTATTTGTAGTACTTTCTTGCTTGATTATTAGATACTGTTAAATACTTCTTTTTCATATCAACTTTTTATCAATTTGACATGCAAGCCAAACATGACATATATATTGTAGCACAAATACATGAAAATAGACTACTACAACGGCCATATATTCATCCAGATTAAATTGATCTTCTAAATTACCTTGACATATATATTGCATCAATTTCTAAAGCAATTTCAGAATTATTAATGATCTTTCAATATTCCAACAATTAATCATAGTGTTAGATGCAATGAAAGGTTTAATTTTTGGAAGGAAGCCGTAAGGTTCATTAATCTCAAACTAGCTAACATTTTGTAAAAAAGCCCATAATTTTATTTCTTTATATTAGCCCTTAAAATCCGTTCTGCAATGGTGTTTGCGATACCAGGGATATGTAATGCTCTCTGAGGCATTGTATCGAGTACCTACAGGACTAGAATCAAGACCTGAGATCCAATTTTTATGAATGTTATTTATATATGGGCCGGACTTTTGACAGATCGATAAGACTAAGACCAAATCATTTTTCTTTTATTCATCTAAACAAGGAGAGAGGAGGGTGTCCGATGTCCATCGGATCAGAGTCTGTTCAATGGGTGTCCGATACCGTCCGATTCACTTCAAGATCTGTGCGCATTACTTTAATGTCCGTGCTGTTTGTTTTAATATACGTGCGCACAGATCTTGAAGTAGATCGGACGGTATCGGACACCCTACGAGAGGTGTTCCGGAACAGAATTATATATGTTACGGCCTGTTTAGAGCCCAAAGAGGAATATTAATCGGCTTATGCCCCACCGCCTGGACCGTGGGGGACCTGCGGTGACAAAGCGCTCCTGCGGGACCATGCACTTTTTACGTGCCAGCAAATCACGACACAGAGAGGAGAGAGGCAAAGCCCGAATTGTTTGTGGAGTACACATCACAATCCATTTGTTCCAGAAGTCATTTTTTTTTTTTTTTTTTGAAGAAGAAGTGAATAACCACATGTTTCATTAGAAATAAATTTGTCCATACAAAAGAAGGAAATACAAGATCATATAGATCATAACAGAAAACGGAAAAAAAAACATAATAGAGCATATAGGCACTACTAATACAAAAGTTTTCTAACCACAGAACTATAAAAGATACTAAGCAACACTGTAGCAAGCTAAACAGGAGCTGAACTATCAATAGAAGAATAATTAGTAGCCACTTAAAAATAGAAAACTCAAACCACAATGAAAGTAAATGATGTAAATTGTAAAACACATGGGAATCAATGTCTCCTTCGGCGACGATGCTATTCAACTTAAGTTTTTTTATGGAACAAAAGATGGGTCAAATTAGGGGTGTCAATGGATATGAGTATGATACGGATTGGAAGAAATTATTTTCATACTCATATCCATTAAGAATTAATTTTACTCATACATTTGTCTTATTTATTAAGAATTGATCAATCTTATCCTACAAATAGAATAACGATAATATTAATATAATAATTAGTTATATTATATTTTAAAAATAGAATATCAAAACTCATTCATTTCACTCTTATGCAATCACATTACTAATTAGTCTGTATTCTACAATTTTCCAATATTAAATTTCTCAATGTCGTAGAATATACTCCTGAAAAGGTTACTCTGCAAAAATGCAAATTCAAATTTTCAAGCATTGGGCACCCTGAAAGTATCTTCTCCAGAAAAGCCGAATTGACCTCCATTCGTTGTAGGCTCAAAATTTTCAGCCGGCTTAAATTTATAACACTTGGTGTAATTATTTTTACATTTGGGAAAGTAAATAAACCCAATTCCTCTAACGACAGACTAACTAAAGCAGATCTCGGCAAAATCACATTTCCGCCAGAATTTTGAAGCCGAATTATAATGGAAAGAACCCGAACATCGTTTTTTACTGCGTGACTGATCCATCTTGTACTTGTTGCGAGATTAGTTGGAGAATCACTGAACAAAAATGTTTTAAAATTTTGAAAGTCTTGTTTTGGGCGGTGCGGCAGTGCAGCATTGACACATCTGACGAAGTTCTCGAGCCCAAATTTCACAAATTCGTCTGTGTAAAAGGTCAAATTTTGCATTGAGGCCCATACATGTCTCCATCTATGACACAATATGCTGGTACGTCCGGCTTGTTTTAATGGGAGAAAGGAAAGGATGTGATGTAACAGATGATCTGGTAATTTACTTATCCTGTCAATGGTAGTTGGAATTTTTTTGGGTTTGGTACCAACAGGTCGATGTTTTAATTTAGGCTGGGTCATGTGGCCTCTTTTGTTTGTAGATTTCAGTGAATTTTCACGACTAGTCATGGTCAGTGCCTTGGAGTCTGAAAAGAAACCGAACATAAGAACAAGAAATAACTACCAGAATTGAAATATTAAATACATTATAGTTTCACCCAGAATAACCACGATTTTTTACAGCTTCACTTCAAGTTTGACTAGGGTTTGAAATAAACAGTTTAGAAGAGTGTATTCACGGGCAGATCCAGGATTTATGTCAGGGTAGGGCACTAATCGGATTCAAATATCTAATTGGATTCAAACTCATTAACTTATCGGATACACAATTACAACTCAATCCATATAACTATGTTTATTATAAAATCTGTTATAATCATAAAATTAATTGACACAGTATTAAACTATTTTTAGTGAGCTAATTAAAATTTTATTTGGCACAATTCAAAGTGGGAACGTTCTTAGCCCATTAGCAAATTGAAGTCAAAGTTTAGATACAAATTTAAGTGAAATATAAGTGTTGAATAATATAAGATACAAAAAGTTCGGCCAACTCATTTCTTAGAATTGTAATATAGGTCCCACAGTAAGATTTTTTTTCTTGTTCTCTTATTCTCTTTCATTCTATTTACGAAATAGAGTATCGCGTATTTGAAAAAAAAAAAAAAAAAAAGATATACACAAAATAGACCAAAACTCAAAAGGAATCGGTTCAAGAATCGAACTAACTCGAATCAGGGGTAGGCACATCGAACAATTAGTACTGAATCGAAATAAAATATTCAAATCCAGGGGTAGGCAACAAATTGCATATGGATCTGCCAATGAATGTATTAATTGGTTGTTACTTGTTAATCAATATAAATTATACAATGAAGCAAAGAAGGTGCAGTGGTAACTCATAGAAACAATGATTCAATCATTACCTACATATCCAACAGTAACTCTAAATCTTTCTTCACATATTACTAGCTATTATTAATCAAACTAAGATAACTAATCATGCGTTATTGATATTAACTAACAGCATCATGCCTGTTTACAAAGGAAAGACTGTTAATTAATGAGAATCAACATTGAAATCAAAGGCAACCCAATATAGAATAAATTAAGGATCAAATTGCTAAAATGTGCAGTTTGACGGATCAAATTAAAAACCGGACCTAAAATTTGGGAACAGCAGTGAAGTCCCAATTAAAATAAAATTAAGAGGCATAATCTAGGTATTGCTCAATCCCGACATAGATAGAACTCTCTCCAATGATACTAGTTCTACAATTTCAGAAATTTTGGCCTCAAATCAAAGATCAAAATAATTGTTCACATTCAAAGACAAAAGTCATACAAACCTCATGTGGATTAAAAGGTGAGTCGAAGAGAGCAAAGAGGAAGGGGAAAAATGGGAGGCGAAGAGGGTCGTGGAACAGGAGATGATTATAGCATATGGTAAATGTATAAGAGATAGGAGTGCATCCGATGGGCATTGGAAAGTAGGTCCAATTATCTCTAGCACCGTACAATTGGCATTAAGATCTGTGCACAAAGACTTCAAACAGATCTGCACGATTTTAATTAATTCCCACGAATCTTGATGCCGATTGAATGGTTATTACACCCATCGAACCAAAGGGACATAGGACCTACTCTGAATTTATAATTTGAAGAGGGTCTGTCCTGTCAAATGAATCGGATTCAACTGTAAAACTTACCAGATTAGCTTCAAACGATAAATCCAAACTGTCAAAATCTTTCTATCCCTACGAGTGATGTTTCTACATGCAAAAAAAAATAATAATTAAATATTAAATAATTTTTGTATGTAGTCAAATGGTCAAAATATGCTTAAAAAATGAATACATTAAAATTAATTTACAAACCTTCTAATTTTGACCACTTGACTTTATACTAAATTAATTCGAAATTTTAAAATTTTCATATATAGATTCATCACTCGTAAGGTAAAAGAATTTTAACGGTTTGGATTTGTCGTTTGAAGCCAATTTAATAAGTTTTAAAGTTGAGTTCACAAAAAAACTTGGTGAACTTAGGAACACCCTAGTTCTACTCAAATTATATTTTGAAAATGATAAATACATCAATATGAGAAAATTATTTAATCACATTCAACCTTCAGAAAATAAAATAATTAATTAATACTACAATTAATTTGTGCACATGAATGAACAAATTTGGCATATAGAGCGAGACTAATGGTTATCATTTTTTTTATGGATTTGTGATACTTTTGATGTTGTTAAAGTACTTTCTAAATAAAAATTCAGATTTGAGCTCATGAAAATTTAAATTTATTTTATTATTGGCCCTCCATATTTACAAGTAGAATTCTAATATAATTATAGTGTAAATATCAAAAGTTTGTATGGTAACTCCGCATTTGACTAGTACATATATCAAGTGATACTGCAACAAATCGTCAAACCAATGTTATTTTAATTCTCGGATTTTATTCTGGATTTTGGGTTCTAAAATAATATATTTTTAGCACCACATACAAAGACAATAAATCATGGTCATAATGGATACTACGCATAAGCGTAATAAACCTTAATCTGCTTATTAATTCAAATTATCTCATCTCCAAATTTTCACATGAGTTTTATGTGTTCGTTCATTTCTATTTCTTGGAAAGAATGATTGTTCGAGAAGCAAAAAAAATATTTTATGGATGTGAATTGGACATGTAAATCGAACTAGATTTTTGGACTTTAGTGGTTGTTTTTGTTCACATTATGTTTTAATTATAAAATTCTTCTCACAATTTTAGTGTGAATTTTAAATCGGTACATATTTTCAAAGTCATGAATAAAAATAAATTATGCGTGAAAGTTATTATTTATATTTTTTTTAGTTGTCATTCCCAATTCACTATGTTGGTCATGTGAAATTGTTATTATCAATATTTTGTTAAAAGAATATATGTGAATATAACTTCTACAAATTTTCATCTTAGATATGGGAGTGAATCAAATATTAATCTAATTTTCTTCATTACAATTTTGAGTAGGTTTTGCATTTAATTTTTATCAGCTTTAGCTCTTAATAATATTGATTTTAATAATATTGATTTGGTAATGTGTTACTGACTAAATAATTCATGTCTATTGTTTGAAATTATTGTTGCATTAATTGGACAATTCCTTTGAGGTCACATTAATACCTATCATTTGAAAATTGAAATAGTTGGTACATTTATTTATTTTTCTCCACAGTGTTATAATTCAGAAGAAAGATCATATGTTGGAGCAACTTATTTTATGATCCAAGATTTTCAAAATACATGAAAGATAAATATTTGAGAGAAAAGAATTTGAAGACTCCTATTGTCTTAAGGCACATACTCTACATTTGCATGAGAGGGAAAAAATCTGCCTCATTGTTAATAATGATGTTAATCACCTCCCTGAGGTATTGCAATTAATTATACTTCGTATTTAAAAATATATTTTTACCATAGTATGTTCTTCCAATCAATTAGTTCTACAATATGCTTTGTTAATTGATTGAATGTTTTTGTTTGTAGATTCCACATGAGTTCAAAATAGATAATTCCTTCATAAAACAAGCTTCTAATTCAATAATAAGTCCCGGTAAAATTTGAAGGAACTCTCCAATTAAGTTGGAAAAGACGAAAAAATTTAATGTGAGTTGTTGTTTTTTTAGTCAAGAAAATATTTATTATTCATATATGGACCTTTAATGTTTTATTTTACATTGATTTGATAAATAGGAAAGACAAATGGTCTCTGCATTAGTTGAGCAAGCCACGCAAGATGGTATGGTTTTGCATGACACTTAGTATTTGCTTCAGTTAAATTAAAATTTGCTAATATTATACAATATTAGCTTACACATGCAAATGAGTCATTATATGCATATATTACAATTGTTATTAATAATTTATTTTGTGTATAAAGTTCTTTAATCTAATTAATTATTCAATTCACACCAATTATACAAATTAGCTCATATCTAAAAAAAATTAGATTAATTGTTGTTTTTATTCATAATTGATTGGGGCTTTATTCCGATATGATTTTTGTAATAATACCAACGGATTTATCGATCTTGCCTTGGCGCTACAGTCGGGGTACCCTCCTTTCCTGTTTATACCAGCTAACCTCGATAAATCCTCTATGGTACAACATTATTTTCTTATATGTATCACCAAAGCTCTTTTCGTGCATTCCGTTGGTTTTGCACATGGCCATGTGGTTGGCTATAAGAACGGCAAAACAAAGGGTGCTCAGAATGTTTCTGGAGAAGAGGGTGTTGAGGGTGGTGCAGAAGGTGCAATGTTGCTGAAGGAGAGGGTGCTAAGGGTGCTTCTCAGGTTGAGATGGCTGGAGTTACTTCTTTTTCATTTGTTAACCCATTTCATTAGAAGAGTACGTAGTCTGGTTTTGGTATGTATCGATTAATTCGGTTTTTTGGGATAATAATTTAAGATTGGATTAATTAAATGAAAATGAGTTATAAATTAATAATAAAATAATTAAGCAGTGGTATCCATTATTGGTCAAAATGGAGACCTGAGTCCGACTGCCTGAGCAGCAGTTTGTTAAGTACTGAATTTTCTCGTTTGTCTGTTTTGAATCATTACGCTATTGTTTTACAATTGAATTAACTAATAAATAAGAAGTATCATTTCAATGAATTGTAATAATTAATTGTCTAAATAATATTAATTATTAGTATCGTTATCAATAATCATAGTAGCGGTAACATGTCTTGTGTTTGAGAGGTTATACGGCTTTTAATTTGATTATTTAGATATATCCAACAAATAAATAAAATGCAGATCTACTTCTGTACAGAAATAAAATAATTAACTAGTACTACAATTAATTGGCGCTCAGAAATGAACAAAATTTGGCATATAGAATGAGATTAATGTTTATCATTATTTTTTATGCATTTGTGATACTTTTGATATGTTGTTAAAGTACTTTCAAAATAAAAATTCAGATTTGAGCTCATGAAAATTTAAATTTATTTTATTATTTGCCCTTCATATTTACAAGTAAGAATTCTAAGATAATTATTGTGTAAATATCAAAATTTTGTATGGTAACTCCGTATTGAACTAGTATATATATATATATATATATATATATATATATATATATATATATATATATATATATATATATATATCAAATGATACTGCAAAGAATCGTCAAACCAATGCTGTTTTAATTCTCTAATATCATTTCTGGATTTTGGGTTGTAAATTAATTTATTTTTAGCACCACATAAAAAGAAAATATAAAATCATGGTAATATATAATGGGACGTCATACGCATAGCATAATAAACCTTGATTTGCTTATCAATTCAATTTATCTCATTTCCAAATTTTCTTATGAGTTTTATATGTTCGTTCATTTCTATTTCTTGAGAAGAATGATTAATTGTTCGAGAAGCAAAAAAAGAAAAGAAATATATATGTGAATTTGACATGTAAAAAGAACTAGATTTTTGGACTTTAGTGGTTGTTCTTTGTTCATACTATGTTTCAATTGTTAGATTTTTCTCATAATTTTAGTTTGAATTTTAAAATCGATACATATTTTGAAATCATGAATAAAAATAAAAATTGTGTGAAAGTTACTATTTATTTCTCTTAGTTGTAATTTCCAATTCGCTTTGTTGGTCATGTTTCATGTGAATTGTTAGCCACTATTGATATATTATTTTGTTCAAAACATATTTTTAATATAACTTTTATATTTTTATCTTAAATATCAGAGTAAATCAAATATTAATCTAATTTTCTTCATTACAATTTTAGGCAAGTTGGACATTTAATTGTTAATGGTTGTCGTCCAACAAATAAATCATTTAATACTCCATATGACAACTTTCATCCTGGTTTAAGACTGTCGGTTTTAAGTTTTAACATGTATGCACAAGCATTGTTATATATACATATATATAGAAAGTTAGGTTATGATAAGTTGCGAAGTAAGGTGTTTGTTTTACTTAATGCTTATAATTTTTATTTTTGAAAATTTAAAAAGTCGATCTGAACCGCTCAATATGATCTACATATTGAAATGTGCTAGGACCAAATTTTATATATTTTTTAAAAATTTATTACTATCTGTTTACAATTTTTTAAATCGTTGTTTTTTTTATGGTCCATAAGACCATAGTCCATAAGACCATAGTCCATCCAAAAACAACGATTTTCTACTCATCTAAAAAAATAGTAAAAAATCTCAAAAATGTAAAATTTGATCTCCAAATACATTTCAATATGGATATCATGTTGAGCAGTTCGAATTGGCTATTTAGATTTTGAAAATAGAGATATAAGCGTAAAGTAAAATAATAATCTTATTTCACAAGAACCAATAGCTGAGGCGTCAGACAAAGTTGTATCAGAAAAGGCATTAGAGAAAGTTGTACCAGAAAAGGCGTCGGAGAAAGTTGTATCATAAAAGACGCAAAATGACGATACAAAAAAAAAAAAAAAAACTGGGGTGGTGGTGGAAGCGGAGTTAATAATGCGTAAAAAGGCGCTTGAAAATTTCATAAAGTTTCACAAAATTAAAAAAATGTAATATCAATGAAGAAAGAGGGGAACCTGTTTTGCATGAACCAAATGAAAGAGAAGAATCCATTTTGGATGAATCCAGTAAACTAATTACTGATATGAAGTTGAATGGAAAAGACGAAATTGTCCCTGTTTCGGTCAAAAGGCCTAAGCTTAGGTATGTTACAGTTATTCCAACAGAAAGGGAAGTTAGTGATAATAATACAACCATAGGTGAAGTTTCGGATTAGGCCCAGAAGAGGAAAAGAAAGGAATAGGCCCAAAGAGCCCATTCTTTGTTTCACTGCGTTGTTGTTACTGGACCTAAATCCAGTTAAATTTAAGCAGCATGGTTGGCTTTTGTTTTTTTATCTCGAAAATTCTGTCCATCATTGAGTTTAGCCAATCTCTAATTGACACATGGCATCTATCTTTCATATTCAATATGAATATGAAGAGAGATGGAGGAAAGAATAAGTGTAATCCATCTATAATCAATTAATTAATTAAAAAGATCTTCATTAAGTAGATGAAAGATGAATGTCATGTGTTAATTAGAAATTGACTAAACTCAATTTAAGAGCAACCAACACAAATGCATAGATGGGATTTTCTATGCCCAACAAGGGTTTTAATTGCCAAATTTATATATATATCGACAGTCAATATATTATAGATTAGGCCGTATCATATCAGATAACATGTCAATATATGAATCCATTAAAAATTAATAAATTATTCTTATAAAACAGTAAAATATATAGAATAAAATAGGAAATACAAATTTAATAGTAAAGTTTTGAAGTGTTGTCGGTTAAATATTATTCAAACTAGCATTCTATAATTTCATCAAAATTGATGATATGCATTGTCAAGATGAATTCAGCCGAAGTCCAATGTATAGCTTAATTATAAGCTCCTACAAAATAAGAGCATTAATTTTAAAAGTAACAATACATGTGGGAATAAAGAGAGGGGCTTCTTTTATTGTCGTCCTTTTGCATGGAATATGTTTCTTTAATTAAGATGCATTAATTGTCTAATTAAAGTGAGAAAAGGGGGAGAGAGATCTAGTGAGAGAATCCAAATGTCGTATATAACTTCAAGCGATACCAATTTCACTTGCTTTTACCTTGGAACATAATAATGCCTTTGCTTGTCAAGTAGGTTAGGGACATGCAGTTGAAATTATTCCCAAATTTATCTTATATATAAGAGTGACCTCATAGCCTAATACAAGACATATCTCCACTTGCAATATATAACATCAATTATATATATATTCAGAAGATCTTGAGCTTGATTGTTTGTTGATTCTGATCATATATAGTAGATTGATCAGTTTTCACTTCAAATTAAGTAGCAAATTATCTAATCCGATTGGAGAAAGAGCCATAAAGACGAAGACAGGCGTCCTCTCCTCTTTGGTAGTTCTCTCAACATATTCTATCTAATTCTAAACATCTTTTATTTAATACTAATTTTTATTTCTCCAGATTGTGATTGGGTGAGATTCAGATCTTAGTTGATCATAGATGTGTTTTTCAATATAGTTGTGTTGGGAGAATTGTTACTCTATTTGTAATATTTAGTTTGTGTTAGACTTGTGTAGATCATCTAATTAAGACTGATTAATGATGTGACTTGTAGTTTTTAGTAGTAGGCAGAGTGCCTCATCATGTAACAATTTTTATATATCTACGGTCCAATATTCTTTAACTATCTCAAGGGCATAAATCTTGTATTTAGTCAAATGGCAATCGATAATTTTCAGACTAAAATATTTAATAAAACAATTTAGGCAAAATGAAAAATAGTATTAACATTTATAAGTTGTATTTTACATTGTAAAATGTGACTGAAGTTTAAGTTCATCTATAAAAGGAAGGTGTGTGTGTATCTCATTGTCTGATTAGTTATATATATGATATGGTCAAATTTAAGTGGGAATTATCAGAAGTTTTATTTTCAGGGTTTGTTATTTTACGTAGGATATTGTCAATGGAACTTTTTTATATGTTTACTCGATCCATATCGTATTTGATAAACCATATATGATTGAGTTAGAATTGTTTTTGTTAATTTAACTAGTATGGTTAATGTAAGAAATATTTTTGTTAGCTTAGAGAGTAATTGGTAAAATGAAATTATATATGATAAGATTTTATTTGTACGTATTACTATATAAGTTTTATTATTATTATTACATAGATTTTACAACATTTTGTATAATACTTTTGTATTAAATTATGATAAAATTAATTTGTCTAACATTTTATATTGTGTTATATATATAAAATGTATATCATTTTATTTAATTAAAAATTTATAGTAAAAAATAATAATTTTAATATTTAATATAAATTTTAGTTAAATCATATAAGTTATCAATTTATTTGATAATTATTTGTTACTCGTTTTGTTATCACATACCTTAACGGATAAGGGTAGGACATGTGTAAGTTAATACTTATCCTAAAATGGCATCAATAAGACTTATTTTATATATATGGGTATGAAAATGGGAAATAAATCTGCTGCGATTTTAAAGAATCTCAGTGTCCCTGTTTTTTCAGATCAAACCATTCATTTTTTTGAAATACACAATTCTCAAAACAGTTGATTTTTATGTACGAATCTCGAAACAAATGAATGGTTTGATTTGGACAAGCAGGACCCTGTGATTCCAAAGAATCGCAGCAGATTTGTTTCCATGAAAATGCCCTCATCGATCCGTAGTTTTACCCATTTGACACCCTTAGTTTTACTTCTGTAAATTGATCAATTTTCACGTGAAAGCAACAAATTATCTAATTAATGAAACCTGAACTTTTGATTAACCTGGATATTGTTTTTCCATGCTTCTTCGATTAACATATGTACGCATTCAATATTTAATCACGGTTTGCACATTATTTCAGAACAACTTGTTTGTGGATTAATCGAGAAGAGGGTCAAAAATGAGTAATGATTCCCATGAACTAGTAGATGAAATTTCCACTTCAACACAAGCGAGTAATGATGACCAACTAGTAGATGAAATGTATGAGTTGGTTGTGGAGATAGAAGGTCGATTAGAGAACTGGGAAAGGTCCCATGCAACCAGACCATCAATGGATAACAACATTGAAGAATATCCATCAATATTTGGTAAATGGCAATGTTGGGATGATTTTGGGGCCTCTTTCTTACCTGAAACCCAAAAGTGGCAATTTGTTGCATCCATGACGCACTACTTTAGTCTCAACGTAAAATCATTTGTTAAATACATGCAAGGGAAGGTAGATTTAGCCTGGAGCTACTATCATGGGGTCGATGAACAATTTCGTGTTAAAAATAACAAAAGTTTCATAGAACACCTACTAGCCAGTAGTTGCTTCTTAATATTTGCGATGTTTTACTTAAGCGAGCATGAAGATCTGTACCTAAAGGTTGAGGATAAAATGGATGGGCAAACTTTTTTCACCTTTTTTTGGGATGATCCAGTGAAGTATCTACTTTATATGTTGACCATGAACTACCAGATACCTTTGTTTGTTCTCGAAGCCATATATATAGATTTTTCCAACATAGGCGAGCTTTTAGGTACCCCAATCCACAAACTCGCTGCCCCAAGCTTTCCAAAATATCCGAGAGTTCGTACGTCTAAAGTGGATGGTGGTACCATTCCTGAAGGTGGCTTCAAACATCTATTACACATCTTCCATTGGTCTCGATCCCCCGATGGGGAGCAAATGGTAGATTTAACTAATAAGTTCATTGGCCGCTTCCATATACCTAGTGCAACAAACTTGATATTATCTCAAACAGTTTTTGTAAACAATGAGGGTGGCTCCCTTGATGTGTCTTACTCTGACAACAGGAGATTATCTGGATTAGTTATGCAATTAACACCCTTGCACCTTTTGCAATATAGCACTAAACTCTATGAAGATCTTTTAATATTTGAAAGGCGTTACGATGATTGTCGAATGCCCTTCACGATCTATGTTGCATGCATGGCATGCTTGATAAAAACAGAAGCAGATGTCAGAGTATTGCGAGAAAATGGTGTCATTGTAAACACAACATTTGACGACAAGGAGGTTTTGTGCTGTGTACAAGAGCTCAAAACTTTTATTGCCGATGATCTCAGGATGCCGATTGAGCTGGTCAATTTGGAGGAGATGGTGATGGCACATTATAAAAAAAGTATCTATAGAGTATATGGATACTATATAGAGTTCAAGAAACACTACTGCTCCAATCCATGGATAATAATCTCCGTTATTGCCGGTATCATATTGTTTGCCCTTACTTTTATTCAAACCTTATATGGAACGCTTAGCTACTACTACAAACAATGATTGTGATAAATTAAGTATAAACCTATATTTTTAGGTCATCTTGTATCATTTTCCTTTATTTCATAATATCATGTATGCAATTTAAATTGTGTGCGGACCGGTGGTTTATTTTCATTCAATTCACTATGTTGTTTGTTATTGTGACATTATGTATGTTTTGTAAAAAAAAAATTCAATATATATAGTTCATTTGTTATTTTTTATGTGGCTATGTGCGACAATATTAATGTGTGATTTTTATCTTTGCTCTCGTTGGACAATATTATTACACCGAACAATTAAACAACTTATTCAAATATACATTTGTATGGATCTATATACGTACATATGTAGTTTGTTTCGATAATGTTTTTTTTTTTTTTACGCATTGTGGTTGAAGGCCCGTTGAAATCACATTATAACAATATTGTTTACCATCATCGGGGTTTGCTTTTGAGAATGTTACTACTGTTTTTCAGAATAATTTTCCGATTAAATCACTTCACTGGAGCATCATAGATTTGTGAAAAATGGCGTCCTGACATCACCTAATATTTTGGGTATTTGGCGCCACCTAGATGGGCACGCATCTGCGATGCATGACATCATAGATCGATCATTAACTTAGGGGGGGCCTTTTTTTTTTAAAATTAAAAAAAAACATTTTATATATAATAAAAGATAAGGTTAAAATATATTATTAGTTTTGTTCTCTAACTATATTTTTACATTTTCATATGTGGTTTTCAAAGTTCAAACAACTAATTTGAACCATTTAACATGATATTTATATTAAAATATGCTTAGAGACTAAATTTTATATTTTTTTTGAATTTTTTTACTATTTTTTTAGATAGGTAAAAATTATTGTTTTTGGATGGTTTAGAATCAGTGATTTTGTGCCTATCTAAAATATTGTAACAAGTTTTCAAAAAAAAAATATATAAAATTTGGTCTCTAAGCACATTTTAATAGGAAGATCATGTTGAGTGTTCGGATCGACTGTTTAAATTTTTAAAATAGAGATAAAGATGGGGGGGTATGATTGGAGCACAAAACCAATGGTGAATTTAAACCCTACTCTTTAATAAACCTTAGAAAGAAAAACCATATTGATTTTTATAATTATTCTTTTTCGCATTGTTTTTTATTATTGGATTCGATCTTCTCATAATTTTCATGTGAACTGTACAATCAATATGCACTCTCAAGTCATGATTAAAAATGAATTGTGTATGAAAGCTATTATTTATATATTATAGTTGTTAAATTAATTGTGTAAAAAATTAGCTGTTCACATTAAATTGTTCGCCACTGTGGATACATTAATTGTTAAATAAAATGTTAATATATATGTAGTTCTTTATATTTTTTATATATAAGATATCAGAGTAAATTAAAAATAAAATGATTTTATTGGAAATCACTCAATGACTTTATATTTAGTTAAAAACCTAATTAATATTGACACGTAATCAATTACCGTATAATTAGTTAAAAACCTAATTAATCTTAGTAACAATATTTGAAAATCAATGAATTCCATTTCTATGTTTATTAAATTGAAAATCCAAAATAAATAGTACTTAATACATATGCACACTAATATCAATTGGTACCCATGAAAAATAACATACTATCATATTATCTATGATATTCATACTAGCATAATATTTGTGATTTTAAGAGCTCATTGGAATTTTTTTTGAAGTTATAGTGTTTATGTAAACGCAATAATAAGATATATGAGTTTTTTTTTCTTACTGTAAGATATTTTCTATTTTTTTCCTTATTTTAGACACATATAATGCTTGTTCTAATTCCAAATTGGATAAAAATTTGTATAAAAATATGCTAATGTATTCTAATATAAATGAATTAATATGCACCACATTATTTATATTTCATAAATATTAATACATTTAATATACTCTCATTTAAAAAAAAATTTAGAACAATTAATATAAGAATTATTGTATATATTGCTTAATTTATATATCATGATAGAACTAAAAAGTATCTGAAGATCTTAATATACGAAACTAAACTTACTTAAAGATGATTTATCACCATAAAAGAATTATTGCATACTTTTTTTTCAAAAAATAAAATAAAAGTATTAAAAATTTATTAGTTAGTAAGACTATAAATTAATTAAAGAACATACTGAGAGCTTTCTGGTGAAATAAATTTCATTCAGATCGGTTTTAAAACGACGAAATTATGATTATACTTTTAAAATTAATCGTATTAGAACAAAATTGATTGAATCTTGTAATTACCAATCTTATATTATTTTTGGTATTGGACCATGAGCACATAAATTTTGTTCCTTCTCACACCATTTGATTCATTATTGTTATGAAATAATTTTGCTTCCATTATTTAAGTGATTGTCCTAGCTTTATTTCAAAAGCGTTTAGTATCTAATTTTTTTATCATATATATTTTACATATAATAATTTAATTAGTTGTCTTTAGCTGCAATTAAGCTATTCATTTAATTACTTTTTTATATGTTGCATCCTAGGAGATTATTGCAATATTTATTTTTTATGTTATTAATAAAATTAATCTTAGTACTTACCTCATAATTAAATAAACATTTTTTAAAATATTCATTTAGCTCTTGCAATTAATAAAAAGAGATGGCTATATAATTAAGCTCATCACATTATGTAATTGAGACATGAAAATGAATGAGTTTATCAATTTTGAGTAATTTTACTCTTATCCCCTCTCTCTTCATCATTCCATCTCCATTGCAATCAGCCAAATTCCCAAATCCATTCCATTCCTTCCCTCAATCCAATTTGATTTGGAGGCCGTTACATCTTTTGATAAAGGACCAATCACCAATGCTATTGAATCAAACCGATATAAAACTCATATTAAGATTTGAGTAAATTAAATAGTTTTAATTTATTTACCGGATTTCATGAACTACTTTTCTAAACAGATATATAATTATAAAATTAAAATTAAAATTAAATATTAAGTGTATAAAATTAAAATTAAAAATGCACATGCCCTTATTAAGAAAAAATAACAAAAGCAACGGAAATAACTTATGGTTAGTTTGCCATTAATTAAAAACATCTGGTTAATTATTTTATCTCATTTTGCCGATTAAAAACATTATTTATTGTCTCATCTGGTTATTTTGTCCCATTTGCGATTAAATATAGTGATGTATTTATTAGTTGTCGCTTTTGTAATGATGTTAGAATTTTCAATTGTAACAACATGTTTTTATTTTATTTTTTGCAGTAGACTAAATAGTTTTTAAGCTTATGAAATTAAGTATGTTTTGTACTCTCTTACTAATATAATATTTTGTTTACTGATTTTTTAAAGTTGACAATAATGAAAAAGGCTGAAATATTAAAAAAAAAATGTTGATCACGCATGTAATAAACATTATCTTTGTCACTAGATTAAAAATAAATTTTCATGTAAACAATATCTTTGACTTATATAAACAAATTCATACTCTATCTAAGATGTAACCATTTGAGAATAAAAATGAATGTTTTTGTGTAGGAGTTGAGAAACTCTTTCTTTTTAACCATCTTGTAATCATATTTTTCTTTTCTTCTTTAAATTTCGGTCCACCGCTATCATATGTGTCTTTTTTCTCTCTTATTCTCGTTTGAGAGAATAATCTTTTAGACTTTGCAGTCTGTGAAGATCGATTTCAAAAGAGAAAATAATTTTCTAACATTAAAAAATTTAGCGAGTTTGTAATCTTTGACACCTCTCATGTCCAAGTCTAATTTTTGTCGCAAATGTAGCCAACGTTTTATGGGATTATTAATGCAGATATGTATTGTGCTGAAACTGCTATGGTAAGGATAATATCTGACTTTTTGTACAATGTTAGTTCTGTCAATACACTATTCAGTATTGAAGATTTTTGAGGGATACATGTGAAGTTCCCCATTCAATAAAGGATCTGAATCTTCTGTAATTCGAAATCAGTAAACAGTGATCTTAAAATCTCTGTAATTCGAATCCAGTCGTTAAATTATTTCGAGATACGTACACAGAAAAATCAGTTGTTTCAAAATGCGTTTTCCAAAAAAATTCAACAGTTGAATTCGAGATTGCAGAAATTTCAAGTTACTGTTCACTGGATTCAGAATTACAGCAAATTTATTTTCTTCAATAAAGTGATTCTCCCTTCTACTAACAATATCTGACTTTTTCTTCATGTGAACTGTGAAGTCTTTCTCAATTTTTTGGATGATATAATCAATAATCAATAATCCTAATCTTTTTTCTTTTTATGGTTTTTCTCTAATGCAAAGGAACCACATATATATATATATTGAATAGGAAGTTCTCCAATTTTATATCCAAAAAGATAAGCCCCATGCATAATGTCAGAATCAGAGATATTGAGGCCCACTATTACAGATTTATCATAACAGATCTTTAGACTTTATACCTTTTCAAATCCCACTTAAGTCCATTTCAAAGCTTCATCTTTTCTAAAATTAGCTTGAGAAAAAAAAAATAAGTGTATCATCACCGCAGTTAAGATTTATAGAACCTATTCAATCTCTGAGCTCTGGAGCAAATTTACCCGGATTCCAGCCTCTCTAGTCTCTACCTTTGGATAGATTCTTGTTTAATTAGAATCAAATCTGCTGAAATTCTTGAAGATTCCAGGGACTCTGAAATTCAAAATCCAACCATCTAAGTTTTTTTATAGACAAATCTTAAAGCACAGAGTTTTCTATGCACGAATCTCGAAACATAGATGGTTGGATTGAGAATTTCAAGGTCCTGAAATCTTCGAAGATTTCAGTAGATTTGTTTCATGTTTAATCCATTTGCTATTAGATTAAAAGCAAGCAAAGAAAACCAAATCAATTTTTTATTACTGAGTTAGAATGATTTAATTGGTATAAAAGAGTGAGGCTATTGTACTATGTATAGCGGGTGCGTTTGGATTGTGCAAGGATTAGTGCAAGAATAGTAATTTTTGGATTAGTGGTTGAGAATAGTGCTAATCCGAGTGGTTTGAGAATAGTGCTAACTTTGAACTATTCGGATTAGTAAAAATATTGTTTGGATTGTATATTTGGAATAATGATGAAGGAAATGAATAAAATAATGAATAATATTTTATTTAATACCAATCTAATCTGATATTATATTTATTTAATACTAATCGAATATTTAAAATAATATTATATTACATTTAACATTTAAACTAATATTATATTACATTTAATATTTAAACTGATAGTATATTATATTTAATACTAATCTAATCTGATATTATATTTATTAATACTAATCTAATCTGATATTATATTTATTTATACTAATATAATATTTAAACTAATATTATATTACATTAAAATTTTAAATTAATATTATATTTATTTAATACTAATCTAATATATAAATTAATATTATATTACGTTTAATATTTTAAACTAATATTTTATTTAATACTAATCTAATCTAATATTAGATACATATAATACTAATCAATATTTAAATTAATAATGTATTACATTTAACATTTAAACTAATATTATATTGTGTTTAATATAATATTTTATTTAATACTAATCTAATATGATATTATATTTATTTGATACTAACCTAATATTTAAATTAATATTATATTACATTTAATATTTAAACCAATATTTATTTAAGACTAATATAATATAATATTATATTATATTTATTTAATACTAATCAAATATTTTATTTAATACTAATATAATATAATATAATATTTATTTAATACTAATCAAATATTTTATTTAATATTATTTTAATATTTAAACTAATTCTAATTGAGAGGAATGAAAATTTTTTTTTTTATTAATATCACTATTCCTACTAGCTCTATTCTTGCTATTCCACTATTTCTTTGGATTAGTAGAATAGAGCTATTATTGAGCTAATCCAATTTCCCAATTTGTGTTTGGATGACTCAAGAATAAGAATAGTGGAGCCAATCCAAGAATAGCTCTATTCTTGCACCATCCAAACACAACCAGTGTGATTAATATCTCTATTTTTAAAGTTCAAAATAATTAATATGAACCATTCAATTGGTCAATGCAATTTGAATTGTTCACTTGATCTAAAGATTTTAGACGATTCAAATGTAGTGAATTTCTAACTATCTAAAAAAATTTAGTAAAAAAAATTCAAAACATATAAAAAGGAAAGGGGAAAGAACAAATTTGAGTTTCTAAACAAAACTTGGTGCATTTTATCCCAAATTTTAGCTAACATCCCAAGAGGGCTTGATAAGTTGATATCTTAAACTTTTCTTAGCATATTATCTATCATGCCAAGAGGGCCTTGTCTATATTTGTAATTAATATATAGAAGGTAATGCAAATGAACATTCATGCATATGCCAAAAAAATGGATGTACATTCCCTTGCTAAAAAATAAAAATAAAAATAAAAGCAATGGAAATAACTTATGGTTATTTGCCTTTCAAAAACATATGATAATTTTATTATTTATTATCTCGTTTGTTGAGGATTTATGGGACGATTATTTTGTGTTTGAAGGGGAAAAAAAAGGTCTAGCCAACCGGTAGGAGTGTCAATGGCACTCTTTTTATCTGTTTATTCAATTCTTACTGTATTTGATAAAACGGATATAAATAAGATTATTTTTTTGTAAACTTATCGGGTATGGGTACGGTATAGATTTTTTTTCGTTATCTAAACGGATAAGAATAAGAGTAAAGTCTATTTCGTACCCGTTACCCGATAGGGTAATTATAAAAAAAATTATATATTATATATATTAATAAATATTAAAAATAGCAATTTAATTGGTTTACTTGTGTTTAGTACGATCATAATTTTTTTTTGAAAAAAGTACTATACATATGTAAAATGAATGTATGTTTTAATATTTTATTTAATAAATAATAAAAAATAATTATTATATTAGCATTATTCATTATTCATTATTTATCCACTACTGTTTCGTTATCCGACAGTCATAACAAATAAAAATATAATACGAGTAAAAATAATTTATAACATATACAAATATAAAAATACTTCCATCAATTCTTACCGTAACATTAACACCCGTACCGACTGGCATTGTAACAATAAAAATAAATAAAATACAATAATGAAGTCACAATCAAGTAGCCGTGCGCGCGCCACTTGGCAAATGCCAATAAAGCGACGGCGATGCCGACGCAGACAAATCCATTTTTCTTCAAAAATCGGATAATGCTGTAAAAGCCTGTAACAATCATTCTTTCAAGTGTGAATCGGGTCGGGTACAAAAGAAATCCAAGATACCATAATCCATCGAGTACAATATAGGCAAATATTTTAACCTAGCAGTTTATGTTGTGCTTAGGGCTGCACGAAAAAATTTGTAGTTCGTGATTCGATTCAAATTTAATTTGAAAAAGTTCATAAAAAATTTAATTCGAAATTATTCGAAATTAATTCAAACTCGACTTGGTTCGTTCGAAATAAATTTGCGAACTATTTTAGTTCGAATCTCAAAGTAATTTGAACCCTTGATTTCCACAGATAATTTATCTTCACCGATGACTTAAAAGTTAAAACATAAGACCGTCCAACAATAATTCATAACTCGTAAATTCTAACCCTCGCTCTCAATTCTGAAATCCTAATGACTTTCACCTCTTACTATCGGCGATTATGACCAATTTTTCTTGTTGTAAAAAAATCCGTAAGTTCGTAAAAAATTTGATTCGAAATTAATTCAAACCGAACTCAAATTAAAATAAGTTCAATTTGATTTGATTCGTTTGCAGCCCTAGTCGTGCTCATAGAAAACTTATTTTTCCTCCATTCTATAACTTCATGTTTTATCGATTGCTGAGTTTGTCTTAACATATATACTCGGATTTCATGAGAGCTTTAACGGGTTTGGTAGGATAATCTGAACCGGACCCGGTATAATATCTCTAGGTTTTGTTTTCTCAAGAAGTCTGATCCACAACTTTTCCCCCTGGCCCTGGCAATGGGACGCCAAGCAAAGGGAAGCTATTCTTGATCAAATGTGAAAAGAGAGTTTTGGACATGGTCTAGCATTTAAGGAGGTGCGTTTTCCATTAGGTTGTGCTTTAGAAACCGTGCACAGAGAGGAAAGAAAAGGAATTGGGAGGAAGGTGATCAACGTGTTGCTCATCTTTGCTCATTATTTCGTACACTCTGATTTGGGAGTAAAAAACCTCAAAATACACAGCGTTGTTACCTCCTAACAATGTCGGTTCCTTTCTGCTCCTCTGTGCTCCCTCTTCGCTTCTCTGCTTCTAGAGTAGGTGATGGAGTCCGGACACCTTACGGGTTCTCTACTAATTATTTTAACTTTTAATTGATAATAAGTTCTATGCCTAAAATATTTTTAAAAATATATCAATCCACATCTACTAATTGTATTAATAAATTTTTGCTGAGAGTTAATTAAGGTTTTTTTTTTTTTTTTACTTTAATCTTGTATGTATGTATTTTTGTATGTGTGGGTGGGTGGGTGTGCATGTTGTATTTTATTTATTTCATGTTCTAAATTTAGATCCAAAAATAGAGTTTTACAATTAAATTATATGCAAATAAAAATGAAAAAATAAACTTAGAAACAACCTCATACAATAGTGGTATTTTATTTTGACAATGTATATCATACTAAATTTGTTTTACTATATGATTAAAATCTTATGGCCTTTATGCTGAATGTTGTGATTCTAAATTCAATTGTTTGTATAAGATTAATTAATAACAAAATTGAAATTACTTCCATAAAAGTACTTAAGGGCTTACAATAATTATAAAATTATTTTTACTACATCCTTATAAATTTGGGGATAAAATTCAGAAAATATACCTTTTTCTATTATGTACATAAGTCAAGCATGGAAAAAAAATACCAACAAAATTCTTTTTTTCCTTCATACTAACAGATGCAAGAGAGGTTTAGTTTATGCTTATATTATTTTTTACATAAGAGTCCTCTTATCTAAATGATTAAATTTTTATCCAACTATATTTCTATGAATACCCTCATACAAGAGCAGACCCACATGGTCTCAGGGTGGGGCAGCTGCCTCCCTTCCTGGATTTTGAGTTTTAGTGGAGATCTATCGATCCTGACCGACTTTGTCCTCCTCTGAAATTTTTTTTGCCCCTCTTGGATGTTTAATTCATAATTCGGATTAAATTTAGGGTTAAAATTGAAATAAATTTGTTGAATTTTGATTGGTAATTAGAATTATAGGTTAGATAATCAGAAATTACAAATCAAAGCATTGAAAAGTATAAGCTAAAACATTTTTTTTTTATCGAGTACCTAATTAGTTAATGAATTTAAACCCAATTAGTTATTTAAATCTAATTCGGTATTTTTTTACCCCTGACGATAATTCTGAATCTGCTCTAACCTCAGAAACAACTGTACTTCTAACCCTTTATAAAAAATTATTAACATAGTTATTCTGTTATGTTTATGCATCAAAAGTAAAGAATCCAACAAAGCAAGCTGATATCCATGATTACGTATTAACAGGTAGACCAAGTGTACTCAGAATATATCAATTTGGGAGCCGAATCACTGCCTCCTCTCTCTGCTTCTGCGGCCCCACTTATTCTCCTCTCGCTCTCTCTTTTCTATAATAACGGATAGCCGCCACTGATACCAAGCTTCCTCCTTCCCCTTCCCCACACACAAATTCCAAAACCCCACAACAAAAAATAGCCCAAACCTCAATTCGGAAAACGCATATAAGAACAGCAGGGGAGGGAAGACGAATACAAGCGATCGCGCAAAGAATTCATTCCGATCGGATTTCAGCTTGATTTGATCCGACCTATCTATCTCTTCCTTTCGCTTCTCCGATTGGTGTGCGATCACCGTTCGGTGAACGCCTTTTTTTTGCTTGTTTTTTTTGTTAAGAGGTTAGGGTTTGGGTTTTGGAATGGCGTCGGAGGATGTGGTGGGGAAGAGCACCGGCGAGACAGCTGTCTCTCGCATCGTGATTACGGAGGAATCCAAGGCGACACACGCGGTAGTCACCGTGTGCAAGTCTCTCTTCGCTGGTGGTGTCGCTGGTGCAGTGTAAGCTCTTTGCATTTTCCTATTGTGTATCTCTCTGTTTTTTTATATGATTGGACTGGTGTTTGTTTGTATGGTTTGATCCTTTCCCTTTTCTGATGCTATTATTATTTTGGAGTTATGATATGATGAAAATTATATTTCTCGAGGAAAATGGAAAAGGGCTGTCAGAAAATTGATTTGAATCTTTGGTTAGTTATGCTTGCTTGTTACACTGCAATTCACTATGTTGATATGTTACTGGCAGGATATTTCAAGTAGATTTTTTTTTGATTTTAAGAAAGATTTTTTTTTTACTAAAGTTCACTTGGGGTAGTAATGGCAAACTTTAGGTTTTGAGGGTATATATACAAAGCTTGATGTAGGAAATGATGTAAAGAATCTTTCAAGTTATGTTCCTCTTTTCATTCCGGAGGAATTGATTCTTGCTTCAACCCCCAAAAAAGCTTAAAAACCTTTTCTATGTTATAGTAGGTAACAACAAGAGCCTTCATTTCCTTTTGTTATTATATCTTTTGTTGATTAATATTTGGTATGCTTTTTAGTTATTAATCAACCAGTTGATGGTGCTTTACATAGAACCAGGCTTTCAAGGTGATGTCATTTGTTAGGGAATGAAATGAAACTTAAGGTGATAGGTCCACATCATGTAACAAGTGGGATTTTGTGGAAAATAGTTCATGGAAATTCAATCTAGTTGTGTCCAAAATTGCTACTTTTGTTTTGTAAGGTTGGTGTAAGGGCTTTTCTGCCTTTTTTAAAAATAGTGTGTGCGGATTGGAGATTGAATTTTCAAAATGTTTGGTGCATAGACAAATATTAAAGTAAGCATTAGTGCAAAATCACTTACAGTCATTTAAGAGATTAATTTCAATTTGGCAGTCTTGTAAAAGGGGCTCACTTATGGTGATATGTATCATAAATTCATATTCCTTGACCAATCTGTCATTTCCCAACTAATTATATTTAATGAAGATTGTAACCTATTTTGGTATATATGTTGTCTGGGCCTATTATGTTGTTTCCTTCTTTTTGTGTCACTTGCATGTAGTTTATTATCCTTTCTGATACTTAATTGCTCATTTATGCTGAAAAGTACTTTTGCCTTTGCAGAATTATTTGTTTTTCATTTTTGCCTGTAAAAGAACTAATAAGATAATATGCATACTTCTTCACAAGTAATATAACCAAATGGATATATTCTGTACTTTTATGTAGAAATTTATTAAAACCACTATCCAACTTTATAAGGGTGTACACAGGGGTTAGGTTTGTCAGGTTTAGTCTACATTTTCATTTATGGTGGTCGGGTTATGATACGTTCGAACAATAATCGACCATTATAACTTAAAATTTGTCGAACCTGTACCTTTCTCTACACTGTTGGGTTTTACGGATTTTATTGACAAAAATGTGAATAATATAAAAACACAACTAATTATTATTAATCATAACAAAATAGAAACAAAACATGAACCCAACAGATAATAATGCAAGTGAAGTTCTCAATAAGAATCTAATAAAAATGAATGGACAAATTGCTTCAAGCAAAATAAAAGATAAATAAATTCAATGATGCATAAGCATAATACATTTACAAAATTATGTTGATTCAAAACATAGTTTAGAGCTCTTCCAAAAAATTATGGGAGAGTCAGATTCAATTATATGCAGCCGGGTCTGGTTTTAACCTATATAATTATAAAATCCATAATCAATATGTATTTGGTGGATTCATTAAAATTCAATCCGTACCTAACCAAATAAAATTGAAATCTGTTATTTTTCGGGTCGGGCGAGTTGTTTTTACACCCCCTACAATTTTTTCATGTGCCTTTTTATTTAAATGATATTTATAATGATAATTTTATTTACCGACCAATGTGTAAATAAATGTTATTTACAATAATCTTTTTCTTCAATGTAGGTCCCGCACTGCAGTAGCTCCACTTGAGCGGCTAAAAATCTTGCTCCAGGTATGAGCTCTCTCTTTCTCTCAAATTTTGGCACCGGCTGCCAAATAAGTCCCTAACCACTATAGCACAGTACATGCCAAGTCTTACGTACCAAAAAATCTCACTCTCTCTCTGTCCCCTCTTTCCATCCCTCATTCTTACCACATTGTGTCATTTCAGGTCCAAAATCCCCACAATATAAAGTACAATGGTACAATTCAAGGCCTCAAATACATTTGGAGAACTGAGGGGCTTAGAGGCCTTTTTAAGGGAAATGGTACCAATTGTGCCCGAATTGTACCAAATTCAGCTGTCAAATTCTTCAGCTATGAAGAAGCATGCAGGTTGCTTTTTGCTCCATATTTACAATGTAAACATCTTGTTTTACACCTTGCTTATTATTTCCTAGAGAAATCACTAATTCCTCATTATTCCTATTGCTACTTGTTTTTGGCAGAGGGATTTTGTGGCTTTATCGAAGGCAGACAGGAAATGGTGCGTAACCAGTAACTCTGGTTTTTCTGATTTAATGTTGTATTTTTTTAATGCAACATATCTTCATTTCCTTAAGAAACTAAGATTTTTAGCATTCTCTTTTTACATTCCTTAACACATCTTTTGCTAGTCCTTTTTTCTCCCTCTACCACAAGAGAAACGTCACCAAGTGTGTGAATTTTAGTTGTTTAGTTTGCTTAATCAATGATAGATTTAAACAATTGTTATATAATAAAGAACTTGGAAACTAATGTTATGTGAGATTAAAATAACTCAAGTTTTACCGAGGCCATATGCTTGACTTCATTAATAACTGCAGAGGATGCTCAACTGACTCCAGTGTTGCGGCTTGGTGCCGGTGCAACTGCTGGTATAATAGCTATGTCTGCCACTTATCCGATGGACATGGTTCGTGGCCGGATTACGGTCCAGGTAACTCTTTTTAAAATTTCTTGTAGCCCTTCACAATCAGTCTTCAGGTAAGAAGATGTTTGTCACCATGTGATCTTTTCTGGGCCTGTTGGGGCTCTTGTTCCGAGTTGAGGTTTTCTGAAGTTAATAGAAATCCAAACTTTTAGAGTGCTGTGTAGCTGCTCCTATCAATACCATGTCTTGTTTAGCATCTTTATGTGGAAGCATTTAACACCCACTGCATGCTGGTACTGGGCATTATGGTATCCCTTCTGAATTTATTGTACTTATTGGATTGCTCAATCTTTTTTTACTTATGGTTGTTACTTTATGTTGTTCGCATATTTTACAGACTGAGAAGTCACCATACCAGTACAGAGGCATGTTTCATGCATTAAGCACTGTGTACAGAGAAGAAGGCTTCCGCGCTCTCTATAGAGGCTGGCTTCCTTCTGTTATTGGAGTGGTATATCTCTCTCTGTTTTTTTTTAAATGTTGGCAGAGGCTGCCAAACCTCTCTCTCTCTCTCTCTATCTCTCTCTCACGCACAATTTAAACTTCAAGTTCCTAATCCAATCAGGATGTTGATTTTAATTTGCATTACAAATGGTTCATTCACATAATAATTGTAAACTTTGGGTTTAACTTTGTACGACATCAAGCTCAAAAATCAATATTTTAAATTGTTTACAAAGAATCTAGTGGTGATGTGTTTATTTTCTGGCATAGTCATCTTTGGCGTACATGCATGGTTCATTTATATCAAGATGAAGTGTTTAATACATGGTGTTTGGAATTAAATTTTAATTATTATTAATGTTAAAAAGTTCAATTGTGACATGGCACAGGAATCACTTATAGGATTGTCAGAACTCCCGGAACAATAATTGATCATTTGTGAATTAAGGATGTTTCAACATTTCTTGTTATGAATCTCTTTGAAACAATTAAAAGATTGCTATTTGCATTTTCAAATAAATTTTAAAAGAATGTAAACATCTATGCCCTTCTTTCCTGTTCCTTCTCTCTTTTTTTCTCCTTTAGTTTTTCTGAAGGTAAAAGTAACTCTCTTTAAAAGTTTCAACAGAACATTATGTTAGTATACTAGTTTATGCTAAGAATCAATCATTACTCACTATTTATTTTGGTGCAGATTCCGTATGTGGGGCTAAACTTTGCTGTTTACGAGACACTCAAAGACTGGCTACTGAAGTCGAAACCCTTTGGATTAGTTAATGAGGATGCAAAGGAGTTGGGGGTGGCAACGAAGCTGGGATGTGGGGCCGCTGCCGGCACGGTGGGCCAGACAGTGGCGTACCCGCTTGATGTGGTCCGCCGGCGCATGCAAATGGTTGGCTGGAGTCATGCTGCCTCCATTGTCACTGCTGGGGCCCACGGTAAGGAGCAGCCCCTCCAGTACTCTGGCATGGTTGATGCGTTCAGGAAGACTGTTCGCCATGAGGGGTTCGGTGCTCTGTACAAGGGCCTTATTCCTAACTCTGTCAAGGTATTTTAATTAACTTCTTTGATTTTGTGGGATTAAGTTGAGGAATTCTGGTAAGTGGTAAGAAGAGTAATAGTTCAATGTATTACAACTTGAGTAGCTGAACTGCGAGTACTAGAGGAAAATACCATGGCAAAAGCACAGAAAACGCTTTGAGTTTGGAAACAAATGATTTCATAGAATATCAGAGAAACATCAAAAATCTAATTTCCATTTGGATATTCTATAGAGGAGTTCCATTCTGCTGCCATAGAATCCCAATGCAGTGATGCACCAATATGCATTGGGTGCAATTAGGTTGCTGATATACCTATTCCATGCATTGGGACTTTTCTGTCACTGCCCCAATGCTACAATGCTCTTGTCGGTGTGAATTTCCAATAGAGTTCTGCTGTATGTTATGGTAATTTTCTAAGCACATGAGCTTGCAATGGTGCCCCATGTTAATGTTATATTTCTAAGGTACTTTTGCACAATTATGGGCTTTGGTTATGGCATTTTTAATTTAGCGGCATCTAGGTATTTTCAAAATAAGGGTTGGGTCTTGTAATTACTAGGTGCCCATAGATGGTCAAACTTGAAAGTATAAGTTGAGTTTTGAACTCATATAGCCCCATATGATAATAGCCTCTGAGTTTTCGAGAAACAATTTTGAAGTTTGAGATGCGAATAACTTCCAATGTTCTGGATATGAATTTACTGAAGCTATTCAGTGCAAAATTCTGGATTTTGAATGTGGAGTCGACTGACAGTGGTTTCTACTTTGTTCAGGTTGTCCCATCAATTGCAATTGCTTTCGTGACTTACGAATGTGTGAAGGATATGCTTGGTGTAGAGATGAGGATATCAGATTAAAGGATGAAAAAAAACATTGCTTGTTATTTTTGTAGGGTTCTGACTCCTAGCTTTGTAGGTGGTGTCGTAATTTAAAAAGACAACTTGGAGATGCATATATCTTTCTGTAGAAGAGAAGGTTAGGTGACCTTCTCTAATTTGTGTTGATAATAGTCAACAATTCATTTTAAGTTGTATTTGCAGCAGGGCAGCTTCTTACCTGCTGTGGCTATTCACAATAAAAAAAAAAGAAATTAATTGGCTTGCAGTTATTTTTTTATCGATCTGTTTTAGACTTTTAGTATTCTATATAGATCGTAGAGACCAGAAATCTATTTTCAAATCGAAATAAATCTGCTGTTATTCTAATGGAATAACATGAACATGTTTTTCGCCCATCCGTTTAAATTTTTACATGCACGAATCTCAACGAAGAAGTTTTTTCATGTGTGGATCTTAATAAAGGCAACGGTTGTAATTGGAATATAACAGCAGATTTATTTCAGTTTCGGAGGTGGAAGAACTTTTGCTGTGTTAATTTTCTGTTTGCTTTTATGTTAAAGGTTCCAAATTAAAGGTATAATAATAATCAACAACAACAACAACAATCAAGCATTTAGTCCCAAACAAATTGAAGTAGGTTAGAAATAAAATTCAATTGTAATCACAAGGTGAAGTAGATAATAAAATAGTAATAATGGTAACTCTAATAATAATACTACTAATAATAATAACAAACTAATTACATCATGCTTACACTATAGACCGTAGATGTTAAAGTCCTATGTTTTGCATCCTGTACTCCAAGTCTCTAGTCATATGGCCTAAAGTTTATGATACTACTCCTAAACACGCCTAAAACACTATCTCCTAAGTTACAATTCTGGTATGTAAATTGCTAGCTTTTATGCACTCCTATCCGAAGTCAGGTCTTTGAATATATTCCAATCCTTCAAGTTCATTTTCACGGCTTCCTCCCAGATCAATTTTGGTCGACCTCTGCCTCTCTATGTTTTCGATACAACGTATAATTTCAGTACGCACCGGCGCCTTTGGAGTTCTTCATTGGAGATGCCCAAACTATGTCAAGCAATGTGTTGGACGAGCTTCTCTTCAATCAGTGCCACTCCAAGTCTGTCGTGTATATCATTATTTCTAATTCGATCACATATATCAGCACATGCAATTATCTATTGTAATTTGGTCATGTGAATGCTTATTATGTTCTAAATCTATTCGTTTTCTATAAGCTGGTTATGAAAGTGCGTCCTATGCTGCTACTTTTCTTGAATATCAAACCATCTTAATTATGGTTGCATCTGTTTAGGAATCACAATGGCTGCTGCTGTCTTGTTGTGAACGAAACGCCTTTTGTTTTTATTTTAAATGATGAACTTAGTTGGATATTGTCCTCAGGTGTAAAGATAATGAAAACATAAAACAACTTTTTTTCATGTGATAATTTTGATGTTCCTTATTGTCAGAGAAGCAGCTTGGGTCCCATGAGTTCCATAACCATTCAATCCGCTTTACCATGCACACAAATATTAAAACAAACACACAAATATTAAAGTGATGTGCACACATCTTAAAACAGACCAGACATTTATGGAACCATTGCAATGGGCATCAGACCCAAGCTGCTCCCTATTGCCAGACATGCAAAATCCGAACGGCGTAAATTGTTGTTTAAACATCCAATACGCTGATGTCCTCGTGCTAATTGTCAGATTACAAGTCTATTTATTTGTGATTTTGTCGACGAAGTAAAACTCGGTCACAAGATACCCATCACCTTGAAAAGTGTTATTTACACCATCAAAATCAAAGCAATTCAAATTTAGTGGAAACTAGAGATTTTTAAGAAAGTCAATCGGTACCAAGGGTCCTGAAATCCTGTAGATTGTAAGGTAAAATTCAGCCAGAAAAAAAAAAAAAGGAAATTGCCAGTTTGATCAGGATCTTAGCTCCCTGATTATTAGACCAGAAAACAAATTGAAAAAAAAAAAAAAAAAAACAAGATGATGTACCTCCTGCTTTTGACTCTATGCAATAGGTTTGGAACTCCACCTAAATATAATTGCATGTAACTACAACACAATAACATGTCTACACAGGTAAAAATCTAAATGTGCAGAAAGGAAAAAGAGAGCAAGATTTATCATGCAATACACAACAATTTTCATTTATATATACTGAGGCAACCTGAAAGTCAGACTAGACTTCTACCTTAAAATGAAATTTGCTGAAACTAACGCCGAGTTCGTTTGGAAATTGCAATGAGAATATTGCAATTCTCACGGTAGTACTCGATCGCCATGCAAAGCTGCCTGATCACCTCCTTTTTTTCTTCGTCTTTCAAGTTTATCTCCAGTTCCTCCTCCTTGATCCTTCTCTCCAGTTCCACCAATCTAGTCTTCATTTGTTCCTTCTCAGAATGTTCTTCATCCAAATTCTTTTTCAAAAATTTCAACTCCTCATTAAGCTCCAGAACCCGTGAAACAAAACTGGAGAACCTTTCATCAAAAATTGATTTCAGTTCTTTGATTCTATTTCCTAAGGCTGAGATTCCTACCTTTGCATTTTGCTCTGTTTCTACAAGGTGGTTTTCAAGATAATTGAGTCTCGCTATCATTTTTGACATTTTCCCCTCGAGATCTCGCACTTTCAAGTTTAGACCCTCAACCAACTTCTTAGAGTTCTCCTCTTTGTATCTACATTCTGTTTCAGTGACTTTCAGCTTTTGATTTGACAACCTGAGCTGCACCTCGAGAGCTTGAAGTTGAGCATTCAATTTTGCAGTTTCACCCTCCGAAAGTGCAAGCTTTTCTTTTTGCTCCAAACGGGTTTCTTCCAATTTTTTTATCTCTCTATTTTGTTCTGTGCTGAGAGACTCTAGTGCAGTAATATGCACCATGGAATCCACATACGCATCTCTCAATTCTTTGCAAGTAGATACTAACTCTCCAAAGCAATAACCTAGATCATCCACACAGGCTTCTTGATTGACAATTTTGCCCCTCAACCTCTCCTCCCCATTCTTACCCAAAACTTGGTTTTCCAGACATTTCTCAAAAATTAATTTCACCTCCTCTTCTACTTTCATCTTTTCAGTAGATAGATTCACAATCTCCCCTTGAAGTTCTAAATTTTCAAATCTTGCTTCTTCCAAACCTCTCTCCACCTGCCGCAATTTCACTTCCACTTTCTCTTTCTCTTCTAGCAATACTTTCAGCTTTTCTCTCAAATCATCTATTCCAAGCTCCAACTCAGATCTAAAGGCATTCAACTTGTCTCTCTCATCTGTCAAACCCTGCAACTCTACTTCCCTCTTTTCTACAACATTTGCAAGCAAAATATTTTCATTCTCTTTTATTTCTAGAATTTGTTTCAACTCCGCCTTCTCTATTGATTCTCTTTCTAGCTTCGCATTTAGATCGCCATTGGCATCAAACAACTTCTCTCTCTCATCCTTCAGCTGGTCACATTTTAGAGTAAGTTCACTTACGATACTCTCTTCTTCTTGCAGTTTACTACATAATCGCTCCATCTCCTCTTGCATATTCTTATGTTCTCTCTCTACACTCACCAATTTGCCACTCAACTCTTCTATACTTGTATTAGCTCTTTCGAACTCAAGTTTCAAACTCTCTCTATCTTCCTTTGCTTCCTTTAGTTCGCACAAAAGCCCAGTATTTGTCGATATTAGCACTTCCTTCTCAATATTTGCATCATTCAGTTGCCGGTTCAGATCAGCCTCTAGCTGGTTCTTTTCTTCCATTTTCTGGTTCAAATCTGACACCTCATCTCTCAACTGATCCATTTCAAAATTTGAAATTTGCACAAATTTCTCATTTTCTTCACGAATTACTCTCAACCGTTCATGTAATGCCCCATTGTCATTTTCAAGGGTCTCCATCATTTCCAAGTTTTTCTTCAAATTTGAAATCACCAAATTCTTTTCCCCCAATTCTTCTCTTAATTGCAAGGTCTCCTTGTTCAGCTGATCCTTTTTAATTTCAGAAACCTCCAATGTTTTCTCGACCTGGCTCAACTGGCTGAACGTCTCCTGTTTTTCTACTTTTAGCACCTCATTTTCATCAGAAGCCGTCTCCAGTGAGTTTTTCAAGTTTGAAATAACTGATTCCTTTTCCTCTGCCTCCTTTTCCAATTTCAAAATCTGCTGTCTAGCCTCCTTACTTTCTAATTTCAGCATCTCATTTTCTCCACAAACGCTCTCAATTTCTTTTCTCAAATTCGAAACAACTGATTCTTTTTCCATTGCCTCCTTTTCCAATTTCAAAATCTGTTGTCTAGCCTCCTTATTTTCTAATTTCAGCATCTCATTTTCTCCACAAACACTCTCAATTTCTTTTCTCAAATTCAAAACAATTGATTCTTTTTCCTCTGCCTCCTTTCTAAATTTCAAAATCTCTTGTCTAGCCTCCTTACTTTCTAATTTCAGCGTCTCATTTTCTCCACAAACGCTCTCAATTTCTTTTCTCAAATTCGAAACAACTGATTCTTTTTCCATTGCCTCCTTTTTAAATTTCAAAATATCTTGTCTAGCCTCCTTATTTTCTAATTTCAGCATCTCATTTTCTCCACAAACACTCTCAATTTCTTTTCTCAAATTCGAAACAACTGATTCTTTTTCCTCTGCCTCCTTTCTAAATTTCAAAATCTCCAGTCTACCCTCCTTATTTTCTAATTTCAGTATCTCATTTTCTCCACCAACACTCTCAACTTCTTTTTCCAATTTCGAAATAACAAATTCTTTTTCCTCCATTTCTTTTTCAATGTTGCTAATATCTTGTTTAACCATTTTATTTTCTAATTTTAGTGCCTCATTCTCTCCAGAAACACTCTCCAGTTTGTTGTCCAAATTTCTAATTAGAGCATCTTTCTCCTCCAATTTAGCCATGAGAGGGGCGCTTTCGTCCAAATCTGAATCTGAAGAATCAGAGCTGGATGAACTGTGCTTCAACTTGAGACCACCATTTCTTCTCTCTTTGGGACTAATATTTTTCTTCAATTTACCAATCAAATGGTCATAATTGTGGTACAAGGCTTGGTAACCACTATGAAATTCTTTTATGAGAGAAGACAGTTCTGATTTATCAACTGAATCAAGGGAATATTCTTGATGAGTACTGGTGTCATCCCCTATAAGCTTCAGTATTCTATCCAAATTCTTCTCCATTTCTGAAAAGAAAACAATAATCAAAGGTGTTATTTAAAACAGCAATAATAAATTTTCATTTTATCGACACAGTATTCATCTTTTAGCACAATTAATTGTAGCTAATATTGGTTGGGTTACAAGACCAGCATGAACTGATTCATGCCAACTGCGAGATGAGTGCTTTAAGATACTCATTATTCTCTTTTATTGTGTCCTTTCATATTTTGTTTTGCTTGTTCCCTACATTTTTCAGTTCAATTGCAAAGTTATGTAAGATAGAATAGGATCAGGCTGAGGCTGAGGTTTAGTTCTATAATCGAGGGCTACAAAATGGTTTAATTGGAGTTACGATGCCATGAAGACAAACCAATAAAGTAGTTCTGTTCATGAAAAGCAATCATAGCTTTCTAATGTTACAAAAAAGATTAGCAGGTGCTTAAGAAGTGTTAACAAGACTAAATGCAATAACACCTAACATAAATTACAGGTTTGTAAATTTAAAAATATCAGAGTAAATTTCTCAAAGATTGCAGAGTAGTTACCTTTCTTCTTCTCCAGTACATCAGAACTATCAGAATGAACATTTGTCCCCACAATGGATGACAAAATGTGCTCGATTCGGTGCTTCCTTGTCATATTGAACAAGTAACACCTTTAAAAGGACACTTCACCACCTATCGGTCTCTCAATAGCCAAATCCTTTAATTGAGTTTGCTAATGAAACAAACTGCCAAGAGATAAAAAGAATATGTTTGTTAACCTTCTCGGCATGTGTATAAAAGATATGTAAGGACAATTCTATAACCCGTTTATACTGGTATCAGATACTCCATTCTCTAGGATATTTCTCCTGCATACCGGAACTAACCAAATCTCACCAAAAAAAAAAATTATAAAGCAGACAAAACCTAACTGGAAAAGAAAGGAATGCATTGTTCAATACAAGTACAGTTCTAGTCCAGCATAGTATAAAAAAACTTCAAAAGCAACTTGCTAAAATAAAAGGGCGGAAACCTTCGAGTTACTGATATTTTACAAAAAAAAATTCAACTTTTTGGTAAATATCAGAAATTCCACAGATCATATTGTAATTAAATGTGTTTTTGGTAATTTAAGAATTCAAACCCAATTCAGAACAGCTGAGGTTCTTTATGCACTAAGTTATGTGAATTGGCCAAAATAAGCCTATCTCTTGGAGATATAAATTATCATAATTAAGCCAGAACTAAAAAGTCAGCATAACAGAATGCAATAGCATTGAAATTTGATTGCGAGTCCGTAAAATGAAATGGCAAAGAATTAGAAAAGGATCTGTAGTTCGATTGATTATAAATAAACTATCAGTTATGAACTGGGAATGCTAATGTGTTTCTTAAAATAGGAATTTTGATTTTGAAGAAAAGAAAAAGATCTTATGCGGTTACGATTTTGATCTAAGAAGAGTGATTTGTGCAAATTCCACTCAAAAGACCATTCTCTCTCCTTTACTTTTTTCTTTTTTTCTTTTTTTCTACTTCTTGAACAGACATCGGTAATCAACTTTTTTGACATCAACATCATATTGCGGAATGTTGAAATTTGATTCCAAGTCCGTAAAATGAATTGGCAAAGAATTAGAAAATGATCTGTAGTTCGATTGATTAAATTAAACTATCAGTTATGAACTGGGAATGCTAATGTGTTTCTTAAAATAGGAATTTTGATTTTGAAGAAAAGAAAAAGATCTTATGAACGGTTAAGATTTTGATCTGAGAACAGATATTCTTGCAAATTTCCACTCAAACGACCATTCTCTCTCATTTACTTCTTTTTTTTTTCTACTTCTTGACCAGACATCAGTAATCAACTTTTTTTTTACATCAACATCTGATATTGCAGAATTGAACGTGTAGTGACCTAAGCTTAGCTTTTATGTAGTGAAGTCTTTGGCTCTTTGCCTAGAAACTGAATCATATTTTGACCTCAGCAATTACTACCCCACCTAGCTCCTCAATAGGGTAAAAAATAAAAATAAAACAAGAGACACCACAAAAGCAAATTGACGACTTATATCCTATCAAAATCAAACAGAGGTTGCTGGACAAGTGAACAAACTTCAATCGTAAGATTTCATGACTAACATAGGAAATGGAACTAAAATCCAAAAAATGATGACATGATTATGGAAAACAACAGAATTGGAAAAACTGCTCAAAATATTAAAAGTTGATCATTTACAACGAAAATTGAAAGTAATAATCAAATCAAGAACATTTAATTCAGACGATTCTAAAATTTTAGATCGTTTTCCTGTTAAAATAAGTAAGAATCTAATAAAAACAAAAATAAGGTGACAAAAATGTTAAGGTGTACCTCAATCTGTTCCTGTCCTATTCCTCTGAAATCTCCTTCAAAATTTGAACAAATTAAAAAACAAAACAATATTACGAAACGGAGATAGCTCCTCAGCATCGAACAACAAAACGAAATTAGATCGGGATCCTGATTCGATTTCTTCAAGGAGAAAATAAAGGAGAAGAAAGTACCTGAAGCGTTTCTCTTCAGCTCTACAGAGAGAGAGCGGTGAGTTCCAGTGGAGTATAGAGGAGCCGAAGTAACATGTGGTAGATTATAATTTTGGATGTTACAAAAACATGCTTACCCCCAACGTTCTCTTTATTTACACTGATGCCATTGCTCACATGGCCAGCGTTTGTTTTTCTGCTGAGCGATAAAATTTCCTGTGGACTCGGTTCACAAACCAACAACCAGAATTCAATGTTCTTACTTCTTATTTCCATTTTATACTTCTGTTTGCAACTTTGCATACATTTGGTTATCATCAAGTACATTAGTTACAGTAGACGGAGTCTATTTAGGAATTCCTTAGTGTGGCCACCGTGTTCCCAGTGGAATTCGTACGCAGTTGTGGTAATTCTCATCCTCTGAGATACCTTAAACTTTACGTGACATTTTGGAATATCTCAGTCGTTCAAATACGTCTGCACAAACCTTAAAGTTCAAATAATACTCCCCCCCTACGTTTCCCCGAATAGGCACCAGACACGTCGGTCACGCAAAAATTGAGATATCTCAGAGGATGCGCACCCAGTTGCGTGGCAGTGGAGAGAGGAGTAGGTCCGATGAGTATGGGACCTACTTTTAGGTCTAATTAGTTCTAACACCGTACAATCAGATATGTACAATCTGTGCCTACGGAAATTGAAACAGATATGTACGAATTTTGATACAGATCGGATGGTTATTATATCCATCGAACCAAAGTAGGTCCAATGGGCATCGTACCTACTCTGAATTGGTGCGGAGGATGCCAGCTCAGAGGCAGAACAAACCAGGCCAATCCAGTCAAATATTCAGGGATCCAATCACCGCCAGGTATAGTTACCGTCGGAAAAAACCTGCAGTGTGCTGACGTGGAGAAATCAGAGGCTCTTAGCGCCTTGTAGCCCGTTGAATTTCTTTCCCGCCACAAATAAAGCAAGTAGGCAGGACAGGAACATGGATCCTCTGCATTAACTCAAAAGAGAATTTTTGAGTTAATGAATGTCAATCATCAGATCTGCTTCAAGATCCGTGTAGATAAGATTCACACTAATATTAAGACTCTGGTGTTAAAATCAGACGGTCAGATTGACTTTTTTTAAAATCAGACGGATAAGATGCATTAACTCAAAAGATTCCTTTCTGAGTTAATGCAGGGAATACGTGTTCCGCAGTGCAGGGGGACACGAATTCGGAACTCATAATGTAACTCAGATTTTGTGTTTAGATTCAGACCGTTTAATCTTATCCGGCACTAATGTTAAAGGATCCTTGTTTAATCTGATTCTGATCAAACGGTTCAGCTCTAAAAACAAAATTGGAGATACTTTAGGGGATGTGACACGAGGGGACACTATGTCACTACCCCATATTTCGTCATGAAGTAATGATTCTAGTCACAGCAACGTCCGACCGTAATCTGAAGTGGCAAAATGTGTAGTTTCTGAAAGGTCCCTTCCATCATAAATAGAGTTTTGAACGCAGTACGCAGATGCCACGTGCAGTTTGGATATTTTTGTTATAGGCTATGATACATAGCTCCAGCTTCCACCCAATCACGCAAGAAATGTTGAACACGTGTGCATAATGCATTAACTCAAAGGAATAAGATTTGGTCCAAATGACTTTGGACCTGACACCGTCTAAAGTCTCTAAAAATCGGTCCGAACAGTCGATCCGAACCGTTCAATATGATTTTCATATTACAGACCAAATTTTATATTTTTTGAAAATTATTTACTATTTTTTAGATACGTACAACATCACTATTTCTGAACGGTCCAAAAACAGTGACTTTGTACATATCTAAAAAAATAGTAAAAAAATTCCAAAAAAATATTAAATTTGTCTCTGAGCACATTTTAATATGAAAATTATGTTGAGCAATTCGGATCAATTGTTCGGATTTTAATCGTACGATTTTTAGAGGCTTTGCATGGTGTTAGGTCCAAAGTCATTTGGACCAAACCTTATTCCTAACTCAAAAGTGCATTTTCAAAAAAAAAAAGAAAAAATTTAAGTAATTACATTATAAAATAAAAAAGATCCATGAGTTAAAAGGAACAAATTCAAAATTGAGATAAAGCGTAAGAAAAAAAATTACGAAATAATTTTTTTTCAAAACAATTATGTTACATAAATAATAAATTAATGTGTGAGAGTGATCACGCTGTAACATAATCAAACATGATGTTACCGGTCAAATTTAATTATTTTTTAGGTTTTAATTTAGTTTATAAGAAAAATTAGGAAATAAAAAACTATTGAAAAATAAATTAAAATAATGAAGCAATGTTGAAAAAGTTAATGGCGTAATGTATCATGCTGCAAACGGATTTCTTTTGCTATGCAAAAGATTTACACAAATTTCTATTACAAAACAAAAAGATGCATTATTTATGATAAAGATCTGTTTCACGTAATCAAATTGAAATAATGCAATCAGTTACCTTGTTAACAAAAATGTTAAGAATAGGACAGGAATTTTTTTTGGGTTCGTTGTCAATTATAGTCATACATACAAAAATGGCAAATAAAATGTGGACCATGTTAGGGAAATATGTGAAGGTTAAGCATAGTAATTACGTGATTTATTAGGTATGTTCGATCATCATCATGTAACAAGGATAGACAATTGTCTACTTCTAGAATTTAAAATTAGATATGAAGTAGTGCAAATATGTTGGCATGCTTACTTCAGAAAATTAAATTGCCTACTTCTAATATTTGACAATTCAATATTGCAATCAAATTGAATGAATTAAATTACAAATTGCGAATGATAATTGACTAAAATTGTTAAGTGTTGATGTTTTTCTTGATTTCTATTTAAATCTGATTAAGAATTTGGTGATATTGATTAAAATAATTCAAGTATATAAGTTAATATTTCTCACTAATTTAGTAACCTGGTAACCCGAAACTTTTTGCGTACTCCTGACTCAAATCTTAACTACAACACTGTGTTAGATGGACTGAGTGGAACCACTTGGCATGTTTCATGTCAAGTATTAAAATGCCATTTTGATTCTAAATTATAATATATTTTCAATAGCATCCCTTTCAAAAATTCAATGCCAAATTTACTTTACAAATTCCAATACACAGTCAAGGAGAGCGGTTTGGGTCCGATGTCCATCGGACTCAAAGTGAGTTTGATGTAGGGGTGCAAACGGATCGGATAATATCCGACCGTATCCAGATTCGTATCTGAAAATTTGAGATGGATATCCAATATCCGAATATCCGTACGGATGCGGATACGGATATGGTTTTGAATTTTAATTATCCGTATCCGAATAGTAGATATATACCATATAGTCTAATGTATATTATGAAAATATTTATGTATATATTTACGGATATCCGATATCCGATCCGCATTTGCATGTATCCATTTAATATCTGATCCGTATCCGTATCCGAAAAATAAAAGCGGATACAAATATGGTTTTACCACTATCCGATCCGTTTGCACTCCTAGTTTGATGGGTTCTATAACCGTCCGATCCGCTTTAAGATCAGTGTGCGGTGTTTTAATATTTGTGTGCATCTACTTTAATATCCATGTGCACGTATTTTAAAGCAGATTGAACGATTATGGAACCAATCAGATGCAGATTTAAGTCCGATAGCCATCAGACCCAAACTGGTGTCCACAGTCAAGTATTGAGGATTCCTGGCTTAATTTGTTGACTTGAATTCAATGTTTTTTTCTCAAGCAATAAACTGACAATCCGAGCTGGCTGAATCTCGTTTCAAATTAATTTGAACCAAAATTTGCACAGGGTTTGATCCTTTGATTCCAAAAACGAGGGAACTCAAATTTAAACACATGTTCACTGATGCTTGGCCATGTGAAACCTGGACCCACTGGTTTTTGGATGCAAGTGTCAATTTGATTAAAGCTACCATTTAATGAATGAAGATGTTGATGCATTGTACTATTGTGGCAAAGAAAAATTGTATGAATGCTAATTAGAGCGGTCCAGATTATTTTTGTGGGAATTAGTTGTTGTTATATGTCGGACAATTTGTAGTAACATGTTTTGTCAAGTAACAATTGGAGTCGGATCTTGAGATATTTCATATGATTCTAAATCTGGATTTTCAAAATTGAAATAGTTAATTGTAGAGTGAGGCTAGCTATATAGTACTATGCATAGCATATATCAGTCTCTACTATGGATTTCTATTTTTTGTTTCAAAATTTAAACCGTTGACAAATCATTCAACATGAATTTCATATTAAAATATATTTTGAGACTAAAATTTATATTTGTTTATATTTTTTTTTTACTATTTTTTAGATGGTAAAAATTCACTGCTTTCGAGTGGCCCAACTTATAATAAATTTTCTACCTAACTAAAAATATAATAGAAATTTTCTAAAAAAAATAAATTAATTAAGAAATTTAAGTATATTTTCATGTGAATATTATATTAAACGGTTCGAATCGATTATTTAGATTTTAAAATAAATATATAGATCCATAGTTCGTACTGATGTGCACCATGCATAGTATTGTATCATCATTCACTAATTGATTGTGTAAGAAAATTTTATCGATGAAGAACAAATAAAAACCAATCGTATTTTTCTTTTTATTTTCCATACAACACCGCTAATTAAGGTTGAGAGGAGAAGATGATGTATGTATGCAAAATAATTATTAATTTTATTTGTTATTATAGATGTAATAACATTAACTGCGACAGGATATTTTCTTATAAAAAAATCATGTCCCTAAAATTATTTCGAAATCAGATTATATGTTTTCATGTGGGTAGAAAATTATTGCCTCTAAAGTAACTACCGATGAGTCCGAAGTAAATTTTAACATTTAAATATTGAATATAGTTATGTTCTGAATCCATTCCGATCTCACCCGACAGTGACCTGCCAACAGGAGGCTGGAGATTTGATTCTATTTTTTTTCGTCTCTTCTAGACTTCCACTGCATAATTGAAATTTAATTAATAATTAATTATTCACACAATTAGCTTGGGACACCTGCCAAATTAAAAACAAAAGTGGTAATGTTATTATCACTATTATTTCTAGATGGCAGGAATTCAAACGTATTTATTTTCATTATCTTCATCGTATATTCAAGCTCCTAAATTCTTGAAATTGTCGGTACCAAGTTTTTTTTTTTAAAAAAAAAAAAATCTTGAAATTAAAAATTATAATATCTTTTGTTTGAAAAATTCTAAAAAAATTTAAATAACAAAATACAACTATTATATATAATACTTCCTCCACATGATATATTAAATATTTTTGTCATTTCGACTCTATATTGCTGAAACTAAAGAACATAAAAATTATAAAATCAGAAGAGAACTATAAAAACAGACAATTATTATTTATGAAAATTTGTATATTCAAAATCTTAATAAATATATATTGTGAATATTAAATAGTTCAGTGACTTGATTTCCAACTCTTACTTAAAAAAAAAATTATTATTGAACATAGCTTCTAAATTTTAAAATTAAAATTTAAAAATATCAATCTATATCTAAATCGAATTTTATAAAATAGTAAAATACGATGAAACTGATACCACGTGTCGTGCTTCATAATGAAGTAATGAACTGGTATGGGTATTATTTATTATTATAGGGACCCAATTAATTTCTTCATTGCATCAGCATCAATTATGCATTGCCGACTTCACATCAGACGAATGTATCCTGTTCATGTACCTTAAATTTCATAATAAAAGTTTGTCATACATAAACCAAAGTTTGAATTTGACATTTGACAGCTTAATTTTTCAGATTTCTGAATATGGACTTGAGAGTTGGTCCAATGGGCATCGGCCTTGATTTGATTCGATGGGTTCAATCACTTTTAATGTGCGTTAAGATTTGTTAATAATATTTTAAATTTCATGTGATGGGTTCAATCACTTTTAATGTGCTTTAAGATTTGTTAATAATATTTTAAATTTCATGTGAGTCTGTTTCGATTTTTGTGCGCATAAAACTTAAGATAGATCGGAGAGTCATGAAACTCATTGAACCTAAAAATAAATCCGATGGCATCAGACCCACTCTGTTCTCCTGAATATGATATGTGATATGTTGTTATATAAAGAGGGATATATCGATATCTGCATAGTTATTATTATTGTCACTTGTTTAGAATTCAGCTTAGTAATTTAATTTATTATTCAGTCTATTCAAATACTTGGTCAAATGATGAACCAAAAAAATTCATAGCGAATTTTGAACATACATGCCAAACAATTAATATATAGAATGAAACAAAATAATCAAACAAAATATCTTTCTATGATCAATATTTTTATTTTCAAAATCTAATAGTCAATTTGTATCGTTCAATATGATTTCTATATAAAAATATAGATATGGACTAAACTTTATATTTATTAGATTTTTTTACTATTTTTTAGAGAGAAAAAATCACTACTTTTAAATAGTCGTCTACAATTTTTAGATCAAGTGATTTTATATCGGAAAATTTTATATAATACTCTTATTTCCAAAATAATCAAACAAAATATCTTTCTTTTGAAATTATTGACAAAATAACATTATGAATTTGTGAGTCCTAATTCTCCCCTCATTTCCCCTCCCTCCCACTTCTTCTAAGCTACTCCCTTCCATTATGTTTTTCTCTCTCTTTATTTTTATTTTTTTAAAGCTTCGCAGAAGTTACAAACTTGTGAACGTTATTTGAATTCTCGATCTTTGAGTAACAACAATTTTAAGACATTTCTTTTTCTAACTAACAATGGCCTCTATCTCTTCAAATTTTTTTTTTTTTTTTTTGAATGAATAAATTAAGAATCAAGAGTTGTTTGTCAAATAACAACACTCGTTACACTTCATACGCTCTGGCCCAATAAACAAAAGAATGCAAGTCCAAATTGAAACCCAAATAAATTTCTCATATAGGAAGATTTATTAATTAATTGCACGTTTCGATTAGGCCCAATGATGATAATGAATTACTGACAATTCTGTCATAAGTTTTAAATCATTTAAAAAAAAGTGTGGGTTTATAAACCAAGTTAATTATCTACGTTTATACAATTTTAATTGCTGTTTATAATACACCAAGCATAATTAAATTCAAACCATGAAAAATTCAAATTGTTTGATAAAAAATACATCTATAACTCGTATACTTTTTTAAAAGAAATTTCGGCTGCGTTTCTAATTTTAATTATATTTTCTATAATTATCAAATTGTCAAGTTAAAATATTATTCATGGACTCTTAATTTATATAAAAAATGCAGTAACATGGCTGAAGTTATTATCTAGTAATTGGTTTCAAATTTGTGACTCTCATATAGACATGATTATCAATACATTAAAAAATAGCTAGATCAAAATATATAATTTCATATAGTTCTATCCTATACTTCCAAATTTACAAAACATTAAAGTTGTTCTCATAAGATTTAATAAATATAGACATATATTTCCTGCTAACATTTATCACATCTTGTGCACTATTACTATACGGCAGCATATATCATATGATAATTAATGTGACAATATATAGAAGGCAATATTTAATAGAATATGGCAATTGTTCATGAATCCAGGTTATAATATCATGTTGAAAAAAATTGTATTTGAACTAAAAACTTGTGAATTTTTTATATTGTAAGTAAAACTTTCTTGACCTCCAACCTTGAAAAAAATAAAATTTTCTAGACCTTCAATTGAGAAACTACTTAAATAGATAAAATCTCTTGATCAAAATAAGAGATATGGTCTCAACCAAAATAACTACAAAATCCATAAAGAAAATTACAGGCTAGTAAATGTCCTAGTAATTAATTAAAAAAAATAAAGAAAAATATCTATAAAATTTTTAATTTTACTATTATTAAGAGGAAAAAAAGTCACTATATAAAAGTAAAAATTAAAAATTAAATTGGTCCAATATTTGGAAAACGGAGATTAACTTAAAAAAGAAGTCATTTAAATAGTCCGCCAAAACCAATTAAAATAAGCCCAACAGTTGTTGAAGGCCCAGTTTTTCTCATTACCAGCATATAGGGGTGCAAACAGATCGGATATTAGATGCATACGGATACGGATAAGGATATCCGCTTTTTATAATAGTGAATAATATAATTTTTTTTCCTAATATATATTAAACTATATATTATATATTTACTATTCGAATATGGATAATTAAAATTTAAAACCATATCTATATCCGTATCCGGATAAGAGATTGGGAAAAAAGATACTGACGGAGAGGAATAAGCAATCAATGGATCTGCATGGATATTCGGATATTCAGATATCGGATATCTGTATCTAAAAAGTGACATTTATTGCTATTAGGGTTGCAAGTTATATAGCGACGATTACTATTTATTTTCTATAAGAGGAAGGATAACTACAAGAAAATAAAAAGTTGATACGGATAAAGATATATACTTTTTATAATAGTGAATAACATAAATATTTTCATAATATATATTGAACTATATATTATATATTTACTATTCAAATATAGATAATTAAAATTTAAAACAATATCCATATCCGTATCCGTACAGATATTCATACATCGAATATCCGTATCTAAAAGGTGACATTTATTGCTATTAGTGTTGCAAGTTATAGAGAGACGACTACCATTTATTTTCTATAAAAGGAAGAACAACTACAAAAAAATAATAACCAAGTGTTGGCCGCGTCGTAGTTTTCCAAAACAACACAAGATTTCAACAATTATGGGTTGTTGATTAGTAGAACATGAAAAGTGATAATGAGTGTGGAGGAAGTGATATTTGGTCATTTGCTAATGGAGGTTTTGGCTTATTCGTTAATGCTCTCCTTCATATTGAAGGTTTGTGTGGTACTGAATTTCAAGTATATTTTTATTTTTTATTTTACAATATTTTTCTTTCCATTATATCTTTAGTTTTTTTTTAATGGAATCTACAATAATCAAAAGGACTACAAATAAAAAAATAAAAAATTCTTCGGTATCAGTTGTAAAATTGTGAGATTCAAACTCAAATACGTATACTTAATTTGATTAATATCTTTGGTTATTTATTTTCATTTTTTTTTTTTTACCATATCCGGTCATTAAAATTTCAACTAATTTGACATTTAAATTTCAAAATTAAACTCGGAGGTAGATTTGGTTCCTCCTGATTTGTTAGGCTACTTAAAGATTATAATTTTTTATAATTTCAAGAAACAAGATTTTTCCATCTCCAATTTTCTAAAATATTGTTTCTTAGAAGTTAGAATTATGCAAATGAATGAACTCTTGATCCAAAATAAGCTGTTTAAGCGTCTTTAGATTTGATGTTAAGCACTTGAATCCAGAGACAGAGCTATATTCAAGGAATAGGGGTCAATTGACCCTCATTTTTTTTTTGTATTTATACACAATTTTCTACGTAGTATAGGGTACAATGCTATATATAGATACGGTAATATTGACCCCTATTCACAGTATGCAAATTTTATATGATTGACCCCTATAACTTGAAAGTCTCTTGGAGATTGTTTTAGATTCATTCTGTCATGAAATTTGCAACAAGAAAATTTTGTAACTTTGACTAAATTGTACTGCACATCCAAAGCCAGTGATAGGGTACCATATTTTGTTGTTGGTCTTGTCTATCTATTGGGATTATTTAATATGCACAATATAGCTCTACAAATCTTGTAATTAAATTGCATCATGTTGCCTATCTTTTTGGATTATTTAACAAAATCTTGTAACATGCATTAGAGAGTACAAAAATGGAAAAGCAGGGTGATGAGGTGCTTGATTGTCTTAAAGTGGAAATCTTATATTGCAATGCATTGAAGATTAATGCAAAAATCTTGTTGTTAAATGTGGTAAGGATATGATTAATTGACAATTAAATTGATTAATAACATGGACAAATATGGTAAAGGAAAGAGAAACAATGGGACATTTCATAATTCCAAACAATACCAGAAGGGATTAATTGATGACAAATCTTAATGTTAGATGTTGTGCATGCATGCAATGCATAAAATTCAAAATTCAAAACTTACACACTTTTATTTGTTCTTTTTCAATGGGCTAAGCTAAAATTTAAATTTTGTCCATCTATGGCACTGTATTAATTAGCCAACTGGCATTTATTTTATGCATGTATCTGTTCAGGGACTCTGCCTATTTAAGCACCTCCCCTTGTCATTATCTCTAAATCATCAGAAAAAAAAAAATACAGTCTTACATTTTATACCACCAATATTCCATAGAAACTAAAACTTGACACGTGTCGTGCAGGTGTGTACTCGAGCACCTAAGAGCAACTTCACAAGTTCCGTGTAATCCGAGCACCAAGAGCTGTACCTCCAAAGGTTTCTTTTCTGTCTCTTTTAGAAGTTTCATCTTGCTACCATTGAATGTGTTGTTAGAGAGTATATATCATTTCTCTGTAGAAGCCAGGGTCCTGTTGTAGCATATAGTTGTTGTCAGATTACAATGTAAAAGCAGTTGCATTTTACTGGTAATCAATAATCTCATTTGGGTAAACAATATTGGAACTGAATAAAATTAATTCACATGTTATTTTTTAGATTATACCTCACTAACAATATATAGGTGTTCAGTTGATGGGATCCTTCAGTACAAAGTGTACAACTGTACAAGAAGGATTTTTTTTTCGTTTTTTTTTTTCCAGCATGCAGTTTCTTTTCAATAGAAACAGAACACTAAAAATTTGCAAATAACACAAATTCATATAGCTTTTGTGTCATAAGCAATGAAAACTTTTATATTGAACTTTTAGTTTGGTCACACTTGCAATAGTTTTTTTTTATGTTTCATGTAGGATATTTTCAAAGTTCTATAACTATAATTCTTGTTTAAACTGGATAGGTGCTGACATTTAAGAAAAACATTATACTGTCAGAGTATCAGGGTTTTCTTAGTCACAAAGGTGCTCTTGAATATCTTGATAAAACTGGATATATACATAGCGTTAATATAGTAGCATTCAACTTAATTGATAATTGCAATATTCTACTAAATACACACATATATATTATATACATCACAGTAAATAATGCCATATATGACTCTCCTGAACTCTTTCCAAAAGCATAACAGAGGTATATATTATCATACTTACACTAGTTCATGTAATATTTTTGCAACCAACCATTAGTACCACAACTAATATATCTAACCAGAAAGAAATTTGCAGAAATGGAAACAGAAACATGGCAAGCCGAAGCAACCCATGTGATAACCTTCAAACACCACCTGTGCAAGCTTGAGACCAAGTAGAAGCTGGCCCTTCCAACACAGGACCACCCTTGCCCTCCTCGCGTAAAAGACAACTTACTCGGGAGGAATTGGAACGGAAAATAAAGAAATACAGTACCAGGCTTAGAGAGTATGCTAAGCATGTGGCAGACGATTTCAAAGGGAAACAAAAGGGTCTAAAAGCTCACAAAAAAAATGGTCTCTAGTTTGCACCGGAGGATTTTACAGCCTATGTCTACGGAATGGTATCTGAGACTAGTAAGACTGTGTCTGGGGCCTCCGACAATCTCCGAGCATGGTGGAAGAGTGAAGTCATATTTGGTAAAACAGGTCCTCCCCAAATTGACCTATACTACAAAGAGAATTATCTTTACACAAATATGAATCAAATTAATGAGACCAAATTAGCAAGCGAGCTACTCATGAACCTCTCTGACCCAACACTAGGGTCAATTCTGTCCCTTCTAATGCAACATTGCGATCCTCCCCAACGGGTTGGGAAGTTTCCGTTTGAACAGGGTCTGCCACCACCTTGGTGGCCCACTACACAGGAGGATTGGTGGGGCCAAACAGGAATCTCGAGAGATGAAGGCCCACCACCTTTCAGAAAGCCACACGACCTTAGAAAGAAATGGGAGGTCGCAGTAATAATCGGAATAACCAAGTCGATGTCTCCAATCTTCTCAAAGCCGTATAATCTCGTGGAGCAGTCGCATCCCTTGCAATTGCGCATGAACGCCAAAGAAAAAAATTCTGGACTTTGGCGGTGGTAGTCGAGGCAAAGCAATATTTCCGAGAGCATCCTGACATGCCCATAGATGAGGCAATTGCATTTGTGGAGGAGAGCAGTGGGTCCGATGCCCATCGATGGGCTCCATCACCATCCAATCTGCTTTAAGATCCATGCGCACAATTATTAAAGCAAATGCGTATGGATATTAAAGCCATGCGCAAATATCTTAAAATGGATCGGACGGTTATGGAACCCATTGAACTAAGTTTGGGTCCGATGGGCATCGGACCCAAACTGCTCTCTTTGTGTAGACCTATGGTAGTTAGTTAGTTAGTTTGTCCTTCTTGCCCCATGTAGCTCTGTTATTTGTATCTTCTTAGTACATTTTCTTTTATTGTTTTTGCAGTTGTTAAATTATAAAAATGTTTAATTGTATAATTCAATTAGTTATTTGATTGAGCTTAACTTTAGTCAAATCTTGCATGGTTGCACCGATGCACCCTAAATTATGTGGCCTCGACTTTTCAAATTTGATTATATTAAGACTCTTAAAATAGATAATTTGATAATTTATGCAGTGATAACACATGTTAAAAATATAGATGTATTGACACGGGCACAAAGAAATTGTAGACAATAAAATTACAGCACATACAACCTAAGAGATTTACTTTTACCTGAGTTAACAAACTTCTGGTTACTTTCTCTGTAACTAGTCGAAACCAAAGCACAAATGACCACTAAAGCTTCTTCCTCACGTACCCAAAAAAACATTATGATATCAAGATCTGTAAAAATTGGTTAATAAAAATGTGTCTGTTAGAACCTTTCCCATTATATACTTAGAACTATATATAATTTATAGGTGAACCTCATTATTTTTAAAGGTACACAGAATCAACTACAGATTACAACACTACACGATAATTAAGGCGGTAGGCATTGGCATAAACACTTTTTTCCAAAACAAACTTTATAATAGCTGACGATAAATGCCTTCACTGCAACAAATATTATACTTCATATATCAAAATATAGTACGGTAGGCATCAAATTTGAATTTATTCTGGTAATTGCAGTTTAACATGATCAAAATGACATCTAAAATTGTAAAAGAAAATGAAATAATACAAGAACTTTTATGTTACAAACTATTGATTACTTTATGTTTAGCAAGTGCCATGTTGTAGCATAATTTCTATACTTGAGTCCGTAACAACTGAGGCATAATTTGACACAAATATGATTCATGTTCCAGATTTGCCCCTGAAAATTATATTAATTTGATAAATCATTGCATTCTCTTATAACATCACTCCAATACATGACACCATGACTTAACTGGTACAATACCTGATGTTTGGGACCGGTACATAATTGTTAGCAATCTGACAACAAATTAAAAATAGAAGCTTGAACAGTACAGTACTGGTAGCAACCTATCCAAACATCAATTGCACCAGATGAGGCCACAGCAGGGAAGGTACCAAGCTCCACTGGCTCATAATCAGGGTTTTGATCTTCTCTTCTTTCATTAGCATGATCTATGTACTTTGGATCCATTTTTTTTTGTGTGTCCTCTGTATCATAGAAAGAAGAACTAATGGAAACTATGAAAAATTACAAATAGTAAAAGATAAACCTGAACCGAAGAAATTGACGTGTATTTTTAAACCTGGTCAAAGGTAAAGGACCATGTAAATATTGGGCCCAAACTTATCAAATATTAATTGAACCAAAGAAATCAATGACGAAGAGATTTTAAAATCATACGCTTTTAACCGAACCAAACAACTAATACATGCACTTTATAATTTAGTTTAATAGCAAATGTGGTACTGTACCAACAGAACACAACTGAAAAGGATTGATCTGAAACCCAAAGAATTTGGTGCAATAAAAATTGTTTTTTTAAGTTCAGTGAGCTTTTCAGCTCAACAACAATTTCGTTGATTAATGAAAAATAATTGTACAGAAAAAAACCCAATAACATTATGTTGAATTAGACCTGTATTTTCGCTAAATTCCATTAAAAAAATTAAAAAGAAGCCCCCACCTGGGGTTTCTATTATGTTGCTCTTACTCAATTTCAAGTACCTTGGATCCGCCGGTTAATTTATTAATAACCCTAAAAAAATTAATAAAAATAACCATATCCTAATTTTTTTTTTTAAAACTAACCAAACCACCCCTCTGTAGAGCAGTCTGCTACATTAATATTTTTTTTAATCTTAATAATTTCATCTAAAAATGGAAAATGGAAAATGTTCAATTTTATGGCAAACAAAAATGTTAAATCTTACTTAGGTCCTCAATTTTTTTTAAGATCTTAATATTTTCATCTAAAAATAGAAAATGAAAAGTGTTCAATTTTATAACAAACAAATGTATTCAATCTTACTTATGTCCTCAATTTTTTTTTTTGGGATCTTAATATTTTCGTCTAAAAATGGAAAATGAAAAATGTTCAACTTTATAACAAACAAATGTATTCAATCTTACTTATGTCCTCAATTTTTTTTTTGGGATCTTAATATTTTCGTCTAAAAATGGAAAATGAAAAATGTTCAACTTTATAACAAACAAATATATTCATTCTTACTTATGTCCTCAATTTTTTTTTAAGATTTTAATATTTTCATCTAAAAATGGAAAATTAAAAGTGTTAAATTTTATAACAAACAAATATGTTCAATCTTACACCGTGATTTTTATTAATATCCAACAATAAATATAAATTGTCAAGTATGCCCACGAAAGTTAGGTAATTTTAAAAATGCTCAAACCGGCCAATTATTGGCGATTTCCATTTTTTATTAGGTAATAAATGAATTCATTTAAGCTCTGAAAAGTAGTAAATACGATATAATTTGATTTATTAGAAATTAACATTACATCTCTTTCAGACATATATTATTTAGTGCTCTAACAAATTCGATATGTGTCTTTCTGTTATAACGCATCTGTATTAATTTTTTTAAGTCATTTCTCTCATTTTTAAAACACATGTATATTGTACATGTATTTATCTAAGACATCTCTCATAAACAGCCGAGGTTAGGATGATGAATAAAGCAAGAGAGACAATATATAAATTGAGAAGGCATAAAACGACGACGAAACTTAAATGACTATAAAACGGCGCTCGAGTATCAGATTTCAGCAAATGATGACTTTTCAAAAAGTTTGTAAAAATACGCATGCATCAGTGCCATGATGCCAGTTTTTAAATTTCAAAATTGTCAAAAAACAAAGGAAAGAGCTTCATAACTTGAGTTAAGGTTTCCGATTAAGATTTTCATTTCTATTTTTTTTATATGAGTAGCTCGATAAATTGGTTATATAATGAACTTGTAGAAGACAAATTTTTACTATTTTTGGAATTTTTTACTATTTTTTATGATTTATGAAAGATGACACAAAATGACTTAAAAAATAAAAGAAATTTGTGAAGAGTATATTTTCTCGGTAATTGGGTTGGGTTCTATACAATACTTATACAATACATCTCATTCTATACACATTAAACAACTCAGCTTCATGTCTTAATATTTTCTATATTTTCCATATTTTATAAATTAATACAGATGCATTATAATAGAAAAACACATATCGAATTTGTTAGAATACTAATAAATATCCTTCGGAAAGAAATGTAATGTTAAATTTCTAATAAATCAAATTATATAGTATTAGCCACTTTTCGGAATTTAAATGAATTTATTTATTACCTATCGGATATTCTCGAAACTTGATATTTACTTAATTAGTCAATACATATACAACAAATAAACATTTTTCATTTTTATTTGCTATAAAATTGAGGACATAGTGCAAGATTGGACATTTTTGTTTGTTATAAAATTGAACACTTTTTATTTTCCATTTTTAGATGAAAATAATTAGATCTTAAACAAATTTGAGGACATAAGTAAATTTGAACATTTTTGTTGGCTGTACAATTGAACATTTCTCATTTCTCATTTTTAGATGAAAATATTAAGATAAAAAAAATGTTACTATAGCAGACCGCTCTAGAGGGGGCGGTCTAGTGTGCAGGGTGGACCGCTCCTTAGTGGGACGTTCTAGTTAGAGTTTAAAAAAAAAATAGAATCTGATTATTTTTATTAATTATTTTTAGGGTTATTAATAAAAAAAAACGGTTGGATCCGTGCTAGTGTTCTAAAACGGGCTGGACCGGGTTCAACCCGCCCGGGTTCACGGGTTGGCCGGGCACGGGTTCGGGGGGTTCACGGGTAGACGGGTAGGCAGGTAGATGGGTCGAAATTTTGAAACTCTACCCTTACCCGCCCGTGGACCCTTACCCCCACGGGTTTGCGGACCGGGTGGATCAGGTTCACGGGTTGGTCCGGACCGGTTTTTTTTTTTTTTTTTTTTTTTTTTTCGGTTTTTTGATTTGTTTTTTTTTCTGTTTTTTTTTTCGGTTTTTTTATTTGTTTTTTTTTTTTCCGTTTTTTTTTTTCGGTTTTTTGATTTGTTTTTAAACCGTTGCCTCTGTGATTTCAAATTGAAATTGTGAACTAAATCCTAATCGTTCAAATTTTTTCATTCACAAATCTTAATGAAATTATTTTTACAAGTGCGAATCTCGATAAAAATCAATGGCTTAGATTAATTGGAATCAATTGATTTGATTTTGATTTGATTAAAGTTAAAGGGGTGGGGGCCGGCGAGTATCACGGGTAGGCGGGTACGGGTAGGCGGGCACGGGTAGGCGGGCACGGGCGGACCGGGTTGGCGGGCGGACCGGGCGGGCGGGCGGGCCGGGCGGGGCGGGCGGACCGGGCAGGGTTGGCGGGTTCACGGGTCACGGGTTCTTATTTTAATTGTTTTAAAATAAGAAAAATATCATGTCTTTTCTGGTATGACAAACTTAGTAATTGTTTTAATTTTAATTTTTTGGGTTTTTATTTTTTTATCAACAGATAGGGCATTATACATTGAAATAATTGTACAGAAGATCCAAGATGCATATATTGTGTGTTCAAGATGAATTACAACAGCTAAATAGGATTATTTTGAAACTGTTAAAAACTTGGTGTTTAAATTTTCATACCTGCTTTTGTTGTATGGTTCAGAGAGTGTTCGGTCAGTCTTCCGATGAAAACAAATTCAACTTCTTGTACTGTCTGTGACAATTAACCTAAATGTATACATGGAAATGAGGAAATTTCACCAAAATATTTGAATAACTATTAGGAGGCAACCAAATGGCCACCTTGAGAAAAAGGAAAAGTTGGATCAGTGTGGTGCAGCAAGGACAGGTGCAGGCAGTAGAGCATAATCAGAAAGCTAAGATTTTCTTTAGGCATTTTGTGGCATTGGTGGGGCAGCACTATCGACAAACAATGAACTTTGATTTTCATACCTGCAGCAGCTATGTCATCCTATCACAACTGAGGAAATCCAAAAAATCATTGACCAAATGCCTTCAAACAAGGCCCCAGGGCCAGATGGTTACACATGTGAATTTTATAAAAAAAATTAAGAGTTTGCTCATGCCGAACCTGTTAGGCGTGTGTAACAGCTTAATTCAGGGCACCTCCTCCACCTTCTATCCTTTAAATGACTCTTTCATAGCGCTCATTCCAAAGAAGACAGAGACTATTACACCCAGAGACTTCAGACCGATCAGCCTTATAAACTCTGTGCAAAAGTTATTTTCAAAGATAATGGTAGAGCGGTTGAAGCCGTTGATGCAGGGGCTCATATCTCCAAACCAAACTGGGTTCTTACAAGATAGATGCATAAATGAAGGTTTCTTGTATGCGCAAGAAATGGTCACCTTGGCAACGAAGCAAAAGAAGCAAGTGGGTATCTTCAAGGCCAATATTTTCAAAGCATTTGATACTCTCTTATGGGATTTCCTGACTCAGATTTTACAGGCAAGGGGTTTCCCTGCACAGTGGATACAGTGGATAAAACAAGGAGTGATTCAAGGTTCCTCAAGAGTTCTGATAAACTCGGTGGTAGGAAAAAAAATTGTGCTTAGAAGAGGGTTGAGGCAAGGGGACCCTCTGTCCCCATATCTATTCATATTGGCAATAGATTTTCTTGCGGTTTGGACTGAAAAACTGGTCAGCCTAAGAATGTTCAGAGCCCCTTTCCTTGGATGCAAGCAATGCATACTGTTTGCCGATGATACGCTGTTCATCTTGCAGCCAGAGCTGCAGCAGCTCCCGTTTTTAAAAATTGTGCTGCATGTTTTCCATGATCTATCGGGCCTGGGGGTAAATCTGGAAAAATCAGAGTTTTTGGTAACATCATCTCCTTGGCAAGTGGTACAGAACTTGGCACAGACCATGGGATGCAAACCGGCAACTTTTCCTATTACCTATTTAGGCATGCCCTTGTCGAACAAGAAACTCACAAGAGCACAATACATGCCGCTCATTCAGAAAATAGAGAACAGATTGCCAAAGTGGAAAGCTGCGAAGCTGTCAATGGGAGGGAGACTGACGCTGGTCAATGCAGTTATGTCGGCAATACCGATTTACATGATGTAAACATTTCTGCTTCCTAAATGGGTTATTATGAGGATCGATCAGGTACGAAGAAAGTTTCTGTGGAGTGGCCATAAACAGCATGATAAAAGGTACATGAGTTTAATAGCTTGGGATATTGTCATAAAACCAAGGAGTTTGGGAGGACTGGGAGTCATGAATTTAGACACTATGAATAAAGCACTCATGGGGAAGATCATGTATCAATGGTTGCAAGTTAATAGACCCTCATGGATGGGTATAGTGCAACTGAACCAACAGATTACAAGACCTTGGGAGATAGAAGCTACAACAAGGTTTTGGGCTGTAGTCAGGTATATTGCGCCATTCATGGATATTTCTGTAAAATTCAGCAAAGGGGAAGGAACACATATCAAGTTCTGGTTAGACCATTGGCTCGAGCAAGGGCCAATTAGACAAATATACCCCTGCTTGTATGAATTTTCAGAGATGAAGGACATGACAGTAAGACAAGCCTTGGCAAATGGTCAGTGGGATCTCAGATTGCCAATTATCATGGATCAAACAGTGCAGGAACAAAAGATTAAACTTATGAGGGCACTTCACTCCTTACCGGCCACTTGGGGTCAGTGTGATGGGGTCAGATGGAAGTGGGAAAAAATGGTTGTTTTACTGTCAAGTCCTTCTACAAGGCATTAGAAACGGGGCCTTTTGTAAAAGACAAATTATCCGATATATGGAAGATAAAGGGATCGCTGAGGGTTCTTGTTTTTGGTTGGTTGATGCTTAGAAATAGAATACTCACAGTGGATAATCTAGTAATACGAGGATGGACGCTGGTGAATCGATGCATCATGTGTAAGCAAGCTGCTGAGACGGTTCGGCATCTATTTGGAGCTTGTCAGATAGCGGGTCAGATCCGATTACAAATACTGGAGCACCACACGGAAGCGCGTCAGTGCCAGTTTTTTGCAAATGGAAATTTCAGAAGGGTTCTGCTAGACACAAACCAAATGGCAGTAAAAAAAATGCAGCTGGTTCTCTGTTTTGTCCTGTGGAGAGAACGGTGTCGAAGAATTTTCCAAGAAAAAACGAAGTCAGAGGATTTATTGCACTCAGAAATAATGCTGGAATAGAGAAGCTGGTACCAGGAGCCGTGGAAAATTGAATTCTCGTTATGTTGCATTATGGGTTTTAGTTTGTTTTTTCTCTATTTCTAACTTCTTTGGTAGTCTTTTTATCTTTATTTTTTCCTTTCTTTTTCTTTTTATTTCTTCTCCTTTTCTTTTCTACTGTTTTCTTCTGTTTTGGGATCCTTGATCCTTTGTAAATATCTCAAACTTTCGAGACACTCCTTGTGTCAATAAAGCGAAATCTGGAAGCGAGACTTCCACATTTCTTCATCAAAAAAAACTATTAGGAGGCAAATTGACAAAGTTTGGTTTTTTTTTTTTTTTTCTGTTTCACTAATGTAATAAACTCACTATGGTTGAAAATAATGTCTGTTCAACCCAACCCTTGCAAACTCCTAGCACATCTCGCAAGAAAAGAACAAAAAAGAGAGAACAATATAGAAAAAAAAATAGTCCAAATTATGAATCTCAGTCAATGCCTCAAACATGTACAGAAAAAAATGGGCCAATGTATTACTATCTTCCATATTATGGTCACAATACAAGTAAGAAACAATAGGAATTCATATTAAATATATCATGTACCATTTTGTATATTTTGCTTGCTGAGTTTTCGTAGAGGCATTTTAGTCATATTAATTTCAAGGGGAAATTTTTTTTATGCCACTCCAAAACTTTAAAATTAGAAAATTGCCACTCCAAAACAGAAAATTAGTTGTTTGCCACCCTAAAATCATAAAATTAGTGAATTTTCCCTCATTATACATTTATTATACAAATTTGATTAAAATTAGACTAAAATATATTGTATAAAAATTATATTTTCGTATTTCCTAAAATATCCCTCAATTCAACTCTTCTTCTTCTCCTGCGCCATTCTTCTTCTTCTCCATGGGAGATGAAAGAGGTGCTCTGATTCTGATCCTTTGATTTTTCTTTGTGAGTCGCAAATGTACAGGATGTGTCAGAGAAACAATCGTCGAGACCTTTTTCAAATCTGAACTCTCTGAATCTTTCAAAGGGAGCTTCTTCTTCACCACGGAGCCCTTACCCTGGTAAATAGATGGAGATGCGAGGGGTTTTGACAATTTCGTAGATTTGCCTGATTTTTTGTCAGAACTCTTGAAAACCGCTGTAGAATTTCTTCGTGGAGTATAGACACTGAGCTATGCTTCTGAGTGTGTGCATGATATGTGCATTTGCCGTTATTAGAATCCCATTGTGACATCAAGAAGGTTCGAATGACGAGTAAAAAAAGAATGATTGAAAAAAAAAATTGAAGATGTCCCGGAGTTCAAAAAATGGAGCATTATATCTGAGCCTTATGGCGTATTAATGTGGCAATTTGGCAAATGGCGAGTAATCTGAGCCTGTCATTTACCTCATGTTCTCCAAAAAAAAATTCTGCTTTCTCAACCATATAGTGGGTCATTCCACGCTATATGTTAAGCTTATACAATTTAGGTTTGTTTCATTCCACGAGTAATCAGAGCACCTCTTTCATCTCCCATGGAGAAGAAGAAGAATGGCACAGGAGGAGAAGAAGAAGGGTTGAATTGAGGGGTATTTTAGGAAATACGAAAATACAAATTTTATACAATATATTTCAGTCTAATTTTAATCAAATTTGTATAATAAATGTATAATGAGGGCAAATTCACTAATTTCAAGATTTTAGGGTGGCAAAAAAACTAATTTTTTGTTTTGAAGTGGCAATTTTCTAATTTTGAAGTTTTGGAGTGGCATAAACAAAATTTTCCCTAATTTCAAATTCCGTCAATGCAACCTGGGAATTGACAAAAATAAATAAATGAGCAATCCATGTCAGTATCTAATAGAGTGTTACAAAATCTGATACCGGTTACATAAAATTGGCTTAGTATAGTTTCAAAATAATCCTATTTAGCTGTAATAAAAAAATTTTGATTAGCAAACTAAATGTTTTCACTTTCACATGAGGCTAGCCGCTCATTACTGAAATAAAAAAATATGCAAAATCAAAGCCTTAGATTTGTTTTAACCACAAGTCCACAACTAATATGGATACATTATACATATACCAAAATATAGGAGGCTATTCTAAATTCTTCCACCTGAATAAACTTTTTTCAATTTTTAATTTAACTCATATACCTGAAGTCCAGCCCTAGTGAGAAATGCAAGTTGAGTTCTTTCAACTGGCATCCAAGTAACTAAACAGTTTTTCCAGACTGACAAACTTTCTTGGAAGCAGCCTCAAGATGGTCTATCTCCTCCTAAAGCCGATCTGATTTGTATATTTTCTCGAGCACTGCTATTGCCTTTGATTTTTTATCCTACCAGCAAAAAAATAGACATATAAATAAATTGAAAGTGACAAATTGGGATGATTTAAAAATATTGTGAGAAATAAATGAAATTACCTTCATGGAAAGTCATAAGGTGAGTCGGGTAGAAAAATCATGAGAATGAACTTTACAACTGCCAATATGGTTGCCACTCCTAGCATCAATCGCCATGTACCAGGAACCTAGGTAAAAGTACCGTGATCTCCATAGAAGTTGAATAGAGCACTGCTGAATATTCCAAAGGAGAATGGTGGTAGACCTTTGGAATTGTCGATGCTGAGAAGGAGATGAGCAGTGGAGAAGGAGAAGGGGAATGAGAAGGTGCGTACGGTAGGAAGGAAGGAAGCCAGCAGAGGAGAAGAAGGCGAAGGAGATGGTGTGAACAGTGGTAAGGAGGCCAGCAAAGGAGGAAACGGGGAGGATAAGATCGGCAGAGGGAGGAGAAGGAGAGGTGTGCGCTAGATGAAGAGGAGAGAGGTGAGCGGAGGAGGTAGAGCGCCTAGATGGAAGGGAATACAGAGAGGAGAGTGGAAGGTAGGTGGAAGAGAGGAGGAGAGCATTTTGTTTCAAAAGAGAGAAGACGGTAGAAGTGGAAAATTATTTTTCAGTAGAAATTAATAAAAAAAGAAGAAAGAGAAACAAAAAGAGTACGTTAGTTGTAATATTGATGGAAATAATAGTATAAATTTTATCGGTTCTAAAAATTTCAAAGTTTACAATACTAAATTTTTTATCGGTTCTAACTGTGTTTTTTTTTTTTTAATTTGTCTGCCTGCAACATTGTGGAGGTGCTTTTGTCTGACAAAAAATTCTAACATGAAACAAGGTTTCGTATGTAATTTGTTATGAAACACATGAGATTGAGATGGACACCTCTCAGTATAATGTGTTATTTTCTTTGTCTAATGAAATCTCTCCTTCGTGACATTAGATGCATCCAAATTTTATTCAAAAAAAGAAATCCAATTATGCAATGCCACGTCAGCTTTTAGAGTTACCAATTTCCCATTTTCTGAGTTCAATGCATCCAAAAGTCAAAACAAAGAGAAAAGCAGCACCCATCAGAACTCCTATAATTGCACCTTGAATTTTAGGAGATTAAATGGTGTATCTGTCCAGAGACGATCTTAACAATCCATTTAACAGGTCCAACCATTATAAACCATTGTATTGAATGTGAGATATTATACATTTATTTTATGTATGTTTATGTGTAGAAATATGAAATTAGTTATAAAAACATTCGCCACACGATTAGCTACAGAAAAACTGTCTTTGTTTTTCCTCTCTTACCCATGCGTTATTCTTTTCACGTTTCTTTCCCCTCTTCGATCCCAGTCTCCTCCTTTCCTCTCCGCCTTTCCTCTTTTTTTCCTCGCTTCGGATCATGTACATTGACTCGAGAGAGAAGATCACAACTAATCGGGTACTATATAAAAAACATACAATTGAATTATAGGTGAACATTGAGACAATCGGTATGTCTCAGGGGAACGTACACTCATCAATAATCGAGTTATGTCTCAGGTGAACATTGAGATTAGGTGCAAGGAACATCTTTTGTTATGAATTGATATAGTCTTTGATGTTAGAGATTTACTTCATCATAGTTAGATCAAGTGGAAAGTAAGCATTTGTATTACTTCGACTTTATTAAGTAGTTGATTTTTTTTAGCATTTTTAAGTAATTGAGTCGAATAATTTATTAAATAAAGTTCTTTCTTGTGAAAAGAACAGTAGTTTTCTATTTGTAATATTTTTTTTTTGTCTGTTGATACAGAAGCGCAACTATTTTTTATGTCAATTTTACAATGTAATATTCACGTTTTATAAGCTGTATTTTACTTTCAAATAATTTCCTATTTTGATTGACTTTTGTAATTTAGACACATTTTGTGTTTTTATAAATGAAAAAAGTTTGATAGCTAAGAGAATGAAAAGAAGAAAAGATAATTTTTATAAAAGAAAAGATAAAGAAATGATTATACAAATGCAATGATTAAGAAATTAAGATAATTTTTACAAGACTTTCTCTTTTTATGATTGGTTTTGTAACTCAAGCGAAGAAACTAAAACTAATTTTACAAATGAAGTGGTTAAAAAATCAAGATTGAATTAGTTTCAATTATTACCAAGACAATTGTATTTAATTTTTTTTTTGGTTTCACGGATGTAGAAATGTAGATGCTCTTAGGTACTCTTTTTTTATTATTTAGTTGCTCATTTCTTTTCTATTTGCTGAGCCAATCGATTGCCTCCATTTCCAACAATTTCTTGTATTTATTTTAAAAATGTGTTATCATTTTGACATATTTTTAGAAACAAATACAAAGATTCTTAACAAATTTTGAATTCCCACGGCTACGCGTAGCCGACAGTTACTAGTCAACCGACACTTACTAGTCAAGTAGAGTATGAATTTTTCCCCCGGGGGCGTGCCTTGCCGTGCCCTGCCCGTGCCCGTGACACGGGCACGGGCGTTAAACGGGCCAGACTTGAATTTTTTTTCCTTGCCCGTGACTGCCCGGCCCGCCGTGCCCGTGCGCCCGTGTGCCCGTGCCCGTGCCCTACCCGTGCCCGTTATTTTTTTTTTTTTTTGAAATTTTTTTTTTGAAATTTGAATTTGAAATGGCCCCGGACCCCCCTCTCCATTTTTTTTTTTAATTCAAAAATGAGATATATTTTTTTAAAACTTTAAATTGCCATAACTTTTGCTAGGAAAGTCGGATTGACGCGTATGACGTCAATTCGGAAAGGGGAGGAGGAGACGGTGGCGACCGTCACTTGGGGGTAAATCCCGGGTAGCCGGAAAATTAGAATCGCCAAAAAACGTCATTTAGTGCCTCAAAAATTAAGTTTAAGGTTTTTAGTGCCAAAAAACGTCGTTTAGTGCCAAAAACGTCGTTTATTTTTTAATCTATTGTTTTAAAATAAGAGCTTAATTATTTTTTAATCTATTGATTTAAGAAATTTTTAATTTATATTTTATTTTAACAAAAATTATCGAGTTACAAGTTTACAACCATGTCAAATGAATTTAAATTTGTATGAATTTGGATTTATAATTTATTGATATGAATTGGATTTATAATTATTTACAATTTGAATTTATAAAAAAAAAAAAAAAAAAAAAAAAAAAAAAAAAAAAAAAAAAAAAAAAAAAAAAAACAGAAACAGAAAAAATAAACAAAAAAAAAACCGAAAAAATAAACAGTAAAAAAAAAACCCAAAAAAAAAAAAAAAAAAAAAAGGCCCTGCCCGTCCTGTCCCCGGTGCCCGGCCCGTCCTGCCCCCAGGCCCATGACGGGCACGGACATTACACGGACAGGACAGATTTTTTTTTTTTTTTTTGCCTGTGATGCCCGGCCCGTTGTGCCCGTGACGTTCGGACGGGCACGTCCGGCCCGTTATTGATACACTATAGTCAAGTCAAGTAAAATCCAGCAACAGGCCACGATCCAACTCGCGCAATGTCGCGCACCTCACGCGGTCACGCCTAATATCTACAATTACTTGCCATCTAAGCCGTCTATAGCTCAGTCCGTCACATTAACCAACCAAAATGTCTTGCACCTTACGCCTAATATCTACACGCCTAATATCTACAATTACTATACCATCTAAGCCGTCTATAGCTCAGTCCGTCACATCAACCAACCGAAGTAAAATGATGTAAAATATTAAATGTTTGATTATTGTAGCTTTGGAGCGGAACCATCTAGAAAGAAAATCCGCGGAATCCATCACGACCCGCTAGGCCGCTACCCCTCTCCTTATAAGTTGTCCTGAATTCTTCTCAAAAAAAAAAAAAATTAAGTTGTCCTGAAGAGCTTCAGAAGAGCTGCAAGAGCACCTCTAAACAGTTAGAGGTGTTCTGCACTCTTTCTCTTTCCTCCGTTCTCTCTCCGATTGCCCTCGTCTGGAGCGGATGAACTCGTCTGGTCAGTCCGAATTTAGCTAGCGTCACCCCGTCTGGAGAACATCCTCAGGCAACCTTTTTTTCATCCTTTGTGGTTTTCTCCTCTCTTTGCTAAATTCTTGTTATAGCCTTGAGATTTGTGTCCCTCCTCCATACTATCATGGGTGAGACTGTTTGTGTGATCTATCTATGATTCAGTTCTAACAATTTTATCATGGGTGAGATTGTTTGAGATTGTCCCCTCGAGGTTAATCTTATCCTTTCTTTCAACACCGTTTGTGTGATCTATCTATGATTCAGTTCTAACAATTTTATTTGTTTTTGTTCTGAATTTCAGGCAAGAGGAGCACGGGCCACCACGGCAGGTTGATCCTTACAATTTGCATCTGTGCAGAAATATCTCCACTCACAAGGTGACTATTCTTCACTTTTAGTTACATTGTTTCATTTTCATTATACTTAGATAAAGTTAGATTCTTAACCAGTGATGTTATAAGTGTGGTCTGCAAAATCAACTGAGTCGGATTGGAATCTGCCGACGGCGATCCGATTTTACCGCGAGTTATGCGGTGTGCAATTTTTCAGTTGAAAATCAGTGGAATCGGTTTGGAATCCGGCCGATTTACACGATATTTTGTTCGGATCAGACAGAATATCGTCAATATTTGATCCGGACAAATATTGACGAAAGATTAGTACAAAACAACCTTATGTTGAAAAAATCTGAGTTTCCAATCTGATTCAGCCAATTCCATCCGATTCACCTGATTTTGATTCCACGATCGAGTAACCAATTCTAATTTCTGATTCCGATAACATTTTTGCAAACCATGGTTATAAGTATGTCGGTATCCTTTAGTCATTTCACACTCGGAAGATTTTGTTTCGTAATTCTGGATGCATCTTTATTTATTCAACTTGTGGTTTTTGTTTTGTAATTGTGCATCCTTATATATTAAACTTGTGGTAATTTATTTAACTTATGGTAAGATTAGACAAACACATAATCTCACACACTGGAGTTTCTCACATAATTATCTTAATAGAATATTATTTCACCTGCTCTCTTTATTAGACTCCAATAAGCACAATAATTTTTCTTAATTTCATTCAAATTATTCAGCTGAAAAATATGAAACCCTAATGCATAGATATAAGACAGGATTTTTAACTTGGTCTGTTTTATAGTGCAATCTGTTTTTTTTTATTCAGTTGAAGAATCATATCAGTATGCACATTCTGTGTTATATTTCAATATATAATTTGTTCAAAAATCAAGAGTCTGGCTAGCATCACAACGTTATGATTCCTGCAGAAGTCCTAACTGTCCAAAAGCAGTCGGATCGGTGTCCAACGAAGTATCCAGACCATTCAATTCGATCTCCTGTTGGATTTAGAGACGTCTAATTACAATAATTAAGTTGGACATACGTGCATTATGATTATGATATCAAATATTGTCGCAAGATTACATTTATGTAATAATTGAAATATGCCAAATAATGTGATTAATTAAGTCATGGCATTATACGTATTTATATATAAGGTTTTGGATACGAATACATATAGAACAACATTAATCAACATAATTGTTAATGGACCGATTATAGTTGATTAAAATAATAGTAGTAATAAATATAGGCTAAATAAGGAAATCAGAATTTATTCTGATTTATTTCGGTTTTTCCGGAGGATCCTGATTTCCAGATCTTTGAAATCCGAAATCAAGATTTCTTGGCAAAATTGTTTTCCAAGTATTAGCCAATTTTCGGCTGCCCTAGGGTTAGGGTTTTTGGACTGCTATAAAAGGGCTGAGTCTCCAAAGCTTGCGATCAATCCATCACAACTGTCTGCTCCATTGAAGACAAGATACTCTGTCATAATATTTAGGATAGCCAGAGAAAAGGATTGCAAGTTCTTGGAAGGACTCGAGAGCCAACAACTCAAGTCAAGACCAGGAGCGTATCAACCCAGAGCCTTGGAAGCTGTCTGATTGATAGCATACGGAGGCCTTTGAAGATGGAGAGTAAGTTCCGCTGTGCATTAAGTTTAATTTCTTACAAAGGAGTAGATCTTGGTTAGGGTTTAAAGTAATTAGGAAAACCTACAAAGTAAAACCAACATCTCCTTCATAAGATCTGTGTTTATATATTAAATTTTTAAATTTTCAAATTAATTTAGTACCAAGTCAAGCGGTAAAAAAATGTTGTGAAATAGAGAGTTTTCAGTTCAGTTTAAAACATTCATTTTTCATCATTTTTGACCGTTGGACTTGATACCAAATGAATTAGAAATTTTTTAAATATTGTATATAAATGCATCACCAGTGATATAGATCAGTTTGAATGATTTAAATTTTTCGTTTGAGACCTATTGGATACGATTTGGAGGCCATTAGGACCTATGCTGAAATCGTAACGTTATGACAATAATCAATGTCTACTTATGGATTTCATTTTGCCCCCGATTTATCTTTTCTTTCTCGCTGACGCTCTTTTTGTCTCTTTTTGTCATCTTCTTATGTATACGTATATATAATATATTAACATTTTTTTAACTACACAGATAGACCAATGCCTAAGGAGGAGCTTGTAGCAACTGAGATTAGCGATCTCTTTATTGTGTGCGACTGCAAGTTCATCTGCGACATATGCAATGAGCATGGAGAGGTCCTCTGTTCATGCGACAAGTGCAAAAGGTCGATGCATCCAAAGTGCGCCGGAGTCAAAACATGGATTGTGTTTAGCAGCACAGATGGAAAAAAAGAAGTTGCTACAGATAATTTACCGAATAGTTGTCCAATATGTTTGAGGGAACTGGAGAACAGATATTCTGTTCATGCCCCTTCTAGCAGCAGCATTACTAGGTTTGATTTTGTTACAGAAAAATAGCAAATGCTGAAAGAAACTAGAATTACAAAGTACCAAAACATTCAGAATCCAGCATCTGTTATTATATCCACCCATGGTCGACACAGGTACTTGTATAAGTTTTAGACTTTAAAAGCAAGAAAAGAGATAAAATAAGCACTTTGTATCCCTGTCTTTTCTTTCTGACAGCCTTTCTCAAATCAGCCATTGTACCAGCTTCCCTCATGTCCTGACAACTGAATTTGTGTAGATACCATTGGTAGGGTATTAACTTCAGGTCTGGGTGGGAGCCTAAATTGAATCCCCTTCTTAAGTTGATGCATTATTTTTAGTTGTTTGTTTGTGCATATAAAATTACAATTGCTATCGAGTCACATATTTAAACCATGCAGTTACATCGAATTGGGCAAGGAACTTCCGCACAAGATCGTAGAGGGTCAAGACCAGTCGATGGTTCACAAGCATAAGCCTGGTCATGAGCTTAGGCAAATGGATAACAACACCATATACAGCTGTAACGGGTGCAAAATGGACAGTTTTGGGCTGCACTATGCATGCGAGAACCCTTCTTGCACCTTCCTCCTCCACAAAGAATGCAATTCTCCCTGCAAAAACACAATGCACCAATTCTTTCCCAAATTGACCTTTGTGTTCGCTTGTTTACACAATAGTGAACATAGCAAGAAGGCACATACCAATGTTTTCTGTAATGCTTGTGGAATGAATGTGAAGGGATACTACTACCATAGCTTCGATGGAGAGAAAAATTTGCATCCTTGTTGTATCAACCTGGCGGCAGAAACCATCTGCCGCGAAAATAATGTGAAGATGGTTCTTAAAGAAAAAACCACATCCATGTGTGGCTATTGTAATAAAAGGAGAGTGAAGGTGGGTAGTGAATGGACCGATAACATATGGTCTTATGTAACAGAGAACGAGAATGTGAACGGGAATGTGAACAAGAAGGTTCACCTTCATGTAGGATGCATGATAAAGATGTTATCTGATATGAGAAAGGATAAGATGGGTCACCTGAAATCATGCAAGATGACCTCCGACAATGGTGAAGGGAATATTAATCTGGAGCTTGAACTGGTACATGGCAGTTTGTGGGTGCCGAAGAAAAAAAAAATTAAAATCTTTAACAATTATGCGAAGATTGCACTGGGAACAGTAATTGCTGCTCTTCTGGGGGATGCGACAACCGGGGTCGTCCACACTATCTTTTCCTAATAAAGTGATTTGATCTTCACATGCTTTTCTATCTTTTTTTTTTTTTTGAAAATCTTCGCATATTGATATATATAGAAGAGGGTTCAAATGCTTCATGTTTTCATACCTCATATTGATATATTTGTTTCTAAAGTCTAATCTGTCGATCCGAACCGTTCAACATGATATTTATAATAAAATATGTCTGAGCATGAAATTTTATAATTTTTGCAAAAATTGTACTATTTTTTAAGACAAGTACAAAATCACTATTTCTGGACTGTTAAAAAATAGTGATTTTCTACCCATCTTAAAAAATAGTACAAAATTTCGAAAAAATTATAAAGTTTCATCCCCAAGCATATTTTAGTATGGATATCATGTTGAGCGGTTCAGATCGACAATTTGGACTATGAAAATGAAGATATAGAATATGAGGTATGATGAGATATTGGAATCCTGAGGTATATAGGTTGGCTAATATCAAATAAATTGTTCTTGAGATCCCGTGCAACTAAGTCGTTTTTCAATTTTTAAAGTCCAAAATGTCGATCCAAACTGTTAGATACAATCTCTATATTAAAATCTGCTTGGAGACAAAATTTTATATTTTTTTGAATTTTTTTACTATTATTAAGCCACTTTAAAAATCGCTGATCCAACGGTGACTTAACCAAACAGTAAAACCAGAAGCTACCGTTGGATCAAGAAAATTCATGTGAAGTGGCTGGGAAGCTTGCTAATTTTTTTTTTTTTACTATTTACTAAGCGCTGTAGGTATAATTCCACACTACATAGATATTTAATTAAAGTTCATGTGAAGCAGCTGGGAAGCTTGCTAAGTATCTTACTATTTATATATACAACATCATCATATCCCTATTTTGAAATGAAAAATAAAAATAAAAATAAAAATGAATCTAAAATATATCCTCTTTTATTTTTTTCCTTTAAATAAATAAAGGACAGAGAGTTTGCAAGAATGGGAGTGAGAAGAAACAAACAGGACTGTATGTGCTATTAACTTTTGTTTATCTAAATGTTATTAAATTTCCTTCGTCGGACGGGGCCTGGAATGAAACGAACAGGGCCCGGGCTTTTAAAATTGAGTTTGGTTTGGATAGAGTTTGGGCTTTTCCTTCTCCCATTCAGTTTGAACAGGGCCTAGTTATATTATTAAAATTTCTGAACCGGTTATAGTTTGGGTAAAAGGTTGGCCCATTAGTAGGTATTATACATCTTCAAAATTTCATTTTCTTAACGCATTCAACACATCCAAGTAGTAAAGTACAATACTGTGTCCATGATTAATACGGATTGACACATACAAAGGGCAACATTCATTTTATTAGTTGGTAAACCAAGAACATTTAGAAACTACGGGGGGTGAGAGATTACAGAAACAAATAGCAACAAGATAGTGTAATTGTGTAGAATTGTTAAATATCGATGGTAGGCTTCAGGATATAACTACAACTTGCCATTGATTGTGTGCTTAAACTGAATCACGGAAAAAATGCAAAGGCTGTTTCTCTGCACCATCAAATGTACATGGATACCCTGAAAAAAAAAATTGGAATTTCCAAATGCTGTTTGTTATTAATAACTTGTTCAAACCAATCAATTTGATTCGAAAAACAGCATATTTGAACTATATTTGGTTTGGTATAGATTGAATTTTTAATTAACTCATCATATACATATTTATTATGAATTTTGAGTCAAATATATCCATTAAGATCCAACATTGGCAGATAATATAATTAAGTTTAAAAAATAATTATACTGTGGTTAGCTGACCTTAAAAAAAAAAAAAAGGTATAGCAGCATTTCTGACAGCCTTTTGTTCATGGCTTGTCAGTACCTAGCTACTTGAGTGAGTTGTATCAGATTTTTCTAAAGTCCGTCAACACTTTCATTTGGCACTGAACCAGCATTTTTTTTTATATCACTCTGTGTTCAGGTTACTGAAAATGATTTTGTTTCTTCAATTGAGGTTGTTAACAGGAATCTTTCCGTGTACAAATTATAAAATAAAATCTTTTAGTGTATAAATTATTTTACCATCTCTACTTTCATGTGAAGAAAGAACCTGTGATTTTGATTCTATTCTGATGGCCATAAAGGAATCAAAAGTTCAACACAACCTTTATTTCTATTAATCAGTTGGTTTATTGAAAAAAATGTTCAAATGTGAAAACAAGACGAAGCAAACGGTTTTAGAGGCCACAAACTAATCTCTGCTGTCCTAAAACCTACTAATAACTAAATTTAGCTGTTAAGATAGGAGCAAATTTTGACATCATCTAACAAAAATCTATAGAACAGCCCTCATTCTATTTTTACAACAACAAAAAAGTATACTTATGTGCAACATCACATTTTTTTTTTATTATCAAGTTGTATCTTCTATTTTCCCTTTATTTAAAAAAACTGAGGTTTGAACCAGATCTCTATCCTCTGATCCTCTCTTCATGGATTATTTTTCTTCTTCTCAACTGCAACTCAATCGGCCGATCATCCAAGAACCAGATGACAAACCTCAACCTTCTCAACTGGTACGGCCTGAGATCGGAAAACATCACAACTCATTCGAACAATTTCAGATGCGATCAGAACCCAATGGTGGCAAGATACATGAACTGGTAGTCGAGATGGCGTCTCTACGAGCGGAGCTCAATTCCTTGAATCATAAGAACGACTTACTCTGGAATCATTTAGCTAATTTAGAACAGCACAATCAAACTTTGTTGATGGAGGATGCAAAAAACAACAAAAAGATTGATAAGCTGATTGGCATTGTTGAGCAGATTTTGGGGAAACAAATCTGAAAAAATTATTATCATTTTATTGGTTTTTTAATCTTTTGTTCGTGCAAAATTAACCGATACTGGTAATGCTGCATAATGCCGCATCAATTATATTTTTCTTGATTTAACTTGGTGTTTATTCTTATATATCCAAGTTTAGAATCATACACAGGTTAAGCACAATACATGTATATTTGTAAATTTGATTTCATTTGATTCTTCTTTTGGTTAACTGTGGAAATTCTTAAAAAAATTATGCCTATTTAAGTGTATGAAGTTCAATTGATTGGCAAGTTGTAACTTCAATGCGGATTAATGAAAAGTTTGCTTTTCCTTGTAAAACTTTTGTGTTCCTCATCAAAAGATTTTAATTAGTCTTAAATTATCTAATATTGAATTACCCTCTAATAGAAAAAAAATTCAGAAGTCCAAAAATAATAATCCAAATTATGAAACACTCACAACTCTTAATTATACATTGGAATGATTGATTTATCACTGAGGTACGTACTTCAAGTAATTACCAATGAGGAAAATACATACATGATACTAGTAATAAAATTCGAGTAAAACTAGGGTGTTCTTAAGCTCACCAAGTCTCTTTGTGAGTTTAACTAAATTTTTTATCAGATTGGCTTCAAACAACACATCCAAACCGTTGATCTATTCCTAATATATATGTTTATTTGTTTATTTGTTATGCAATATATATGTTTATTTGTTATATTCTTTAGACTAAATTATATATTCTATCAATTTATTTGCTAATTATTATTTGTTTCGTAACTCATTATCTTAATGAGTAAGTTTATATTTGATGGATTAGTAGATTATGAATAAGACTAATTTTAGAGTATAAGTATGAAAATATTCACTAATTACTATTGTTTGTTTTGTAATTTATTATCTTAACGAGTAAAGATAGAGTATGAGTAAGTTTATATTTAATGAAATAAAAGTTAGAGTATAAATAAGAGTAACTAATTATAGAGTATAAGTATATATGATAATATTCATTAATCATTATTTTTTGTTTCGTTACTCATTAATTATCTCATTGGGTAAGGGTAAAGCATAAGTAAATTTATATTTAATGGATAAAAATAGAGTACTAATTATAGAGTATAAGCCTGGAAATATTTTTACTCTATCCGCACCTACCGTATCCATTGTAATTAGTATTTTCAGAAAATTTGAGAAGTCTCGCCTTATTTCTATTGTTCGGCCCCATTTTCTCAGTACTTAATATATACAAAAAAAATGCCTATTTTTTATTAATAGAAAAATAGAATAAAAAATATTTATAATAGGGAACAATTTGACGAAATTCAAAATCTAATAAAACTGTTATTGTTTATAACGTTTACTAGACGTTATAAACTATAACGTCCAGATAATCAAAATTAATTGACTCCTAATTGGCAATAATTAATATTTTTTGGACGTTACTCTTTGTAATGTCTTTTTTTGTGTCTTCTTTTGTTGCGTGACTGTTAATTGAATGAGTTTTCTAGACGTTGCACTTTTGTAATGTTCTTTTTTTTGTATTAGTTAGTGGTTAATTAATGTGAATTATCTAGACGTTATGGTTATTGACTAGTGGACGTTATAAACAATAACAATTTTCTTAGATTTCGAATTTCATCAGAATCATTCTCTATTATCGATATTTTTTATTTTATTTTTCTATTAATAAAAAAATCGGTAAAAAAAATGAGATAAAAAGAGGAACAAACTTTAAATAGAACTTGTTAAACTTGAAACTTTTTTCTCCCATTAGATAGACCAGTTCTACTCTACACCAGGTTCGAGATAGCAACCAACCTACAAATCGGAAATTAATGTTCTTGTACTCGCAGAACACCAAGTCCAGCAGTCAATAATTTCTCCATTTCGGAACTCCTCTAATTAAACTAACGAACTAAACGGCGGGAATATCTCGACCTTCTCTAAATGAACAGAACAATGGAAAATATCCTTTTCTAATTATTGACCGTCAGATCAGAATCCAACGCGTCAATATGTGAGATTTTGACTGTTAGATCATCATCGAACCGTTATTATTTTATAAAACTGTCTCCATTCGATTGCTTCAACTGGAGAGTATGTATACCCTGTGCTAAAGATACGGATTTTTTTATTAATAGAAAAGATAAAAAAAAATGTCGATAATGAAGTACGTTTTTTGAAATTTCGAAAAATAAAAATAACGTTATGATTTATATCATTCAGTTAATTTGATTACTAATTATTGTTAAAAAAAATATAAAAAATATTATAGCTGAACGTTATGAGCCAATAACGTCTAGCTACAGTATTTTTTGGTTTTGGTTCTAACTGCTGTTGTTGTGAAATTTTTTGATAAAACAAAAACTGTAGCTGAATAGTATAAACCATAACGTCCAACTATATATATAGAGAGAGAGATTGGCTAAGCTCAAAACGTTTGTTCCTAGCCTTAGGAACAAACGATTCGGTTCTTCGATTTTCAAAGTCCAAACGGTTGATCCAAACAGACAGATGTTTAATCTATATTAAAATGTGCTTGGAGACCAAATTTTACATTTTTTTGAATTTTTTTACTATTTATTAAGATTGTTTGAAAATCGTTGTTTTTATTAAAATCCTGCACCATTGAAAAATAGCGATTTTCAATCCAACTTAATAAATAGTAAAAAAATTCCAAAAAAATATAAAATTTGGTCTCCAAGCACATTTTAATATAGATTAAATATCTGTCCGTTTGGATTGACCGTTTGAACTTTGAAAATTGGAGAACCGAATCGTTTGTTCCTAAAGCTAGGAACAAATGTTTTGAGCCTAGCCAACCTCTATATATATTTATATATTTTTTTTTTAATAATCTTTAGCGATCAAATTAGCTGAACGTTGTGATTTTATAAACCATAAAGTTCTCCCTATATTTCAAAATTTTATGAAACCTTATCACATTATGAATATTTTTATTTTTATGTTTTCTATTAATAAAAAAAAAAAAAAAAGCTAAAGATAACCATGTTTCCGTGTGCTTTCTTTTATTAGCTCCTTGGGATATATATTACTAGGGTTTATAGTCCGATTTTTGTCGCCTCTTCTTCTCATGGATTCTCCTTAACATTTCTAGACCTATTAGGGTTTAGTCTGATCTCTCTTCCGTACTCTTCTTCTCATGGATTCTCCTCCTCCTTCTTCTTCTTCACCAGTGCAAAAATTTCTTATGCAAGCTGAGATTAAAGAAGAAGATAAAACATCTGGACAATTCCAGATGCAATCTACCATAGAAATGCCGTGTATCAAATCCGAACAATCTGATCAGGTGCAACCAGAAACCACTTGCGAAGCTAAATTAGAGGCCAAGATAGCATCTTTACAAACAGAGCTCGATTTACTCAAGTCAATTCAATCTCAAGACAAGCAAATGGATATTCCCTATGTGATGTTGGAGAATGAAACACTAAAGGTTCAATTTGCAGAAGCACGACAATGCATCAATATTCTGCTGGAATATGCCACACGTAAGAATCAAGAGAACGAAAAGCTAAGAAATGCTAATCTAATTCGGATAGAGAAAGAGAAAGAAGTTGATAGGAAGGGGAAGAAGGTGGTAGAGATCGAGGAAGGTGGCGAGAAAAGAAATGGAAAATCGATGTTATTCTTTACCAGAAATGGCCGCACATATGAGGTACTCGATGTAACAGAAGACAGTGATGATAGTGATGATAGTGATGATAGTGATGAAGAAGAAGAAGAAGAAGAAGAAGGACTAACAAATGGAAAAGAGGAGGATGTTGCGCTGCTTAAAACATTTCTGAAAATAGCGAATTCAGAAGGGCTTGGATCTTGCTCTAAAACGGGTTCTGGGTCGGTGGAAGTTGATGATATGATCCAATTTAAGGCTGGAATGGACTGCGGCCTGAACAATGGTGAAGTAGAGAAATTGAGTGTACTTGATGAAATCACATCTCCAGAGCCTAACTATAATAAAGGGTCAAAATTAGTGATGTCTGGTGAAAGTGGATCTTCGTCTTGTCAAACGGGTTTGCCATCAGATCCAATGAAATCTAAATTTATAACAGATACCACTAAAATCGTGAAATTGAATGAAAATGAAAAGAAATTAACACATAGAAAGAGGAAATGGGATGTGTGTTTTGGAACTGAAGAGGATATGCTCTGTTCTCTGACGAGTAATCCAGGGATGCTACTGGAGGCCGTCTGTGCGCTGTCCCGACTGGAGATGAAGAAGCGCATTCGGAGGTCTAAGGGGATGCATTGCAAGGTTCTCTCCGACTCAGATTATCAAAAGTATGTTAACTGTTCTTAATTTATCTTTTGTTATTTTTTAAATACCTAAATTGAATATATAGTTATATACCACTTTTGGTCTACTTCTTTTAACAACTAACATATACCAGTATAGCTTTTGTATTAACATATAAACAACAGCAAGTTTCAGGGACTGGTTGAATAAATAATTGTTTTTCTTTTAATACTTTGTGAAAAACTCTGTGAAAAACTTAATACACTTAAGTATCTACCTTATACTAGCTTGTTTGATATGATCTAGCATAGTAGCAAGCATACATACATACATATATATTACCATATCAGTTATTGGTGAGCATGCCAGTAGGAAAATGGATGTGGATATGAAACCACTGCAGAGTGTCTCACCAATGGAGCAATAGTACCTCTGGTACCAGTTCTGACATGCCTTGATTAACTGAGAACCTTTTTTATATTTTTGTTGATTAACTGACTCATGGCTGTAATCTGATGTAGTTCTGGTAATACAAAAATGGGCTGTTTTCAGCCTTTCTTCTTAAAAAAATAAATAAAAAAAATAAAAAATAGGTTTGAAGCATGGACTTTGAAACTGGTTTATAATAAGCTTGTTAGTTGGTTCATCCTGTCATGACCTAATTCTTGCTGATACTGATGATTGATATTATCATACCGGTCTGATACGATTTAACACAAGTATACTGCATGAGTTATTGATCGATTTTGTCTGTATCAAACCTAAAAAGTTCAGCAAAATACTGCTATACAAATTAAAAGTTTGTATTCTTTAATCCAAGTACCATATATATTTTCCAATATATATATACAGGTTGATGGATGTGGCAAAATTCCTGATGGAAGGCGATCTCAACGGTCCCAATAAAAAGACGATCGAAGAATTAGAAAAGAATTTCAAGGGCAGTTTAGACTTTTGCGCCGGGCTGGTAGGTACTTACTCACCTCAGCTGTTTCATATTTTCTCCAAAGGATTGGACCTTCATTTTTGCTGAACTCTCTGACCTAAAATGGTTTTCTAAGAGTCAGAACTCATAATATCATCTTTTTAGCTAATTTTTTTTATAGGCTTTATATATGTACTGAACTTTTTATAGGCTTAATTTATATATGTATTGAACTTTTTTTATATATGATAAATTATCTTTTACATCTGGAATTATTGTGATCATGTGATTTGCTAATCACAATGATGCTTAGGTCACTGATTGTGGTGTTTGCATTTTGTTATCAATGGCCATTTGCTTGATGATTGATGCAGATTTGTTTTTATTTATTTTCATTCATTTTTACTGTGTGCTATATAAATAGTACCAATTGTTGAACAAGAAATTACTTGATAAATACTGTGTGCTAAATAGAATTAGGGTAATTACCACAATCAGTGATCCCCTAAAATAAAAAGACAAATTGCAAAATACTGTGTACTGAAATTACTTGATAGATACTGTGTGCTAAATAGAACCCTGGTTTGCATAGAAATAAATCTGCTGCGATCCGAATGTTATGAACAATAATTATAAAATCTCTGTTTTTCCAAATTCAGTTGTCTAATAATTTCTATGCATGTATATCAAAATAATTGATTTTTTTGTGCACAAATTTCAAAACAATTCAACAGTTAGATTTGAAAAAACAGAGATTGTAGAGTACTGTTCATAAGTAAAAAATCGCAACAGATTCGGATCCGGTTTGCATTGGCAAAATAAAAAGACAAACAGTAACATAAAGCTCCTTATTTCTACAGGACTTTGAGTTCCATCATCTAATCTAAATAAAAAAAAAAAAAAAAAAAAACTCTAAAGGAGCATGTCAAGCACAATATTCTGTCTCACATATTCATATTCTAATCTGATAAAAAGAATAAACGACAAATTAAAAAATAAAATAAAATAAAACTAAGCTAACTAGCCAACTAACATGAGAGACATCTTCTCTATGATCAAACAGTTTACATAGCATGCTAGCCTGCAGCTGGTATGAGAAAGGTTATAATAAAAAAATCAGATGCTTAATTGAAACCGGATAACAAAGGAATAGGTTAACATTCCTCTAATAATACCAATTTGAGCAAACAGTGGTTCATATATATCACCTAAGCTACCTCATTTTTTCAATTTAAATCCAGTCCGTTTGTTATTATTAACACGAATCTTAAGAGAACCCGTACTCAACAGGTTTGAGCCGGATTAATCTGGATCCTAATCGGACGGTCCGAATTAAAACTCAAATGTACATTACCGCATAGGAACCGGACTAAGGTAACGGAAAAAAGAACGAAGAACATGGGACTGTTTTAGCGTTTCAATCAGAGCCGTCCAAAGAAATTTAGATGGGCGGTCTGGATTTATTGGCACGGTTTAGCACAAACGAACTTTGGCACCGGATTACTCCTCTTTATTAAAATTCTGTAAATTCATGAATAATACATGCATTAAATAAATTAGTTATGAAAAAATATTTTATTCTCTATTGAAAAAATATATAAAATTTAAGGGGACTTTATGTATTCCCCTCAAAATTCAAAAATTACATATTCACCCTCCAAAATTCATAATATCATATTTATCCTGTTAAATTTAAAGAAACTCATAAATTTACTCAATTTATTGCCTTTTCTATTAAAACATATTTCGAATGTATAAAATACTCATTTTATCCTTCATTAAAAATATTTTATATAAAAAAATATTCAATCTTTTAATTGATCAGTTTTTGAGAAAAAATAGTAACCAAATAAAAAAAAATTTGTACTGGTACTGGTACTGCTCTTGAACCTGATACTAGTAAGCAATTGGCACTGGTAAGATGTAGATTTGCACTTTTCAACACATCACTTCCAGGTTTGTGGCTTCAGATAGTTCTTAGCTAGCAAAAGGCACAATTTTGAATGCTCACTAAATTGTCATATTGGCTTGAATCTCTCTCTTGCACTCATAAGCCAATATGTTCATGAATAGTGGCATATCACCAAAGGCGGATTTACATTGGAGATATGGGATCAATTGACCACCAGTTTTTAAAAAAAAATTGTATTCATATATAACTCTTATGTAATCGAAATTTTGAATTGTACCATATTAAAAAATAAATAAACTCAAAAATCACTTTTTCTGATAATTTCAAAATCTGCTATGTCCGCCAAATAAAAGGGCGGACAAAAAGAGACAAGTTCAAAACGGCGGACACATTAAATTTTATTTTTCTTCTTTGCTGCTGAAACAAATCACGGGGCCTCTTTTTTTTTTTAATTTTGCGCTTTTACATATTCAACCTTTATCTTTCTAAGTTTTACAAATTAGTCCGAATACTAATAAGAATATTATAATTATTACTAGGTATTTAATCCTCCATTGTAGCTATTAATTTATCTGACTTTCAAATATTTGAACATTTTAGAATGTCAAATTAACAACATATATTTTGACATAGCAATTTAAATTATCATGTCCTACTTAATAAAATGATATATTTCACACAAAAATGTGATTTATTTTACTAGCAGAACATATATCATTAATTTCATTTCGTACATCATTTATTTTACTAACATCATTTTCACATTGTTGTTAATTTGAAATAAATTATATACAAAATGAAATTAATGATATATGTTTTGCTTAGTAAAATAAATCACATTTTTGTGTGAAATATATCATTTTATTAAGCGGGACATGATAATTTAAGTTGTTATGTCGAAATATATGTTGTTAATTTGAAATTCTAAAATGTTTGAATATTTGAAAGTCAGATAAATTAATAGATACAATAGAGGATTACATACTTAGTAATAATTATAATATTCTTATTAGTATTTAGACTAATTTGTAAAACTTAGAAATATAAAGGTTGAATATGTAAAAGTGCAAACTTAAAAAAAAAAAGAGGCCACATGATGTTTAGAAATGTAATGATTGTGTGGCTAAAGAAGGACATAAAAAATAAATTTGATACACCAAAGTTGCATGGCTCAGCGTCAAAGAAGGAAAAAAAATTAATGTGTTCGCCATTTTGAACGACGAACTTGTCTATTTTGGTCCGCAATTTTAATTAGCGCACATGACAGATTTTGAATTTCACAAAAAAGTGGTTTTTTGGTTTATTATTTTTTTCAATAAGGTATAGATAAATTTTTTTAGCTCATACAATTTAGAGTAAAATATTATGGTACTGTATAATTAATCTCCATTCTAAAAAAAAAAAAAAAATATATGATTGATTTCAATAGTTCAAAAATCTTGACTCCACATCAGCTGATATCACATTTGTTTGTTTTCAGTACTATTCTTTATAAATATTGGCTGATCGATCGAGCATTTCATTATTAATAATTAAAACAATTAAATGATAGTGATCGACTGATTTCATTAACGAGTTCAAAAATATAGCCCAAAAAATCAGTCCGTTCAGCCCACCAACGAGGGCAATGGATTCGGTACATGCCAATATTTATTGCCTCTCTACTATGTAACGATTATAATACATAAAAAGGAGTCATGTCAATTTATTTATATCCTTACAGTAAACAGTGAAAACAGAATTTCTGCTGGTAGCATGGGAATGCGCACTGTCTCTCCATTAAAGTGAAATAGGGATTACGACTTCCGAGTCAAATCAGAAGGTCCCACGTGGCCACGTGACCTTTAGCCACGTCAACTCTCGAACCCAAATATAATAATTTGTATCTCCATCTCAGATGTAATATCAATACGTCAGCAAAGAGCACCTCTCCAAGGTGATGTCGCACCAGGACCTAATCACTGAATGCGGGTCCCACATAATGTGGTCCTAGTTCTCTAAAAAGTTTTCTCTCCATTCCGAACCTGGACATGTCGGTGTCCTAAAAGGTTTGCGTTGAGCAACAACTTCTCCGTCTAATCATGGAGTTATCCTTTTAAAATAAAAATGGAGAGTATAGTCAAAGTATTTTCAAATTTGTCACGCAGTCCTAGGCACAAAGCAGTGCAACGGACCCATCCATGTTGGTCCCACCACTCCATTTTCTCTGAATGTTCTTGGAGCACAGATCTTCTGGTACTGTAAGCTTTTGGGTCCCACTGTCATGGACATAGATACTTTCGGTGTGCCGACCTCCAGCTAAGACATCCCCACGTCACAACAAAGAAAAGGTTGCCTTGTGCCACCACTGCCCAATTCGTATCCTCTGCATTAACTCAAAAGGGAATCTTTTGAGTTAATGTATCTAGACTATTCAATCTACTGTACGATCTACTGTACGATCCGTGCGGACTAGATCCGCACCAATATTCAAAACTCTGTGTTAAAATCAGACGGTTCATATGAATTAACATACAAGATTCTCTTTTTATTTAATGCAGAGGATACAACCACGGAGACAGACAAACCGCACTTTGCTCCCAACACAAACCACGTGAACCACCCAATCAAATCTCTACTTCCAATGGGCCAACAGGGGGCCCGCTTAAATGTCTGAGGCAGTGCGCACCGATTTCGACTTGTGGTGTCTTGTCCCTCAGGAACAGATGACATCCTTTGTGAATAAGTTATTCGTGTAGTCTCGCGGACCATACAGTTAATTTATCAGTATGGCTGTGTTGGAGCCGTTGGATCATGATCAAAGGGAGAGGGGTAGGGACGCTTTAATGGTGTACAGAAGCCCACGTCGATGCGTTTAAGAATGAATAAGATATATGTTTCTTTGGAATAACTTATTCCGTGTTCGGAGTGAGTAGTTTACTAGGTTGGGTTGCTTCAGCTATTGAGGGGCCAGTCAATGAGTTGAGACTATATTAAAAGACTTGGTGTAGCATTTACCGGTGGAACATAAGGTTTGGATGGACAGTTATTTTATTTGGTAAATTTTATGATGAGTTGTTTAATATTTTCTTGTCAAATAATCGCTGAAATCTATTTTTTAGGTCACTTAACTTTTAATTTATTTTAAACAATTATATGATTATATTTTTTATTTTAAAGTAATAAAGTGAGACAATATGTTTGAGCCAATGGAATATATTTATTAGTAAATATCTCGGTTTATGTCAACAAAATTATTCATTCCAGCTAAATATGTTCACATCATCATATAAGCAATTTTATTTAGAAAGTAACAAGATTAAAACAAATTAAAAGTATAATAAAAATCAAACTTTTTCTTAGGAATTATGGTATTCCACCCCTCTTGTATCATAATAATTCCATAAATTTGGTTATTTTGTCTATGGTAAAAATCATTGTTCTTTGTACTTCAAAAATTGAATAGTGGACACAACATATAAGTTGGAAGGAGCCAGACTACCCCCGGTGAAGGTTATTCTCGAAAATAGGCAATCTACAAGAAGCTGACAAAGTTGAGGATACACATCTTATGCTCACGTCCATATGCCTATTTATTGTCAAAACCAATGTCTTTTGCGCCTTAAAGAAAGAATAGCCAACACAGTGTATAAATACATGTCTTATTCCCACATCCAAGTGCTATACGTCCATCAGCTCACACTTATGTTCAATTACTTAATATTTTAACCTATGCTGTCAAAAAACTAATATTATACTTAATTGTTTAAAATTTCGCTATCAAGTTTTTATAATTATTGTCATAATATACACACCTAAAATAATATAATAACATTCAAATTTATGCACGGTTACTTGTTAATTATTATTTTAATAATATCTACATTTAATATCATATATAAAAAACATTTCATAAAAAACATTTCATATATTGTCAAGTATATATAAAGACAAGCTGCTAGTGCTAGATACTTATACTTGGTACTGCAATATTTTTAATCTAATATCATATACGAATATTTAAGACCCTTAGTCGGAATTATGTGCGGTTTTTGGATACGAATTTAAGCCGGTCACGCTCAAACTTTCTGTTTGAGGCCATGCTTGACTCCCCTGCATAAGCCTAAATTATTTGGATATTTTCTCCAGTCCAATTACGTAAACAAGCAACCAATGGAGGAAAACTAAGCTCTCCAATGACACAATGACTAGGAACTCGCATCCTCTGAGATATCCCAAACTCTGCGTGACTTTTTGGAATATCTCAATCGTTCAAATACGTTCTGCACGAATCTCAAAGCTCAAATGCCCCTACGTTCCCGAATAGGCACCGGACACGTCGGTCACGCAACAATTGAGATATCTTAGAGGATACGCACCCAACAACTGAGTTTGATGGTTCTATAGCCGTACGATCTACGTTAATATCTGTGCTCAGCGCTTTAATATCCGTTTCCACGAATTTTAAAGCAGATCGGACGGTTATGGAATCGATCGGACACAAATTTAAGTCCGATGGGCATCGGACCCAAATTTAAGTCGTGCGGGGACATCGCCCTTTATGGAAAAAAAGAGAGGTGATGAAGAAAAATATAATATCCTGAGAAATCTAAGGTTTGGAGGCGAATATTTAATGGCCGTAGAAAACAAATAAACAAATAAAGGAAGGAGATGGACACGATATCTTGTTCTCTCTCTTTTGGCTTGCGCTTCTTTCCCATCCATCAAGCGGCTCTCTTTCGAAAGAACATTAAAAAGGACGAGAGCGAGATGCAAAACTAGAAACCTGATAAATATCAATCATCCTCTGCCACTTTCCATATTTGGCAATTTAGGGTTTGCTACATTTTCTCCATTCTGATTACTGGACCTCTGTTCGGTTCCTTTTATTTGGAAGGAAGGTATGTTGTTCATTCTCGTTTGTTAGTAGTTCAACTAGTTATTGGGTTTTGGTTGGAAGGAGGAAATTTTGATGTGGTTTTCAATTGAAATTTTGGTTTAGGCGGTTCATTTGTGTTCATATTCACAGGATATTGTTCAATTTTGTTCTTTTTCCGAGTTTAGACATTGGTTTTTAATTTTGTAACTTCATCCATTTGTTTTTTATTGACTTATTACCCTGATTTAGTTTATAGTTCATGGAATCTGAGATTAAATCAAATTCTGGGAGTTTTGAGGTAGTACTAAAGGCCTTCTGTTGGAATTTTTTTAAAAATTAATTTTGTGTAATGTGTCTTCTTAATCTTTTCCTTTTCAATTAAGTTGTTGTCTGAACTTACAAATTGAAATTCTCAATAAAAAAAAAAAAAAAGCATTGCACAAAATAAAGTTGAAATTGTAATTTCAAAGCATTACTATAAATGACATGTACATGCCAATAAATTCTGGTATAGACTTGGCAGATACAGTTACAGGTGGAATCAGATTTATCTTCAAAATACATCATACATTACCAGCATGTTATGACAGTCAACTAGAAAATGTTAACTTTGGACATAACTTGCTTTACTGTTATACTGTGTACAGATTTTGCATTAAGAGATATCAAAACCTGGTGAATAAAATGGTGCCCTTCATTGACTAGCGCTTGATTTGAGTATAGTTTGCATTTTACAACAATTCTATGGAAGGAACAACAGAATTAAGCAACCATGATGAAACGGTACAGAGTCCTATGGAGCCCCAAGTGCAGCTAGCTAAGGAAACACAACCACCCCGGAACCTGCTTGTCGAATCAACAAGCTTCCCTGCTGATACTACGGCCCCACCTATCAGCCGGGATACTGATTGGTCAGAGCATTTTCCTTTCCTGTGCACCTCAAAAGATGCATTTATGGAGAACCCTGATGAGATAGTAAATCTCAATCCTTCTCAGGCTGAGAATTCCGGGTCCCATCCTGAGGTTATAGTAGAAGAGCTTACTTTGAAGAATTACAAAAGTACCACTAACATTTCGGCCGGCAGTAGTTCGAGTAGTGGTGAGAATCCAGCTATGAGAAAAGGGCTTTGGGGTAATTTCTCCAGGTTAGCTGGTAGTTTATCGAGAGAAATCACACCTAATAACAGGCCAATTGATCGGAAGGTGGAAGGAGGAAATAATTTTCAACCCCAATTCGGTACTCAGAGGGCAGGAAATGATGTCCATCCCCTTTTTGCTCCACAGAGGGCTCTCCAGTCAACTATTAGGCCTCAAATTACATCCGAATTTACCCCAATTAGGGCCAAAAGTGCATTCAAAGGGAAAGAGATAGTTCATAAAGCAACCATTCAAAAATCCTTGGAGACAAGCTCGGATTGCTCCCGTAAGAAATGTGTGAAGTTTGATGAAAAATCTCTTTATGGTGGTGGTGCCTTTGGTCCATATAATTCGAATAGCCAAAAAGGAATAAATTTGAGAGAATTTCTTAAACCGAGACACCCGAGAATAAGCAAATCAACTAAAATGGAAATATTTAAACAAATAGTTGAGCTTTTGAATGTTTCACAATCACAAGGTCTGGCTCTGAAAGATCTCCGGCCGTCGTACTTTATGATTTTACCTAGGTACCAGGTGAAGTATATTGGTGGATTCATCCCACAGGAAATGTCCAGTTCAGCACAAATGGAGGAGAGTTTCAGTAAGAAAAGGTACTTGGATCAAAAGGATGTGCAAAAAGGGTTCGATTGGTTCTCTCGGATGAAGCATCAAAAGGTTAGTGATCAGGGATATGTTAGTCGATCGAATAATGCGGGGAGTGATTTTAGAGAAAATACGAGTATTGGGGCGGATTCATGTAAATTTGAGGAGAGGTGGTATAGCAGCCCTGAAGAACAGACTGAGTATGTGACCCCTTCTTCTTCCAGTATCTATAGCCTCGGTGTTCTTCTTTTTGAGGTACAATTTTTTTTCCCCTTCTTTCATATGTTTTTCAAATAACATGTGGATAATATGTTATGTGTTATCTTTGTATACGAAATTACAAACTGAATGATCTTGATGTGGGTCATTGTTTTCACGTGATATTAAGTACAAAAAACTAATTTCCATTATTTTATTTTGTACTATTAGCATGCAAAGTATGCAAAAAGCGTTGTTGTTGCTTGTAAGATTTACTTTCTAAACTTTATAAAACCAGTTGAAAGATTTTGTAATAAGACCTGACAACAGTTGCCCAGAACATTATTATACTAAATTATCTGCCTAGATATTTTACTTGTTTAATAGGGCATACCCAGTGCCGAAAGCTCCCACATGTGGAGAATATGTTATGGGGAAGGGAATTTCTAGCCAGCCTTCCCTTTGCATTTTAGATATTTTGCTTGTTTACTTAGGCTAATTAATAATCTGTGATTTTTGTGATTTTTTGCATGTCTGTAGCTGTTTAGTTATTTTGAGACTTGGGAGCTCCACTCAGCTGCCATGTCAGATCTCCGCCACCGAATTCTACCTCCAAATTTTCTTTCTGAGAACCCAAGGGTGGCAGGATTTTGCCTCTGGTTGCTTCATCCCGACCCAGCTTCCCGACCCAAGGCAAGGTTAGCATTGCATTTTTTTCCCCTTTTGGTAGTCTGGAGCAGTTCTTTCATTCTTTCCTTTTTAATTGTGTGCCTATAGAGCCAATGCATCTTGTGCTATCCCCTTTCAACCATTTCTTTTTTGAAAGTTTTTGGAAACTGCACCAAGAAAAAAGAATTTACTCGTTAAGTTTTTTGACCCTCCTGAAATTCGTCATATTGTAATTGCCTCAATTAAGCTTCTAGTGTAAGCTAGAGAGGTCTATAAACTGGTTATGGATTAATTTAGTTGAGTTATGCTCAGGATAGAGTTAAGCTTAATTTTGCCATTACATTTCCTTTGCAATAAACCAAATAATTTTGGGTGTTTAATTTCAAAATATAAGAAAAGTTGGGAATGTGATCAACAACAACAACAACCAAGCCTTTAGTCCCATACAAGTTGGGGTAGGCTAGAAATGAAAGCCAACCAGAGTAGGATTGCAAATGGTAAAACAATAGGTGTATTTCATACAGGATTCCTTGTTTCTTCATTTAAATAGAGTTATTGAACTGATATTTCCTATTAGTTACCATGTTTATAACTTTTCGATATGATACAATAGTTGAAATTATGGTTACCAAGGATAAACAAGTGATATCTGTACCGGTACATATTTGGTATGTTCATACCAAGTGAGTACAATCCAGGTCCATGTTTTATTTATTTTCCAATTATTTTTATTGTTAATAAAATGTATTTAATGTTAGTGGTTTTACTGTTGTCTTGTTGATAACTTTCTCTTTTAACCAGAGATATTCTTCTCTGTGATCTACTAACGGAAATCCAAGACCAAACTTTGTCAGAACAAGCATCAACCTCCTTTGATGAAGAGGAAAGAGAGTCGGAAATATTAATGTACTTCCTTACATCATTAAAAGAACAAAAAGAAAAACAAGCAGCAAAGCTTACATCAGATATTGGGTGCTTACAAGCCGACATTTCACAAGTTGAAAGGATTCACACTTCAAGGACACTAACGGATGATTTACTTACAAGCCCATCCCTGCCAAGCTGGTGTGAAGAGAGGCTCATGCGAAGCATGCGCCACCTGGAGGCCGGGTATTATTCCGTTCGGTCCCAGCTTGAAATTTCTAGAGAGAGAACTGCCGCACGCTCTGATAGTGATGTCTTAAAATTGCGTGAGAGCTATAATATACAAAGAGAAGGCAATTCAAATGTTGCCACTGAGCCAGTTGACAAGCTGTCTGGATTCTTTGGGGATTTATGCAAATATGCCCGATACAACAAATTTGAGGTGCGTGGGTGTATGAAAAACTCGGAGCTACTAAGCAGCAGTAATGTGATTTGTTCTTTGAGTTTTGACCGGGATGAAGAGTACTTTGCGACTGCTGGTGTGTCGAAAAAAATTAAAATTTTTGAATTTGAGTCTTTGTTGAATGATAATGTCGATATACACTATCCCTTGATTGAGATGCCAAGCCGAGCGAAGCTTAGTTGTGTATGTTGGAATAGCTACATTAAGAATTACTTGGCCTCTACGGATTATGATGGGGTAGTTCAGGTACATGTTATTGATATCCCTTTTATGTTATTGTATTAGGTTTGTTTATTGAGGTCATTTTCATTTATGGAATAAGCATTTATTATGTGAGATTTTTCCTAAGATGAGTTTCAGTTAATTGTCAGAATCAAGATTCTGTGAGCATACCCAGGTTGTATTATAGGCCTGATACTAAACTTCAAATTTGTCTGTTTTCTTTTGATCCGTAAAAGTTTATATTCATGATGAACTGTATGGTTGAAATCAAGGATAATAAAACTTATACTGAACAATGGGAAAAATGCAGCTGTGGGATGCAACTACAGGCCATGGTTTGACACAATTCACAGAGCACCATAAAAGGGCTTGGTCTGTAAATTTCTCACAAGTGGACCCAACCAATCTTGCCAGTGGAAGTGATGATGGTTCTGTTAAAATATGGAGCATAAACGAGGTATGTCTCTCTTACTGGTATTATACCAGCATGGATAGCCCTAACATAATGGAGTCCGGCTATGCTACTTATATAAGCATATCATATATACGTTTTCAAGGTCCAAACAGTCGATCCGAACATTCAACATGATCTCCATATCAAAATGAGCTTGGAGACCAAATTTTACAGTTTTTGGAAATTGTTTACTATTCTTTTAGAATCTTTGAAAATGAAAATTTTTCAGAAAAATAATGCATTAAGACACGCACAAAAACCTTAATTGTTTTCTAACTGATTTTGAAAATTTTAAAATTTTATATGTAAACAAAGCTCTCAAGAAGAATATCAGTTTGAATGGTTTGGATTTGTACATTTGGACTTTTAAAATGGATAGATGAATTTTAAGCATATGTCATGATTTTCTTATATAAGTAGCGTAGCTGGACTCTGTATGTACCCTTGGTAACATAAATTACAGATTGTTGGTTGTTTGGATGCAGAGGAACACTGTAGACACAATACGGAGTGGGCCAAATGTATGCTGCGTGCAGTACTCACCATACTCGTCCCGATTACTTGCGTTTGGGTCGTCAAATTACAAGGTGTTCTGCTATGATTTGCGCAACACGCGCCTCCCCTGGTGCACCCTTTCCGGCCACTCCAAGGCTGTCAGCTATGTCCGTTTTCTTGACTCAAATACTCTCGTATCCGCCTCAACTGACAATACTTTGAAAGTCTGGGACCTTACGCGCACCAGTAGCAATGGTCTCTCCACTGATGCCTGCCAGCTCACTCTCAGAGGCCATACTAATGAGAAGGTATTATTTCTCTTGCTGTGTATAAGTGGAGCAGATTTGAATTTGCCTGATTATAAATTGGAAAACAAAACAAAAAAATCCACAGATTCATTGAGGAGGGTTAAAATGCCTCTGTTTTCAAAGTCTAAACAGTCGATCCTAACCGATCAACATGATCTCCATATTAAAATGTGCTTGGAGACCAAATTTTATATTTTTTTTGAAATTTTTTACAATTTTTTTCAGGTAGGTACAAAATCATTGCTGGGACAATCCAAAAACATTGATTTTACTATTTTATATGAGGCACTGCATACGTGGATTGGTCTGTACTATGGATCAAAATTTTATAGTCCAACAGTCGATCTGAACCATTTAACGTGGTCTCCATATGAAAATGTATTTGCAGATCAAATTTTACATTTTTTAGAATTTTTTTTACTAATTTTTAGATAGGTTAAAAATACTTGATCTGAAGAGACCATTCAAAAGTAGTGATTGTCAACTGATCTAAAAAAATTCTAAAAAATGTAAAATTAGTCTGCAAGTACATTTTCATATGGAGATTGTGTTGAACAGTTCAGATCGACTATTTGAACTTTGAGAACAAAAATATAAATTCATAGTACGGACCAATTTGCGCTATGCATAGTATCATAGCTTCATTCTTTCCCTTTTTTCTATATTGATATGATACATTCTCTTGCTGTGTACAAGTCAAGTATTCCTCTTGTTGTCTTGTAAAGGTGGTAGATTTGAATTTGCCTTAATATAAATTAGAAAATAAAACAAAAAATCCACAGATAAATTCATTTGCTGTGTTAATATTTGTATGCTTGCAGGCACATTTGCTAATTAAATAGTCATTGCAAATTGATGCAAGCTCAATAAATGTCAATTTAGCTTAATTCCCCATATAGGTTTTGTAAATTTTCTGTATATTTTATTTGAACCTAATTTTTTCTTCTTCCAGAATTTTGTAGGTTTATCTGTCCACGATGGATACATCACTTGCGGGTCTGAAACCAACGAGGTAAGTTTTTTTTTTTTTTAAAAACTTAAGTTTTCTTTCATGTGTCAGCGGTGAATTTTTATGATACAGCCCTCAATTCTTCCATTATTTCTTATGCATTAATTGTGTTTTTTTTCTTCTAATCTGCAGATTTATTCTTATTATAAATCATTTCCCATGCCAATAACCTCTCACAAATTTGGTTCAATTGACCCAATTACTGGTCGAGAAACTAGCTCCGACAACTCACTGTTTGTCTCCAGTGTTTGCTGGAGAGGAAGGTCAAACATGGTAGTTTCAGCTAACTCCAGTGGAAGCATTAAGGTATTAGAACTTGTATAACAATTTAGTGGCAACATAGGAATCTCGGAAGTATTATGCAGTTATTTACTGTTACTTCTGACTGAGGAAAATGGATGAGAGTAAATGGAGCATAGGGACCGTGTGGACCGGGTTTTTGCACTTGAAAACAAGTGTTTTTTTGCCTCAGTGTTCACCAGATGAGAATGTGCTATCACAGTATGTACAGACTAGACTTGAAATTGTTTTTCTTCTTTCTTTCTTTATGTAAAGGCTCTCTAGGGTGATTCTGATCCAGTTGAATGTAACTATTTTTTTCGGCTGAAAGGTTTTTTTTTTTTGGGGCTGAGGTGCCTCTTCACTATTTCGGGATAGTCAGGGATGTGAATGCATTAACAGATCGTTTTCAATGTTTTGGTTTAAAATAGTAGATTTGCAATTGTCGAGATGGCAGCAGAAAAGAAAAGAAAAAAAAAAAGGTAGTTTTTGAGGAGCCAAGAAGCAAAGCATTGTCATTTTTTTATTTTAGCCGAGTAACAAAAAGAGTATTTTTCGAGATAAAAATGAGGATTAATTTTTTAATTTTTTTATTGTTAGCCGGTTAACAAAAATATTATTTTTGAGCTAAAACTACAGATTAAGTTTTTTTAAATATTTACAGTAGATTTTGAATCTACGATAATTTGCACGGAGATATTATTTTAATCACAGTTAGTTATATCATCACAATCTTTGAGGAACGAAAATAAGTTTGTATTTAATTGTAATTTATGTATTGGATTGCTCTTTTGTTTTTTTGACTTATTTAACTATTTAATATCCATAATAAGAAATTTCATTGGAATTTCAAATTTACAATTTTCCATACGAGAATATTCTCTGTGCTGCCAAATGCCAGGAATTTGGCCTGCATACTTGTATTTATAGAAAATTAGAAGGGTCAGCTTTTAGTTTCGTGGTAAAAAATAATGTCTTTATTAAGTATTTTATAAAACTGCTACACAATTTTGGACCACTGAAAAACATAAGTTTTGTAAAATACTTAATAAATAGTAAAAAAATTCAAAAAAATATAAAATTTAATCTCAAAGAATATTTTAATATAGAGATCATGTTGAAAGGTTTGGATTGACTATTAGAATTTTGAAAATCGCAAAGTTAAATATTATAACATATTGTAAGATCCAAAATATTGTAAGTGATCCCTCTTATAAAAAAAATTTTACGAACAAAAATTCTTAGATGTATCAGAAAACAGCCTATATTCTAATAGGAAAATATAACTATTTTAAACTTTTTCTTCGAATGGAGTGGAATTATGAAAGCGATAATATTTATTGATGATGTCACTAGAATTTCCAAATCTTCTTTCTCATTTTATTCATTAAATAAAATAGTTATAATTTAAACTCATTAAGTCTATTATAAGATAATTTTCATGCACCATTTAAATTGCAAAATAATTGTAAATACTGATGTGGTAATTAGGGTTGCAAACGAATCAAATTGAATCAAACTTATCTTATTTTGAATTTGGTTTGATTTAATTTCGAACTTAGTTTGGTTTGAATTAATTTCGAATCAAATTTTTTATGAACTCAATTTCGAATCTTTTATGAATTTTTTTATGACAAGGAAGAGTGATCGTAGTCACCGAGAGCGAGAGGTGAAAATCGTTTAGGGTTTCAGAACTGAGAGCAAGGATAACAACTTACGAGTTATGACCCATGACTGGGTAATCTTATATTTTATCTTTTAAGTCATCAGCAAACATAAGTCATTAATGGAAATCAACGGTTCACGTTACTTTGAGATTCGAACTATAATAGTTTGCGAACCTATTTCGAACGAACCAGGTCCAGTTTGAGTTTGGTTTGAATTAATTTCAAACTATTTCAAATCGAATTTTTTACGAACTTTTTCGAATCAAACTCGAATCGAATCACGAACTATGAATATTTTATGCACCCCTAGTGGTAATTATAATTTTAATTGAAATAATAAGTTCGTTTCTTTCGTTTCAAACACTTCACGGTTAAAATTATTGACAGTAATGTTTTGACTTCACACAACACACATTAGTGTAAAAAAATATGATCGTACGCTGTGTGATACCAAAACAACGCTGTCATTACCCAATTTTCTAATGTCTTTTATTTTATCATACCATCCTTCTCCATATCCAAATCTTTAGTCACAACATGCTTAGCTTAGCACAAGTTTTATTACAAATTATTTACCAGTATTTAAGAGTTAAAAAGTTGTTAAAAAAAACAGGTAATGCAAGAGGTCCTGTATTTAATAAATAGTTACAAGTCATTTGCGTGTATTTATGTGTATCCATGCAATATACTTATAACATGTCCTGTAAATAAATATTTTTAAAAATAAAAAATCTAGTTAGTCAATAACTTGTAACAAGTAAAATCTAAGACTAGTAATTAACTCAAAGTTATAAATTATTACGATGACTTTGAAACGGTAATGTGTTTATATAAAATTTCAAGAGTAAAACTAGGGTGTTCCTAAGTTCACCAAGGCCCTTTGTGCACTCAACTCAAAAATTTATCAGATTGGTTTCAAACGACGAATTCAAACTGTTGAAATCCTTCTGCTTTACGAATGATGCGTCTATATGCAAAAAAATATTAATTTTCAAATTAATTTTGTATAGAGTCAAGCGGTCAAAAAACGTTCAACAAATAAATGAGTTAAAATTAATTTATAAAGTTTCTAATTTTGAGCACTTGATTTTATACTAAATTAACTTGAAAGTTTAATTTTTTTTTTTCATGTAGACACATCACTTGTAATGTAAATAGATTTCAATGGTTTGAATTCGTCGTTTGAAATCAATTCAATATATTTTAGAGTTGAGTTCACAAAGAGGCTTTGTAAACTTAAAAACACCCTAGTTTTACTCAAAATTTCAATGGACACACCATAATTAGGGATTTCTAAGATTTGTTTTCCCTTGCTCAGTTTCAGGTAGAACTTGCAAGGGATGTGTCAAAAAGTTTGTAAATAAAAATAAGTATTTTTGGGTGGAGTTTTTGTCCAAAAAATATGGAGAAAGTCTTGTTCAAAACTGAATTTGAATCGTTTGATTTATGTCAAATTTCATGCAAACAATTTAAATTTACAGAGTCATTTAAATTTATTACTAGACAAGATACCTATGACCAGAGACGGATCAAATAAGAGACCTGCCTAGGCGAAATTTTTTAATATAAAAATTAATATATAATATAAAATATTAGAATGAGTATATGTTGATTTAGTTGTGGTAGATGAAACTGTAAAAAAAATTCGACCCTGTTTTTGGAGCAACCTTTTTTTTTTTTTTTTTTCAAATTTATTAATATACATCAGACACACTATGAACGTTGTGTGGACTTAATCACATAGGATCCCAACAATGAGACAGGAAAAGGAATAGCTCCGATGCCCATCAGATCTATTTTAGGTTCAGTTAGGTCTAAAACCATACAATTAGCATCAAAATATGTGTACACAGAATTTTTTTTTTTTTTTTGAAAAGTAGTGGAACATCCACCGATTTCTATTGAAATCAAAAAGTTAAAAGAGAGGTACTTAAAATAAGTACCCACCTAGTCTATATTACAAAATGTCAAACTACTAGAAACCACTATGATTTACACTACCAGAACATAGTCTACTAATAACTTATTACAACCAACAGCAAAATGAGATCCTATAGCAGTACCATAAGAGTTCTAAGCACTAATACAATGTGTACACATAAATTGAAACAAATGTGCATGGATTTTAATTAGATCACACAAATCTTAATGTTGATCAGATGGCCATTATACTATCAAACCAAAGTAGGTCCGATGGACATCGGACCTACTCTCAATTCCCCAACAATCTAATCTCTCTTTTCCTCATTTCAAACTATGGATCCGAACTTTTTCTGGATCCATTAAGATTAAACTTTTTGCACGGTGCTTTGTGTTGTTGTGGGAAATAAATCTGGTGTGACTCTTTGGAATCTCAGAGTCTATGCTTTTTCAAATTCAACCATTTAATTTTTGAAATGTATGAATCTTAAAGGCAGATTATTTTTATACATGAATCTCAAAACAAATGAATAGAACCAAAGAAAAATAGTAATATTTTTATTTTAAAAATTAAACTTATCAAACTTATCAACCAATTAAGAACCAAACCAAACAAATAGTAAGTTTTGGTTTGTTCGGTTCAAACCGAAGTAAATATATTGGTACCATTATTAACAAAAACTATACATTTTCAAACACAAGTTGTTCAATTTTATACAACATATGTAGATGTTTTAAAATATCTAAATCAAAATGAAAGAAAGAAATCAATAATTGAACTAAATAAAATGTAAACTATACTTGAACCATTATAATTCGATCGAATTGATTTAGTCAGTTTTGAAAAAAAAAAACTAAACTAAATCGATCCATTTAAACCATAAAACCGATCCATACAAACCAAAAAAATTTAATTTTGGTTGAAAATCAAACAAATCGAACCGTTTGAACACCCTAACCCCAATGAATCCGATTTTTTTTTTTTTGCGGTTCTGTCTGTGCATCTAAATCCGGGAGCAACCATATATTAATTTGCCGCCTTAAGCCTTTGGAAGAAGGATTTAAGAACAGCAAGAAACAACGCATCTTACTTATAAATAAATAAAATAATTTAATTTAATTTTCATGTAAATTAATCAAGAAGCATTTTCTGGGGATGTGATTAAAAGTGCAAGCTTTAATTTGTCTTGGCATCTTTGACTTTTGATTTCTTCTATCATCTAGCTCTTATTTTTCAATTTAAATTATCCTTTTTAAAGTTCTTGTGCTTATCTCTTTGTTTTTATTTTTTTTTTTATTTGATTTGTTCATTATAACTTTATGTAAATATTTTTTATTCAATAGTCACTGTTACTACCCATTAAAATTTTGTTTTTTTGATGTAATATCCGTGGACTTTCACTATTTTATTCCTTACTCTGCTTTTCTCTTGACACTTGTAATTATATATATATTTATTACATTCATTATCCTTGTTTTATTTATTAAATTAATAAAAATTTGCAGTGACATTTGGATTTTGATCCAATCCTTCAACAAAACATTCTATTGTAACTATCCTAAATTTTGTTTAAGAGTAATTAATTGAACAAAATTTTTAAATTGTTGAATACTATATGCGCAAATTAATTTGTTAATATATATGAGTTTCATGAACTCAAACAATTGCATTAGTATAGAAATCATTTGATGTACATCACCAAATTAAGATGTCGCACAAGAGATTCCCATATTGGGCCGAATTAGCAATAATTTTGGTGGCAATCACAAAAACATTTAAATTTAATATATTTTACTTGGCAATTAATGCACTGCATATCAACAGCAAAATTAATAATGCATGCCCTCTAGTTCTCCTCTTGCATTATTTTATAAATCCCACGTATTCTCCACCTGGTTTGTGCAAATCCATCCTGATTCAACGGTCTACCCTTCATTTGTTCATGCTACACCATTCCATGATAGGCGGGCCCATAATTTCACCGCTCTCTTTGTCAGAGAAGACGGTCTACCCTGCACCAATTCTTGCTAATAAAATTACAAATTAAAAAATACTGTTGATTATTTCCAAAACCAAATTAGATCAAAATGCTTGATGATGGTGCCTCCCTGTACATTCCAGAATTCAGATTCTACCTATTATTTATTTCACTATATATATTACCACTACCATACCATGATCTCTATAACACAAAAACCCTAATTAAGTCATATATAGCCTCTCTCTCTCATCTTCTTCCCTCAAAACATAAAAAATAAACTAATGGAAACCGTAGAAACCATCGTCACACCCATCAAGCCCGCTACCCCGAGCGGAATCCGGCCTTTGGCCCACAATGGCGTACCCGAGAGGTGCTATGAACACTTCCAAATGCCGTTGCACTACCCTAGGTTCACAACGGAAGAGTACAAGAACATGCCCGAGTGGAAGCTCGATTGCTTGCTTATTCAATATGGCTTACCGAGTAATGGAAACATCGAGGAGAAACGGCGATTTGCCATCGGTGCCTTTTGCTGGACAACTCCGACTGTCATGAAAGTAAGCAATGGATCAATCTGCAGCTCTAAACTTTGAATATTAATTTGAGAGTTGTGCATTTGTTTCGGTCTTTTTTTTTGCCATGTTATGTTTGTATCTAAGATGCCATGTTTGGATTAAATTGTTTGAACATAGCAATGCAATGCCCAAACAAACGGCCGGATGATATAGTTCGATTTTGGTATTTTTTTGTGTCAGTTTATACGGCGATTATAAGTTATAGGCGATTATAAGTTATACGTCTATGTTGTTTTGTTCTGGTTCAAGTTTTGCTATGAGCAATATTCAAATTTTAGTGCTGATACCTGATATTGGTATGAAGATGTTCATATTTCGGCTCTCTCTCTAGAGGAGGGGCGGTTTAGATCGTCTTTTAAGTATTAATTAAGAAGTTTATATTACTGTCTTTTTAGCATTTTTGTTGTTAAAAAAGCTTGTTACGTCGGTTCTTTTATGTTATTTTTAACTAAATTTTGCAGAATTTGATTGTCATTAATATTTAATTTGTTATATTATTCACTGACAGAACGGATTAGCACATTAATTATCTAGCTAATCTGGTTCCTTAGGTTGTGATTATGATAATATATGGAGAAACCCACTGGTATATATTTCTAATGAGTTCACTAAACTCGAAGGGGTAATTTCGGAATTTCCAGAATTATGTCCTTAGAAATTTGGTTAGAGATGAACCTCTCTATAATTACAAATTATAAACATAATTACACCATTGTTGAGAAACATGAGGACTGGTTGCAACCCATTTATTGAATTTAATTTGTGTAATTACATAATTTCTCCATTAATAACTAGATCTAACTTTCATTGGTAACTATTTATTTGTCACTTTAGCAAATTTCAGGTCCTTTATGATTTTTGCCAATCCATCCATGATATTGTCAGTTTAACTAAGTTCTAAAAAAAAAAACACTATTTCATTATATAATTATGCAAATAACAAAAACAATAAATCCAGAAACTTATCCTTGTGATCTTGGTCCAAAAATTTACCACATTCTTTGTTTATAGGCTGGAATTTTAAAATAATGGGCCAACCCAGAAAGGCCCAAAATTAGGCATTTGACATTCCTTTTATTGGGATATTTTTAACGCACCCAAGGAATTTAAATCCGCTTTTGGTTAATGAAAAAGGTAACAATTAATATGGTTGGTGTATATACATGAGAGCAATTCACTTGCCAGGAAAATTTTCTCTTGGTGAATGCATTGATACCTCTGTTGATTACATACACATGGTTTCTTAAATAATTAACGATTTAACGCCAACGGTTGTTATGTTGAATACAATGTCAGGCAACTGAGAACTTGCCTTTGGTCTAGTGGCAAAAGCTCATGGCTCCCATATGGGAGGTCATGGGTTCAAAACTCACAAAGTGAAAAAATTCTCTATATTAATACATAGGGGTTTGAAATGTGTTGGATTGCTTGACTTCCAACCTATATTTCAAAAAATGTCAGACAACTAACCAGAAATCAAGAACTAAAAAATAATAGCAATGCCTTATGCACTTGATCATAACATCCAGAAGATCATCTCCAAAAAATACAGGGCAAATAAAAAAAATAGTTACAAATATAATTTGAATAATACTAGCATGTTAGTGACAAGTTATTCTCACTAATTTTGGTGTAAATATAGATATGCTAACCATCCAATTCATGTCACCTAAGGTAACAAAAAAAAATTATGTTTAGATTTGGACCATCTAATCAGAATCCACACAAATATTAAATGAGCTTCATACATTTCACTTCAGACCAAATTAGAAGAGCAACTTGGGTCCGATGCCCATCGGACTCAAACTGAGTTCGATGGATTCCAAACTGTCCAATCCACTTTAAGATCTATGTGCGCCGCTTTAATATCCGTGTGTGTCCGCTTTAATATCCGTGCATATGGATGTTAAAACAGATCAAACGGTTATGGAACTCATCAGACACAAATTTAAGTCCGATGCCCATCGGACCAAAACTGCTGTTCCGAATTAGTCCATATTTTAATCAGACGGTCTGAATCTAAAAAGAAATTAATATTATGTTATCTCAGAGGATATGGATTTCTATACATTCCGCATCAGCCTCCACTCCAGCTAGGAAAATTATGAGACAAATAATACCAACCCTTTATTAAAACAGCAATTTGTTAAAATTCCAGAGAAGATACCTCAAGATCCCAACCTGTCAACTCAAAGCTTAAAGCAAAATCAAGGGAACCAAACCAAATAGACATATCACACATGTCAACCATTCAACCGCAGCAGAGCTTTCCAACCTGCACTTTGTTTATTTTATTATATTATGACTAAATTTAGGCTATTTAACCCCTGAACATATATTTGATGAATAGACATGGTCTATCAAGTTATCCAAATCAATTGAGTCTCACACCATCTTTCAACCATTTGTCAGCGACTTTGCTCATACATTTAACAGTAGACCAGGTCCACTGATATTCAAGTTTTATTAGATTATGGCTAAGTTTAGCCCCTGAACATAAAAGTATTTAATGAATAGACATGGTCTATCAAGTTATACGCACATGAGTCTCAGCTCTCAAGCCATCTTTCAACCATTTATCAGAGACTGTGGTCATACATTTAACTGTAGACCAGGTCCAGGGACATTCTGGTAACAGGCTGGTTAGTGTACCGATCCTACTTAACGGCAGTACACATGGGTGGGCCCCACAACCAACCTTCCGTTATTTCCGTATTACCATCAACCTATAAAATGCAAACCAATACTTGTCATCAAATTCAAGAGGAAAAAAAAGAGGGAAATAAAAAAAGCAGAGAAGAACATCTCTTTCTCTCTCTATCTTCGGCTGTTTGTGAAGGTCAAGGTAGAGAGAGAGAAAATGGCAATGAAGAGAGCGTCTTCCTTGCGTACCATGGCCGTCTTGGCCTTGATACTCGGGTTGGTGTTGCCGGCCGTGCAGGCTCAGGCACCGGCTCCTGCACCGGCCGCCACAAGCGATGGTAATTCCCATTTTTTTTGTTTCTTGTTTTCCCAATTTTAGTAATTTATGATCATACAAAAAATTGGTACAGCTTTAGAAAATTCAAAAGATGATTAGGATGCATTTTTTTTAAATATCAGTTCACATATTTGACCATTCAAAAGAGGTTAGGCTTTAATTTTCAAACAGATTGAATAAAGAAATAATTCAAGCTACAATAATTTAAAATGTGAGGGTTCTACGTGGAGCTTAAAAGAGAGTTTACTTTTTCTCTACTGATTGTGAAATAATATAATTGAAAACCTTACTGATGGATTAGTTGGTCTCTATTCTCAGGGGCAGATTTAAGATTTTCGTTAGGGAGGGACAAGAAAATAACAAATCAGATTTGAATAATTAATCGGATTCAAATTCATTAATGAATCGGGTAGTAGATAAAAAAAAATGTTTTAATTTCTAATTTTCAATGATCTGACTTCTAATCCAAATTATCAATTAGAATTCAAGAAATTTATCATAAAATAATTTTACAAATTATATTTGATATTTTGATAAAGGATGGATAAGAAGAAATTTTGTTGGGAAAATGTTGCTATTTTATCAGCTGGTAAAGGTATAGTTGAGGGCCTCATATTTAGAAGACATTTTGTCTAATCATATACCAGCTTTCTGTTAGCAAATAACAAATCTAGTTAATTAATCCAAGTGCTTACCATGAATATGATGATATGATGCTGTTACAGTTTAAAAATTAAGTCATTCAAAAATATTCCTCATATCGAAAATTTCGAGCGGATCTTAATGCAAGCCAAGAGGTGCTTAACACACACCCCCTATAATTTTAATTTTTTAATTATGTATATTAAAATTCAATTTTTTTTTATTGTCGTAAAAATTAAATGTGGAGTTTCAGTTTGTGGTCGTGGAGACTTGAGTTCAAATTCCAATTGTCACATATTATGCATTTCATGTTATAGCCCTCCAAATTCAAATTTTTTATTTCCGCCCCTGAATTTCCGGGTAATAAATGAATGCAGGAACAACGGTTGATCAGGGAATTGCATATGTGCTAATGCTGGTGGCGTTGGTGCTGACGTATCTGATCCACCCTCTCGGCACCTCCTCTTCTTCCTCACCGGTTTCCAACCTCTTCTAGATTTTTGTTTTAATGGAACAGCTAATTTAAGTACTGTCGGAATGTTATCAGTTTGTCAGTTTTTTTTTTTGTTATCCCTGTACATGGCAATATCTTCATCGATCGTGTGGGCTATTCGTTTCCCCCTTTTTTTTTTCTAATATATATGATTAATGTACAAATTTTCTTATAATTCAGTTACTTTTTTTGTTTTTGATGAGATGTATATAACTTTTTATGAGTTGTTGTGTCCTTTTAATATAATTTGTGGGGTTTTGCATTTAGTATGTTTGCTATATTTGAATATGCCAAAAGGAGAAGAAAGTGTTGAAAAACCTCAAAATTCTGTTTTAAGGCAATGAATTAGTGCAAAAAATGCTGTTAGTTGCATGTGTAAGTGGACCTACTTGTCAGTAGGTAATTGATAAGGTCCCACAGAGTAGCAAAGAGCCCAATTTTATTGATTTGCTTGTGCATTAATTTTGAGTCTCCAACTTTGCAATTGTTCTCTGCACAATAATATAGTCTCTAATTTCATGTAGCCTAATTGGATTTGAACAAACTGGCTTTATAAATTGGGAACTCAGAAAAAAAAAGGTAAACTGATGATTTTTCTGATATTTTGTAATGATCAATAATGGAAAGTTACTGGCATTCACAGACCATCTGCTAAACTGTTCTTGGTGATTCTCTTATCATGCAACTCAAAGTCAAAACTAAGTGGCAATGAACATATAAGTGTATCAAACTATGATGAAGCAACCACTTATTGTTAACAAACATGTTTATCAACAATTTCAAGTATTTTTTTTTCCTTTTTTCTTTTGAAAAAGGTGTCAAAAGTCACTTGTTTCAGTAAAAATAAAACCGGATATATACAAAACTGGACTGAATATACACTGCACCCTTAAATTAAGTACCTGATATTTGGTCTCAGTTACCCACAGTCCCACACTACTACATAATGAAAATATATTTAGAGTGAGTCTATGGTACTATGCATATCACGGTAGATCCGTATTACGAGTCAATATTTCCATTTTCAAAGTATTAATGGTTGATATGAACTGTTTAGCATAATCCCCATATAAAAATAGTGATTTTAAGAAGGTAGAAAATCACTTGATCTGAAAATTATGGAGCATCCAAAAATAGTGATTTCCTACCTATCTTAAAAAGTACTAAAAAAATTCTAAAAAATATAAAATTCGGTTTGCAAGTACATATTCATATAAAAATCATTTTGAACGTTTGGGTTGACAGTTAGAATTTTGAAAATGAAAATATAGTTCTTATTACGGACTAAATCATGATATGCATAGTACCATAAACTCATATATTTAACCAAATTTTGTCCTATTACCATGCACCAATTGGTTACCAAGCAAATAAGGATGTGTTAAAGTTTCAACACACACTCTTTTATTATCCACCTAGTAACCATTTAAACTCCACCCACTACTCTAATGGCAAGAGCCCTGACATTGTCACAAAGTCAAGCAGTACTGAGATCACTGGCAAACTTTGTGATGCTTTTTTTTTTATTTATTTAAGGCCCTTAGGCATAACTTTGTGATGCTGGATTGTGGAGCCAGCATGTGGATGGTATTCAGGCATTATGTCCAGTATGGAGCAAACTACATATCAGTAAAATCAAATTTCTAACAGTATGAACATTTTTCTGAGTAAAGAATATTGCATTCCTACTTTTCGAAATCATCCAACAAACTGCCATTAGCCCCAGTAAAAAATAAAAAATATATAAAATAATAAATTGGTTTGCTTTTGTTTGAGCGAGTTGATATTCAATCAAATCTTCAAAAAAAAGAGTCCAATTTGATGTCCGATTCTGTTATAATCTCATTCAAAACTAAGACGTTTTGTATAAGGGCATAAAAGGAATAGATGGTTTATTTATTCATTGCTGTTTCAAAAAAAACAAAACATCATGTAATAAACAGCTCATGACCGTCCTTGTTTTGCTAGTTTCATACTCAGTTGCCAAATAAAAGTTTGATTTGAAACAAGGATTCTAAATAGAAATGAAAAGAAGGAAAGAAGTAAAATATAATGGAAAGGTTATTCTTCTCTCTGGACAATTTATATTGTTCATTCTCTTAGAGCTAAAAATTTTCATTTCTTACTGGTAATAATTAATGGAATTTTTCCCAAGAAAGTTAAATTTGGCATGAACCTTGGAAAAAATATGTTTTTGACTTAAATAAATTAGTTGACACCCTTTAGAAACAATATCTTGTATAAGTATTTGTATGTGTGAGTAAGGTAAAATAATGTACCAGTACATTTGGCCACTCTGTTAACACTGTAGAAGTCACTACATGCACATTGCAAATAAATTAAGATACTGCAAGCATTCTTAATTTCTACTAACCATAAATTAACTTTTGTCAAATTTCAATCTAAACTATTAACTAAATTTCAGGTCATTTTAATTTGTGTATATATTCTTGAAACTTACTGACACTAGTACCCTTACCAGAAATATCCAAAGCTGCATATTCTCAGAACATAAAAAATAAATAAAATAAAACAAGGAAGAGATCAAAGATTATATACTTAAAAAAGTTATGGTCACTAGATAATAAAAAATAACAATGAAAACAACGATGCAGATCATCCAAGCTAAGAGTAGTAAAACAAATCATAATATAAAAAAAAATAAAAATTCGCTAATCAACTGGTTCATTTTTTTTGTAGAAAAAAAAAAAAATAAATGTCATAATACCAATCCCATTACTCCTTACAAATGTAGCCAGAATCTCATGAGAAGCAACAAAGCTCCTAAAACCAGCAGATGATCATGCACTGCATGATGAGAGCAGTTGTCCAATCTATTTTAAGAGCCGTGCACACATATGTTAAAGCAAACACACACAAATATTAAAGCGATGCTCACAGATCTTAAAGCAGATCGGATGGTTATGGAATCCATCGAACTCAGTTTGAGTCCGATGGGCATCGGACCCAACCTGCTCTCCTGCATGATATCTTATCATACACCACATTAGCCACATAATCACGCATTTATCATTATTAAATGTCATTTGAAGCTGGAAAATAAACACAAGCTTAGTGTAGTGGCATGAGTCTTCGTCTAGTCGTCTCTCTTATAAGAAAACACATGTTCAATTTTTGAAAATATCCTTCAATAAAAAATAAAAAATTTGAAGCTGGAAAATATATATAATTTTAATACATACCAAATACAGAATTTTTACCACAAAGAAAAGAACTTGTTTCGATGAACCAATTTATGAAAAGAAAGAAAAAAAATCCCCACATGAAAATCATAAATTGGGGAAAAAGGACAAAGAGTTAAAGGGATTGTGCTTAGTAAATCGGTTGTTTCCTTTGTTGTAATTTATGCGGGCCTAATGTCTATTTTGGGCCTCTTGAACAGTTGGAGGAAAGTAGGTATTTTGGGCCGTTATTAAAAAACAAAATATGTTACGCTTGAAATGATACAATCATATAGAATATAATCATATAGAGAAGGAAATACGTAACACGCCGTGACGTGACGTGACAAACACGTCGTGATTTGGTGACGTGATGTGATCAAAATGGTGACGGGTGGTCACGTCACGCGTAGTCACGCCGTGACTATACGTGACATGATCACATGTGACGTGATGTAAATTAGTCACATCAATTTTTTTTATATCTTAATTTAAATTATTGAAAATTTAGAAAAAATATATAAAAATTCTGAGTCCACCCTTGAATGTAAATACCTTCAATCTGGAAGTGGTAAATCCTTGATTTGAAGCAAGGATGCCAAACAGAAATGAAAAGAAGGGAAGATGAAAAATATATTGAAAATGTAATTCTTCTCTCTGATAAATTGATAGTGTTTATTATCTTACAGCTAACAATTTCAATTTCTTATAGGTAATAATTAGTGGAACTTTTCTCAAGAAAGCTAAATTTGGCATGCGCCGTGGAAAAATGTTCTCGTCTTAAATAAATTTGTTGACACTCTTTAGAAAAAATACATAGTATTTGTATCTGCGAGTGAGGTAAAATAATTATCAGTACATTTGGCCGCTCTGTTAACACTGTAGAAGTCACTGCATGCACATTGCAAAATAAATTCATATACTGACCATAAATTAACAGAATGGCCAAATGACAAGTGTCTTTCTCAGTTTATTTTTTTTTTCTGTCTAATATTTAATATTTAGTTCATTTTCAATGTTCTCTTATTTTCAAATGATAGAAAAGTTTGACCCTGTTATTTTTTTATCCTTTATATTTTGGTCAAAGAAAAATAAGAGGAAAAAAAAAACTCATATTGGAAATCTGGCTGTTACACTCAGTTTGCCATGATTTTTATTTATATCTAAAATTAAATAGAAATTGCTAAATATGTCCACAGAAACTAGAAAATTATTAAAATGTCCAAACCGGCCAATTATTGACTGGTTCTTAATTTTTAATAGAAACCGGTCAATAATTGACCGGTCCTTGATCTATATATACAGGTGGAGAGTTCTAAAATTTTCAATTTCATTTTATCAAATTTCACACTCTCTCCTCACTTTTTCTCTTTCTTCCAGATTTCTTCCACTCTTTTCAGTTTTGCAAGTCTCCCAAATTTCTTCTCTAAAATTTTTGTAATGGACTTTAGCAATTAGTAGTTGTAATTAGTGTTAATTAATTTTAATTAGTGCTAGTTAATTATAATTAACGTAATGTAGTAGAAATTAGTATGATTTAGATTAATTAGTTTAATTAGCATAATGTAGATTAAACGTTACTCTCTGAGATTGAGATTGATCCTTGATCTGAACTGATTCCAAAGCTGCCCTTGACACGTGGGACCACCACTTCACCCTGACCCGCTCCGAGTTTCTTTCTAGTCCTTGATCTCTTCCTAATAATTTCTCCGATGTATGAGCACCTCTCCTCTTTTGTTTTGCATTTCCAATTTCAGATGATTATATAGTAGACTATAGTATAATTTTTCATAGATTCGAACTCACCAATACAATATGAAATTTGAACCTTTTTATATAGACATATGAAAGATTGTAATTAGTCCCAGTAGTGAGAGCTGTAGACTTAAGGTAGTGGCACAAGCCATCATCTCCCTTCTGAGAAAATATAAATTCATTTCTGAAAAAGATACTCAAATGTAACAGAGCTCATTAATCACAAAAAAAAGGAGTCTCGACAGTGAGTTTGTATTGTACCGAAAACCGGGGCTGGTCAAATAGTACATATGTTGTATCGATACTGAATAACTGGAGCGGTTGGATGGTTGTCGTTTATAGAAAATATGGCCCATTGAAGAGATGCTTTTGGGAGCTTTATATTGGGTTTTAGTGGGCCTATATTACACTAAATCAGACCCAGTTTGGTAGTCTTCCTGTTCGGCTGCTATACTGTTTCCGCAGTTTTTCCACATAAACATTAATTTTTAGTTTAATTCCCATGCCCATATGCATTCCCAATGGTCCGCCGAACAGGTCCTTAGTTTGTGTCTAAATATCATAGGAAAGCTGTGTCAGACAATGCTGCAACATTATGAGCACTTTGATGGAAGAATTACACAAAAAATATTTGTTTATGAGCAGTTTATAGATTGACACAGATTTTAAAAATACTTCGAAATCAGTCTCTTATATGTACTAGTACATACTAGCAAAAAAATTTTGTTGTAAATATTAATTACAGACATTCACCCTGACCCGCTCTGAGTTTCTTTCTAGTCCTTGGTCTCTTCCTAATAATTTCTCCGATGTATGAGCACCTCTCCTCTTTTGTTTCTCATTTCCAATTTCATATGATTATATAGACTATAGTATAATTTTTCATAGATTCGAACTCACCAATACAATATGAAATTTGTACCTTTTTATATAGACATATGAAAGGTTGTAATCAGTACCAATAGTGAGAGCCGTAGACTTAAGGTAGTGGCACAAGCTATCATCTCTCTTTCAAGAAAATACAAATTCAATTTTCAAAATGATACTCGAATGTACCAGAAGCTGATGAATCACAAAAAAAAAAGTCTCGACAGTGAGTTTGTATTGTACCGAAACACTACAGGGCAAGTACCAGGGCTAGTCAAATAGTACATATATTGTACCGATATTGAATAACTGGAGCGGTTGGATGGTTGTCGTTTATAAAAAATATGGCCCATTGAAGAGATGCTTTTGGGAGCTTTATATTGGGTTTTAGTGGACCTATATTACACCAAATCAGACCCAGTTTGGTGGTCTTTAATTTAGTTTGGGTCTAAATATCATAGAAAAACTGTGTCAGACAATGCTGCAACATTATGAGCAATTTGATGGAAGAATTACACAAAAAATATATTTGTTTATGAGCAGTTTATCTTTATAGATTGACAAAGATTCTAAAAATACTTCTAAATCAGTCTCTTATATGTACCAGTACATATTAATTACAGACATTCACAAATTTATCTAACCATTATTGGAATGATTTTCAGATTCTAAATTGACTATATTAATGACTAAGTTATATTGACGACAAATATATAATTAGTTATTATATTACTGAATACGTTTCCAATGGGTTTCAATTATTCAATTAATGTTTTATATGGAAGAATATAACACTACAACTTAAAATTGTTTTTAACTAGATTTTCAAAAATATTATCAAAATTATTAAAATAACTATTGTCAAGGGTCATGACCTTTATCACACATTTAGGTCAATTGCACTTTTGGACATTTGATAAAATCCTATTATATGTAGGAGTGTTCAGTCGGTTTGGTTCAAACCAAATTAAATTTATTCAACCCAACTAATTTTAATCAGTTTGGCAGAGTGTACCCTTGACAAATTAATCAGTCGGTTTGGTTTGCTGACAAATTATTTTAACACTACGTTCCTTCGTAATTCGTGCTGAGCCGGGATTGCCGGGTCAATTAGAGAATCTGTGCCTTTTAGCATTGTGTTCTATTTATGGTTTATATTTTTTTTTTCTAAAAATCATGGATGATTGATAGCCTGTAAATCATAATACTGTTACTATGTTGACTTGTAAATCATAACACTGTTCTAGAATCAAAAGAAAATATGCAAAATAAAAGACAAAAACACTAAAAGAGTCAATATATCATTTAATTTAAATGAAAACACCAAATTCATTGGTTTACTCATTAACACATGGATACATAAAACACAACATATATTGAAATAGAAACATAAAAAACAAGGGACACATACACAAAAAAGCAACGTTTCAATCTATAACTTTATCAGTAACATGGTCTAGATTAGGATGATTGCCGATGTGGTTTTGACATTGGTTAACACTCAGCTTGCTAAGCTCTTCCATAGCCCCCTGTTCCACCTCCCAATTCTCCAAGTTCTCCATTTTCTTAAGTTCTAAAATCTGCAACTTTGGAAACCCTTTTGCAGAGCAAACCATTTTCTTCCCTTTGTATGCTCCATCTTGTAAGCTCAGAAATTTCAAGACTTGTAATCTTTCTAGGGTTGGCATGGGATCTTCCTTCAAACCGGAATTGGTTAGGGTGAGCTTTGTAAGATTTGGTGGAAATTTAACATTATCTATCAGAAGTTTCCTACATTTCCATTCACCCTCTAATTTCATTGACATCACTGTCTCAAGGTTTGGAAAGGCCCGTATGTCGGCAAACTCTGACGGCATAATCTTGCCCATAATTGTTATCGAGATGAGTTTATCCATGTGACTCAATAGGTTAGAAATAGATTTCCAGTCTAAATTGTCCCAATTTGAAAATGCTAATTTTCTAAGGTGGATTAGGAAGTGCGGAATGTTTTCTACCCATGACTCATGAGCAGCAACTGTTTTTAGGGTATGCAGGTTGTCTATATGTCTTGTAGAGGGTGGGCCTTTAGTTTGGGGGTTTGGTTTCACATAAACATGGCGAAGTGTTTTGATGTTCCATAGAGATTCAGGTATGGTTTCTATGCTTGTATCTCTAACATCCAATGTTTGAAGGTATTTCATGTCTCCTATATTTTGAGGAAGGTTAGATATTTTACTACCCCTCAACCCGAGATATCGTAGGTAAATCATGTTCGATAAAGTTGTTACTGGGATTGCAGAGTTTCTCAGTGCCAACACTTTGAGGAGAATGGCACTTTCAAGAACATTTCTATCAAAATTAAAAGCTAAAAAAGAGCGTATATGATTATTTTTCACCTCCGTACTGTATTGTTCCTCGTTGTCGTGATGAATTTTCACCTCCGTATTGTATTGTTCCTCGTTGTCGTGATGGATTTTCACCTCCGTGTTGTCATGATGGATTGCTAAACGGAACTGGGATTCACTATCTTCTTGGTCTGGATTAACAACCAAAAACCCTTCGATGTATGATTGTTGGATGGCAAATTCATGAATAGAATGAGGTAATCGACAATTTTTTATTGTGCCTAGTAATGATCTCTTTGAAACAAAAACCAATGACCTGCACGCAACAAGAAAAATAGATAAACATGAAATACATGTTTATAAAAGAAAAGAAAAAACATTTCTCAGTTCAATTGAAAAAAAAAATAATGCTTTTGTTTATCATCAAGTAGACCAGAGAGAAGTATATATCTACTCTTATTGTAATAAAACAGAAAAAAAAAAATCATTTTTATTGATGACATCTTTTTAGGAAACTGCAACCTAATTAATGTTTGAAATATAAACCATCCTATAACTAATTATTATGTCATTTATGCCACAATAGGAAAAACCATAGACCTAATCATCACCTATAAATTATAAATTATAAGATCGAATGTCAATTTTCAGAAATATTAAGAATACCTTTGAACAAGTTCGTCGAGGTACTTATTTGCAGTTGTCTCTAGAGACGTCTGTTTGTCGTCTTCTTCAACAAATCCTTCAGCAATCCATTTCTGAGTTAGAGAGGTTGCAGGAATCTCGAAACCAACAGGGTAACATGCAAAATAAAGAAAGCACTGTTGAAGAAAGTAAGGTAAATCATTATAGCAGTAGGCAATAATGTGCCACATATGATTTTTATATGCCATTGGTTTGAGATGTTGTTGGCCATTGTTTTGAGCGGAAGGAGACCCTTTATAAGGAATCTCTTTGATCTTGTCATTTGCAGGAATCTTCTTGATCTTGTCCAGATCATCTTTCACCCTTTTCCAGTTGTTGTTGGTAATTGGTTTGAGCGAAAGGAGCCCTCCTATAAGGAGCAGAGCCAAAGGTTGTCCTTCACATGCCTTAAGAATCATCTTCGGGCGAAATCCCAGTTCCATGTTAAACTTGTAAACGAACATGCACCTTTCATGATCATTTTGCATGTTAAAAAGATCTGGAAAAGCTTTCTTACGGAAGATTGTTATGCTCTCTACCCCAATTCAGTGTTATGCCGTTTGAAATATCCGCTTCCTCAAGAAGCATGTTTTCAATATTTTTAACTTTATCATTCTGTATTTTTGTATCCAACCAGTTGAGCCCGATTTCCAATATTTTTTAACATTTGTTCTCTGTTTGCCAAAACGGAACGGACTTATATTCTCGGCCTCATCCATCATACCATCGATTAAATCTTTGATTTTCTCCCTATATTCTTTCACCAAATCATGGATCTCGGAGTTGGAGGACTGCTTTCTAGAAGCATGTCCAACAAACTCACCTATTAACTTTCCAACTTTTGGGGCTGTTTCTCGCACAATCATAATTATAGCCTGCTGTTCGTCCACAGGGACTTTGTCCTTGAATAATGCGCTCTTCATGAATTCCCAAAGTCCCCCTAGTTTATAGTTTGGCAAACCCAATAGTTTATAGTCTGGCAAACCCAATAGTTTATAGTCTGGCAAACCCAATAGTTTTCCCGTGTCCGATAGCATATCAGACATGTAAAGTACGGCATCCATCTCTGTTTCTACTTTTTGAAAATCAACCAAATAGAATTTCCTTCCTCTCTTGCTATCCTTGTTTGGTTAATTAAAACAGTTTGATCGTACAGAATACACCCTCAAATCTAATTCAACTGCATGCTCCACCCAGCAATTGCAAATCTGCAATGCAAAATAAAATATTAAATAAAAAAGTACTATAAATACACCGTATAGACAAATTAATTTCCATGTTAATTATTTATAAGTTTCTTATAAACTGTATTTAATCAAATAATGCCCAGTAGTTCCACAGCCAATACAACCATATAGCAAAATTTCATGCATATTACTTTCTCATTAAATGTATCTAATTAAATATAGTGATTAACTGAGAAATTTTTACAAAATTGGTAGTTATGGATCCAATTTTATATAATACTTACACAAATTTTAGAGAAATTTCCGGAAGAATTTATCAATTTTTAATTTTTATTGAAACAAAATCTACAGGAATGCATTTAAAACAAATTAATGGCTGTAAGATTTTTCGTATAATTATGGACACATTTAAAATTATGACATCATTAAAACTAACACTTGTGCATGCTTCAAATAATATCTAAAACATTTAAAAATTATTATTAGAGAATTTTAATAGTATATAACAATTTGTACTCCAAAAGTAGTTTCAGTATAGCATTTTGACTGCATATGTTTTCTAATTGACAATTTTTCAGATTAATACCCAATAATTGCCATTCATAAATAAGCTCATGTACATCAATGAAAATAGCTATTCCATACTAATTTTCAGATTAAACTAAAACTATGGAGATTCAAAGAGTGGATCATGAGATATTTTTGGTAGTGTCTAAGCTTAGGAATAAGCTATCTGAATGCCTCGCTTTGCTTCAATAGTGATAATTGAGATCAAGTATAGAAAACAAAACATAGTGTATTGTATACATACAAATGTAATTATATAAAAATATGTGTACAGTATATACATATATATACATATACATATCCATATAATAAATTGTGCATCTACACTAGTTATGAGATATAAATTGATCAGGCACATTAGATTTTAGAATATAGTTTTGTGAACTAAAAAAATGAAAGGAATACCTCGACACGTGTAGAAAGAGTAAGGCACAGAATGCAGATACGTGAGCAGAAATATTAACCTGGATTCAAATTGTTAAAGGCAATTGAATTAATAAACAACAACTAGATAACATACATATTATCTGTCAAGTAGTAATTAAATAAAAAAAATAGTAATATACCTCTATGCTGATAAAGACTGGCAAGGAGAGGCTCAAGTACCCAACTGGATATCAGGGGTTTACCAGTGGCAACTTTCGCATGAAACTGGCAAAGGAGAGCAAATTTGGCATTAAATTCAAAGTTTTTTTTATCAAAATCATAAAATCTATCCACCCTAAAATCGGAATTGAGCATAACATCATGACCTACAAAACTTTATGGATGGGATCAGCAACCAAAGGGAAGTAAAGACAATAATTTTTAGAAATAGATTTCAAGGACCAGAGCCTAATTACGGGTATGAGTCTATTTCTATAAATGAGGATCGATATATAGGTAACAGCTAGAAATTAAGCAATTATTCTCTTATCTTTGCAACTTCTTGGTAGGAAATGCATATTCTTTGCTCAAGTTTCGGAAGTTGCATGATCGCCAATTAATTTTGCTTTTATATTTTCTTGTGACTATTTCGATTGATGTTTTGATGTATATATATCCTTGCCCTTCTAAACTGGAATTCAGCTCTTGTTTCTATCGGTGCTTATCTGTACGTTAATTTCCTTTTTAAAGTATGGTTACAAAATATATGTCACATTGAGTATATATGTACATATATTATTTTATAAAATACAATTTGTTTGTTTTCTGTTGTGAGTCTAGTCTGTTTTATTATTGAAATAAGATTTTTTGTATATCCATCTTATATTTTAAAACTTTTATAAGGTTGTTGCCATACAAAAAGAATATTCTTAAATATCCAAAAATATATTAGACTTGCGGTTAAGAATCCAGTCGGCAAATAAAGATAGACTAGATCTATATATATATATATATTTTTTAATAAATTATAATTTGTATAATTTAGTTAGAACTTCTGAAGTTACTGCCTAGCACTGAGACACTCTCCAGGTCGTTACAACTTAATTTCTCTCCTATTAAGAAACCAATTACATCTATTGCACATACCTTCCAAAGATTATGTGACAGTTTCTAAAAGTTATATGATAAAGGCTTATCAAAGTAATTTCGTCTATTTTTTTTTTTTCTAAAAGTTATATAGATCTTTTACATATCGCTTCAAACTCTTATTATTAGTAGTAAAATTTAATATATTTTTAATATACTAGACACCAAAATCAATTTTTTTCGAGTCTAAAATATAATGTCACATATCAAATCTGTCAATTAAAAGATAATATATATAATAATAAACTAAAGAACAATATTTTTTTCGTTTTTCCAAAAAATATCAATTTTACAAATGAGCCGAACAACTTGTTCTTTGTAGTACACTTTACTCAAATTTCTATCTCCCATATTAATTTTTGGACACAACACATGGTATAATACTGCAAGATTGGTGGTACGAGAAAGATCACAAGAATTAATTATCCACACACCAATAGTACCGTATATACAAATTTCCATGTCATGCATGTTACTTAGTTTCTCATAAACAACCATATAGTCAAATTATCACGTGATAAATGTTATTGTCTCATTAAATGTACCTAATTAAATACTAAGATTAACTGAAAATTTTTAACAAAATTTGTACTTATGCATCATATTTTATCTAATACTTACATAAATAATTATTAGAGAAATTGCAGAGGTAATTATCATTTTTTTTTTTTTGCAAACAAAAGTTATAGGAATGCATTTAAAACAAATTACATGCCTATTAGATTTTTCATTTAATTCTAGAAACATTTAAAATGATGAAATTGTTAAAATCAAAGTTTAAATAGCGTTTATCGCGTCATAGCGGAATAGCTCAAATAGCACCGCTATGCTCAAATAGCACTGCTATAGTGCGAAATAGTGTGCTATAGCGCCGATAGTGTCATAACTTTTATGATCCAAAAACGCTATAGCGTGCTATTTAGAACCTTGGTCAAAATAAACAATTAATCTTCAAAAATAATATCAAAACATGTACAAATTATTATTATTGCAATTTTAAAACATGGTGCATATGATATAATATATTTTTTCGTAATATATCAGTTTCAAGTAAAATTCACCATAAAATTTAAGGTCCTCGTGTCTAACTATAAAGCTATTGATAAATTGAGCTTCTACATTACATTTGTGAATATAAATTGAGCTTGCACATCAGATTTTAGAATATAATTTTGTGAAATATCAAAAGATGAGAGGGATACCTTGAAACCGGTAGAAAGAGTAAGGCACAGAATGCAGATATGTGAGCCGAAATCTTTTTCTGAATTTCTATTGTTAAGATCGAGCAATTGAATTAATGAACATGATAACATATATATTATTAGTCATGTAGTTATTAAAAAAAATAGTAGTATACCTTTGTGTAGATAAATACGTTCAAGGAGAGGCTCAAGCACACAACTTAAAATCAGAGGTTTATTGTTGGCGACTTTCGTACTAATCTGGCAAATGAGAGTAAATTTGAATTTAAATTCCAACTTTTTTAGCAAATCAATTAAACCATAAACCCTAAAATCATGATTGAGCCTAACTTTATAACCTATGGCCCCTTTATAGATGGGTTGTGCAAGAAACACTACGTTCAAAAAACACTATTTCCGTACAAGGTAAAAGGTTACAATAGTGCATCTATACCATACATTTCTTAAAAAATCAGTGTAGGAAAATGAGGATTTTGAAGATATGCTCTAAGTACCCAATTATACACAGGGTTTACTTATAGTAATAATCCGTGTTTAAATTCTCAGGGAGACCAAATTTGGCATTGAAAATGAGGCTTTTGTACAAAGCTCATTAAAATAAATCCATCCGTGACATGCAATATAGGGAGAGCTACATCATGATCTGTTATAACCTTATGGATGCCGTGTAAAATGGGACTTTCATACGAAACAGTTTTTTATAAAGTTGTTATCCGTGTGTAATGAGCCTAATTACTCAGCTACGACGCTATTTTCCGAAAATTTTATAAATATAAAAATAGGAAGGGTTAATGTACACGGATTATTGTTTAAATAACAGTGTAGAAAGGCTAGAGAGCTACACGGATTTTTACTAAAAAATTTTAGAGAAATTTTAGAGAAATTTTAGAGATCCATGATTTGGCAAGGAGATCCATGATTCTCGGCCTCTCCTTGCCAGTCTTTATCCAATTTTATATAATACTTACACAAATTTTAGAGAAATTTCCGGAAGAATTTATCAATTTTTAATTTTTATTGAAATAAAATCTACAGGAATGCATTTAAAACAAATTAATGGCTGTAAGATTTTTCGTATAATTATGGACACATTTAAAATTATGACATCATTAAAACTAACACTTGTGCATGCTTCAAAAATTATGACATTTCATTAAATACTAACAACCAATTTGATGTACTAGTAAAATATACAAAGTTATGCGGTATAAATTGATCTGGCACGGATTAGATATTTAGAAATAATAGTTTTGTGATACTAAAAAAATGAAAGGAATGACCTCGACACGTGTAGAAAGAGTAAGGCACAGAATGCAGATACGTGAGCACGAAAATATTAACCTGGATTTCAAAAATAAAGTTAAAAGCAATATCTGACATTTAATAAAGCAACAACTGAGATAACATACATATTATCTGTCAAGTAGTTATTAAATAAAAAAATAGTAAGTATTAAATAAAATAATAATAATATACCTCTATGGTGAGAAAGATTGGCAAGGAGAGGCTCAAGTACCCAACTGGAAATCAGGGGTTTACTAGTGGCGACTTTCGTATGAAACTGGAAAAGGAGAGCAAATTTGGCATTAAATTCAATTTTTTTTTAACAAAATCAGAAAATACATCAACCCTAAAATCGGAATTGAGCATAACATCATGACCTACAAAACCTTATGGATGGACTCTGCAACAAAGGTGAAGTTCATAAGACAATACATTTTTAGAAAGTCATGATTTTCAAGGACCATGAGCCTAATTACGGGTATGAGTCTATTTCTATAAATGAGGATCGATATATTAGGTAACAGCTAGAAAGTAAGAACATTATTCTCTTAGCTTTGCAACTTCTAGGTAGGAAATCATTATTCTCTTCTCCTTAAGTTCTCGGAAGGAATATTGCATGATCGCCAATTAATTTTTCTTTCATATTTTCTTGTGAAACTTTCGATTGATGTTTTGATGTATATATCCTTGCCCTTCTAAACTGGCATTCAGCTTTTGTTTCTATCGGTACGTTAATTTCCTTTTTAAAGTATGGTTACAAAATATATGTCACATTGAGTATATATGTACATATATTATTTTATAAAATACAATTTGTTTGTTTTCTGTTGTGAGTCTACTCTGTTTTATTATTGAAATAAGATTGTTTGTATATCCATCTTATATTTTAAAACTTTTATAAGATTATAGCCATACAAAAAGAAAATATTCTTAAATATCCAAATATATATTAGGCTTGCGGTTAAGAATCCAGTCGGCAAATAAAGATAGACTAGATCTATATATATATTTTTTTAATAAATTATAATTTGTATAATTTAGTTAGAACTTCAGAAGTTACTGCCTGAGACACTCTCCAGGTCGTTACAAATTTATCTCCTATTAAGAAACCAATTACATCTATTACATGTACCTTTCAAAGATTATGACACAGTTTCTAAAAGTTATATGATAAAGGCTTATCAAAATAATTTCGTCTATGTTTTTTTTCTTCTAACACAGTTATATAGATCTTTTTACATATCGCTTCAAACTCTTATTATTAGTAGTAAGGAAGTTTTAATATATTTTAATTAATAAACTAGACACCAAAATCAAAAAATTTCGAGTCTAAAATATAATGTCACATATCAAATCTATCAATTAAAAGATAATATAATAATAAACTAAAGAACAATATTTTTCTTGTTTTTCCAAAAAAAATATCAATTTTACAAACGAGCCGTTGAGCAACTTGTTCTTTTGTAGTACACTTTACTCAAATTTCAATCTCCCATATTAATTTTTGGACACAACACATGGTATAATAATGCAAGATTGGTGGTACGAGAAAGATCACAAGAATTAATTATCCACACACCAATAGTACCGTATATACAAATTTCCATGTCATGCATGTTACTTAGTTTCTCATAATTAAACAACCATATAGTCAAATTATCACGTGATAAATGTTATTGTCTCATTAAATGTACCTAATTAAATACTAAGATTAACTGAAAATTTTTAACAAAATTTGTACTTATGCATCATATTTTATCTAATACTTACATAAATAATTATTAGAGAAATTGCAGAGGTAATTATCATTTTTTTTTTTTTTTCAAACAAAAGTTATAGGAATGCATTTAAAACAAATTACATGCCTATTAGATTTTTCATTTAATTCTAGAAACATTTAAAATGATGAAATTGTTAAAATCAAAGTTTAAATAACGTTTATCGCGTCATAGCGGAATAGCTCAAATAGCACCGCTATGCTCAAATAGCATTGCTACTAATGCGAAATAGTGTGACTATAGCAGCCGATAGTGTCATAACTTTTTATGATCCAAGAAACGCTAAATAGCGCGCTATTTTAGGAACCTTGGTCAAAATAGACAATTAATCTTCAAAAATAATATCAAAACATGTACAAATTATTATTATTGCAATTTTAAAACATGGTGCATATGATATAATATATTTTTTCGTAATATATCAATTTCAAGTAAAATTCACCATAAAATTTAAGGTCCTCGTGTCTAACTATAAAGCTATTGATAAATTGAGCTTCTACATTACATTTGTGAATATAAATTGAGCTTGCACATCAGATTTTAGAATATAATTTTGTGAAATATAAAAAGATGAGAGGGATACCTTGAAACCGGTAGAAAGAGTAAGGCACAGAATGCAGATATGTGAGCCGAAATCTTTTTCTGAATTTCTATTGTTAAGATCGAGCAATTGAATTAATGAACATGATAACATATATATTATTAGTCATGTAGTTATTAAAAAAAATAGTAGTATACCTTTGTGTAGATAAATACGTTCAAGGAGAGGCTCAAGCACACAACTTAAAATCAGAGGTTTATTGTTGGCGACTTTCGTACTAATCTGGCAAATGAGAGTAAATTTGAATTTAAATTCCAACTTTTTTAGCAAATCAATTAAACCATAAACCCTAAAATCATGATTGAGCCTAACTTTATAACCTATGGCCCCTTTATAGATGGGTTGTGCAAGAAAGGTGAAGTTGACAAGACACTGGATTTTGAGATGTCATTGGATTTCAAGGGACAAGAGCCTCAATGTTACTAGTCTAATATCGTATCCTATAGCTCTCTTATACATGAGCTACGCAAGAAAGCTGAAATTTCCTGATCGACCTGATGAGCCGAGATGATCATAAGTTGAGCATGTAGATCATATTTCAGGATATAGTTCTGCGAAACTTAGAGAGAGATGACATTAACTGCTTACCGGTTATTGTTGATCTTTCAGCACAGGAGGTTCGTTCTGATGCACTCGGCAGGAATAGAGAGAGGAAATTAAGAGAGGAAGGAGATGGTAACTTAGGGAAGGGGAGGAAGTATATATATAGGGGAATAGATCATATGTCACTCTTCACCTTTCTACTAACCCTATGAATACTGTCTACCAAATAGAACGGTTGATTGGTAGTTTTTCAAATTAATACCCAATAATTTCTATTTATAAATAAGATCCCTACATCATTCAAAACAACAATGCTGAACTAATTTTGAAATTAAACTAAAATTATGGAGATTCAAAGAGTGCCCAAAGTGAGATACTTTGGATAGTGTCTAAGTTAAAGAAAAAAAAAATAAAGACCAAGACTTTGCTTTTTGTATGTTCCCCACATGAGGATATATTCAAAGAGTGAACGCCTTAGCCTTTTGTGCTCTTAATATTCTTTGTAAAATTGCTTTACCAAGCTAATTATATATACTTCTGTTTCTATATATATTTTTTGATCTGATATGCCATCGTTCCAAATAATACATTTTTTTCTTTCGCAAAATTACTCCTAATTACTAACTAGATATAAAATGTTTATTTGAACAAAACGACAAATGTTGATCATCTCTCTCAAAATAAAATGTTGATTGACAGTTTTTGCAAGAATAATACCTAATAATTTTCCATTTACAAATAATTTTCAAATTAAACTAAAACTACGAAGAGTGTGCGCAGAGTAAAGATACGTTGGATAGTGTCTAAGATTAGGAATAAAGAAAGACCAACATGATGAATTGAGGTTATATATCTACAGCTGGAAAGCAATTATTCTATTGTCCTTGTTGGTAGCAACTTTGAGACACTGGCCCGTTACAACTTTCTTTCTTTATTAAGAAACCAATTACAAGATAAAGGTGTTGGGAAATCATGAAGGCCAAACAATTACGTCTTATCTAGAGATCAAACAATTACATCTCATCTAGAGGTCAAACACTTACACTCCGGGAAAGAAGAAACAATCCCGACCTTAATCTAAGGACCGCCCTATGCCAAAGATACCCAAAACATAATCTTTAGTGCGGAATACAATACCTGATTCCATGTTGTTTGCTATGGAATATCAAACCCAAAGTTGGAGCAGCAAACGTTTCCGTGAGCGCGAGACAAGACTCTAGTTCTTCCTTACTCGCCCTCTTGATTTGATTTTAGATTAGGTCTTCCAAAGCAACAAGATCGCCTCTTGAGAATTCCTCTCCAAATTTCTTAATGGAATTCTCCTCTCAATTCTTTGATGGTGGAAGAAGGGAGAAAGGCACTCAATTTCTTGTAGAAGAATAACTTCTGAAAAGAGTTGGTTATCTTGTGTCTTGGGGGCCTATCTATATATATAGTTTACACATTCTGACAGCGCGACTGCGGGTGGTCCACCCGCACGGGCTCAGTGCGTCCGCACTGGGTTGATTCGCGTCAAGTAACTGCCTTAAAACTCAGCCCCGAATTTTACAAGTCCGGAGTGCGTCTGCACTAAAGGTCCCATTGCGTCCGCACTGGGGTTCCAGTGCGTCCGCATTACGTTCGGACTTTTTCTGTGTTGTCCGAACTTCCCAAAATATTGGCTAAGTACTGAGTGCGTCTGCACTGGGGTTCAGTGCATCCGCACTAAAGGTCCTACTGTGTCCGCACTGGGGTTCCAGTGCGTCCGCATTACGTTCGGACTTTTCTGAATTTCCTGAGTGCGTCCGCACTTAGATCCAGTGCGAGTGGTGTACCCGCACTGGGCTTCCAAAAGGAAGTTTTCTCAATTGCAAATTTTAGAATCAGTCCATCAATAATTTGATCTTTGCCCAAATTGTTCTACACACTTATGGACCACATCCTATTGAATGCATAGATTGTCTAATATCTTAATTTCATATTAGATCACTTTAATTGTGATAATCATATTGACAGTAAACAATTCATAATTATATTACATATATGCTCAACATTGGATTAAGATCCAACAATCTCCCACTTGAGTAATATGTTATACACTTTTAATTATGTATTGTAAGCCTTATGTGCGCACATACTTTTCTGTCATCCTCATGTATTTCCAAACCAATTCCGTCCATCAATCATATTAGCAAAGGACTAAAGCGGCTTTCGTCACATTTATTTCATTCGTAACTCAACCATCAATAATCACAGTACCAACATAACCAAATGACATGAATCATGATGTGGATGTGTAGCATAGAAATTACACGCAATTGTGATCTTACGTGCCAGTTTCTAACTAGGTCTCCCACTTAAAACTTGAAACTAAATTTCATAAACTTGTTGTAAAATGTAAAATTCAAATAAACAATTTACAAACACATATCCAAATTTGAGGCTAAACTAAAATAGAGACAGAATGCAAAATAACAATATTCTTATGTCACGAGTTACATATCCAAAATAAACAATAAGTAAATAGAACATCAAAATAAATAAACAACCAACAGACTCCCACTAAAACTGAATTTCCCTAATAGGAATTACACCCATATGAGCAACATGCTCTTCAAACTTATTGGGTGGCAATCCTTTAGTAAGTGGATCCGTCAATATGGAGTCTGTCCCTATATGTTCTATTGACAACTGATATTTCTGCACTCTCTCTTTTACAACCAAAAATTTGATGTCAATGTGCTTAGACTTCGACGAACTTCGGTTGTTATTTGCGTATAGCACGGCTGAATTATTGTCACACAATAATTTTAGTGGTTTCTCAATAGATTTCACTATCCGCAGCCTAGTGACAAAATTACGTAGCCATACGCCATGATTCGATGCTTCATAGCATGCAATGAATTCTGCGGCCATTGTGGAAGATGCTATAAGTGATTGTTTAGCACTCTTCCACGAAATGGCTCCTCCAGCTAACATAAAAACATAGCCGGATGTCGATTTCATGCTATCTTGGCATTCTCCAAAATCAGAGTCGGTATACCCAATGACCTCTAACTTATCCGACCTCCAATACGTGAGCATGTGGTCTTTTGTTCGCTTCAGGTACCTCAAGACCCGTTTGGCTGCTTTCCAATGATCTAGACCTGGATTTGATAAGTATCGGCCCAACATGCCAAGTGATGAACGCAATATCTGGACACGTACACAATTGCGCATACATTATGCTCCCAACAACTGAGGCATATGGATACTTTTGCATTACTTCCTTTTCTAAAGAATTCTTTGGGCATTGGTTGAGACTAAATTTATCTCCTTTCGCCACAGGGGTATTTCCTGATTTACTATCTTGCATGCCATACCTTTTCAGGACCTTTTCGATATAATTCCTTTGGGACAAACCTAATATACCTTGGGTTCTATTCCTCAGTATTTCAATCCCTAGGACAAATGATGCATCACCGAGATCTTTCATTTCAAAATTCTTCATCAGAAAATTCTTGGTGTCATGCAACATATTTATATCGTTGCTGGCAAGCAATATATCATCCACATATAAAACCAGAAACACAAACTTACTCCCACAGAACTTGAGGTATATACACTCATCCACAAGGTTTGGCTCAAAACCAAATGAGATAATCACTTTGTGGAATTTGTAGTACCACTGACGAGACGCTTGCTTTAGCCCATAGATGGATTTCTTAAGTTTGCACACCATAGACTTTGCATCTCCCCACACATAGTTTTCTGGTGCACCATATAGATCGTTTCTTCAATGTCGCCATTTAGAAACACGGTCTTAACATCCAACTGATGAAGCTCTAAATCGAAATGCGCAACTAATGCCAATATAATTCTTAAAGAATCTTTCAATGAAACCGGAGAGAAAGTCTCTTTATAATCAATGCCTTCCTTTTGTGTAAAACCCTTAGCGACAAGACGCGCCTTAAATTTCTCCACATTACCTTTCGAATCCCTCTTGGTTTTAAATATCCATTTGCAACCAATAGATTTCGCACCTAATGGCAATGGGACAATTTCCCAAACGTCATTGTCAGCCATATATTTTATTTCCTCATTCATGGCATCGATCCACTTGTGAGAGTTAGAGTTTTGCATGGCTTGTTGTAAATTTATGGGGTCATTTTCCAACATGCCAACATCAAACTCATGTTCTTGAAGGTAAACTACTAATCCGAGGATATTGCAGACCTTTTCTCTCTAGTGGATCTCCTTATTGGCACTTCTAAATTTTCTTGAGAATTTCCAACATTGTGTTGAACAATCTGACCAACAACAGCATCATCCAGAATTTCTGGAATTTCTCTTTGTGCTGCTTGATCATGTTGAGTTTCGTCTTCAATAATGGTTTCATTTTCGACAATTGTATTTTGAGTCAAAATGGATTCAATGTCCACAAAATTCTCAACACCTGAGGGAATGTTTGCACATTTCTCTTCGAATTCAAAATCCATTATTGTATCTCCCCCCGCAAACTCAACATCCTCAAAAAATTTTACATTTCCCGTCTCAAAAACTGAATGTTCTGTAGGATTATAAAACTTAAAACCCCTTGATCGCTCGGGATACCCAATAAAATAACAACTAACAGTCATTTCATTCAGTTTCTTCTCGTGCGGCCTATAAGGCCTTGCCTCAGGCTGGACATCCCCATACACGCAAGTGTTTCAAATTAGGCTTTCGCCCATTCTAAATTTCATATGGGGTTGTGTTAGTTGCTTTAGTGGATACTCTATTTAGGATATATGTTGCTGTCTTTAAGGCTTCACCCCATAGATTTTGTGGTAAAGTAGTACGACTCATCATACTTCTTACCATATCCTTAAGCGTTCTATTGCGCCTCTCAGAAATACCATTCATTGCCAGCGAACCGGGCAATGTATATTGAGGCACAATTCCGCATTCATCTATTAACTGTGCAAAAGACCCTCGACATTGCTCACCCGATCCATCATATCTGCCATAGTATTCACCACCACGGTCAGATCTAATGGCCTTAATGCGTTTGTTAAGTTGTAACTCAACTTCCGCTTTGAAACTTTTGAACATGTCAAGGGCTTGAGCCTTTTCTTTAATTAAATATAAGTAGCCATATCTTAAATAGTCATCTATAAAACTAATAAAATACCGCTAACTATTTCTTGTAGCCATTGGAAACGGACCACAGATATCGGTATGAATTAATTCTAAGACTTCTGAACACCTTTTGGCTTCATATTTTCTGAAATTGGTTTGTTTCCCTTTTATACAATTAATACAATCATTAAGATCTGAAAAATTTAAGGGTTCAAGTATTTCATTAGACACAAGTCGTTCAATTCTACGTTGAGAAATGTGACCTAATCGCTTGTGCCATAATGTAACTGAATTCTCATTAATTAATTTTATTTTCTTATTATTTGTATCCACATGCAAGGCTTCAATATAAGAACTATTGACATCCAAAGAATACAGATTATCATAAACTGAAAGAAAACCAGAACCAACTTGTTTTGAATCATGAAACAAACTGAATTTTTCATTTCCAAAAGTACAAATAAATCCATACTTATCCAAAGCAGAAATAGAAATTAAGTTATGTCTAAAAGACGGTACAACAAATGTCTCATACAAATTCAAATAAAATCCTGATCTTAACAATAATCTGTAAGTCCCAATAGCCTCCACCTCAACTTTATTGCCATTGCCACAAAGATGAATCTTTCATCATCACTTGGCTTCCGGCAATTTAGGCAGCCCTGCAAAGATATAATTATGTGAGTAGTTGCACCAGAATCTATCCACCAAGTATATCTAGATACAGAAGATAAATTAACTTCCGTACAAACCATAACAAGAGATTTACCTTTCTTAGCACGCCATTCGTGATAATTCTGGCAATGAATCTTCTTGTGCCCAACCGCACCACAGAAGTAACAGGGATTGTCAGATGTGGCAACTTTCTTGGCCTTATCATGTTTCTTATTGGTGGTCACTGCAGCATCCTTATTATCCTTAGTCTTATTCAATTTCTTACGCTTGGCCGATGCTTTAGGTTTGGAAGTAGTAGCAACATGGGCACTTTCTGTCTTATCATGTTTCAGTCTTTCCTCTTCTTGCACACAATGTGAGATGAGCTCATTAAGTGTCCATTTTTCCTTTTGACAATTATAGCTCACCTTAAACTGTCCAAAGTGTGAAGGAAGGGATATCAATGCTAAGTGCACCAAGAGATCATCAGAAATCTCCAACTTAAGTGCCCTTAGTTTTGAAACAACATTAGACATCTCCATAATGTACTCCCGAATACTTCTATTTTCCTTATACTTCATTGAAACAAGTTTCGTCAAGAGTGTACCAATTTCAGCCTTTTCATTCTTGACAAACCTTGTCTCAATTTCAGCCAAATATGCCTTAGCGTTAGTAATTCCATCAGTAATCGAGCCTCTAAATACCTCTGGAATGGACCTTTTTATAATCATTAGACTCACTCTATTGGATCTATCCCACCTTTCCTTCCCCTTCTTTTCTTCAAGGGTAGAGGTATCAGTAATGGTGGGACAGGCCTCTCTGAATGCTAAGTCTAAATCCATGACACCGAGAGTTATCATAACACTCTCCTGCCAATACTTGAAATTGGAACCATTCAACATCGGAATATCTTTAAAGCTAGTAGTAATGCTAGCTGAAAAATACGAACAAAAAAACACACAAAACAACCACGATTTAGCGAAAAAATTCTGAATTTTATAAATTATATTCAAATAAAGGCTAAATATTTCCATCATTAATCAAAGCATCGGTTTTCATTAATTGGTCACCGGAGGGCAACGAATTAATTTCTTATGATACTTTGGCACAATAATAAAGCATTGATGATTCAGTAACATATCGACAACATGTCTTCCGGAGGGCCGACTTATTAACATATGTAATAAAACATAATAATCATCACTACACTTTATTATCACTAAATTTGTACATTTAATTTCAACAACCATTATCTTCCGGAGGGTCGATGAATGATCGCTTCCATCAAATGCACACCAAATATCCTTTTATAAAATGAATCTAAATTAACTTTGTCAAAAGAGGTACCGGAGGGTATGATAATGACTACATCAATTCAATTCAAGGTATATATAAAACCTTAATGCCTTCATAAGAGCTATAATTTATACCTTAGCCATAAAATACAAGTGCAATTAAATAAATAAAATTGCATCATAATAACTGCAGTTATTGACTTCATTAAGAATTTTCAGAGCCTTTATGCGACCTTAGATGCGCAATGAGAGGCCGCACAAAATCTTAGAAAAGCTAGAAAATTCATTTTATTGTTTGAGTTGTGGAAAACTTGTAAATAACTGCATTTATTATGCTGAAATTAACGCATGATCTAGAGAGACTTTAATTATGGAAGCACCTTAATAGCCTTTCAAATTTAGAAATTTCTTTCCAACTTTGTAAATCCCTAATTCCAAAATTGCCTAGGAAATTACTAAATGAATGGCATGCGGAATTTCATGCGTGCCACAAGACCGAATCTTGGTTAGGAATTTTCCGATTTCTAATGGAAATCTTCGAGGAAGCCCTAACCAACTTAAGAACTTGGAAAAAATTGAGCAATTAGGATCTTAATTAGGAACATATTTTGTGCTCTCCAAAGTTAATTTTCAGATCAAAACCAATCAAGAAAATCCAACAATAAATCAACGAAAAATCATCAATTCAAATCCTAATTCTCTCTAGATCCAAAGACCTAATCCTTCAGCATAGGGAGGCTCTGATACCACTTGTTGGGGAATCATGAAGGCCAAACAATTACGCTTTATCTAGAGATCAAACAATTATATCTCATCTAGGGGTCAAACACTTACACCCCGGGGAAGAAGAAACAATCCCCACCTTAACCTAAGAACCACCCTATACCAAAGATACCCAAAACATAATCTTTAGTGCGGAATACAAGACCTGATTCCATGTTGTTTGCCATGAAATATCAAACCCGAAGTTGGAGCAGCAAACGTCTCCGTGAGCGCGAGACAAGACTCTAGTTCTTCCTTACTCGCCCTCTTGATTTGATTTTAGATTAGGTCTTCCAAAGCAACAAGATCGCCTCTTGAGAATTCCTCTCTAAATTTCTTAATGGAATTCTTCTCTCAATTCTTTGATGGTGGAAGAAGGGAGAAAGACACTCAATTTCTGTAGAAGAATAACTTCTGAAAAGAGTTGGTTATCTTGTGCCTTGGAGGCCTATCTATATATATAGTTTACACATTCTGGCAGCGCGACTGCGGGTGGTCCACCCGCACTGGGTTGATTCGCGTCAAATAAGGGTTTAGGGTTTAGGGTAACCGTCCGATCAAGAACCACATGCACTCCTCCAGCTGGATTAGTCCGGATGTAAACAGAAATATTTGTGCTAGTTGTATCAAAAGGTGAGGTTTAATTGGGCCTTCAGGCGGTTATTTTCGGCCTAAGCCCAATAAAATATAAATTATTCTTTTCGAAGCCGAGACCCTGTGCCTAATTTGTTGTCAGTGAATACCAACCCTTCACATTTTAGGTAATTTTAGTTTAAACAAAAAATGGAATAAAGCAGGTCAATAAATCGTGACCAAAATCATACTAATTTGAGTAATCAGGCTGTCAGGTCATGTTAATTTATGAAAAAAATGATTTGATTGAATATCAAATGACATTCGAATTTGTGAAAATTGATGCACAACCAATTAATCTAGAAGGCTAACAGAATTGTCTATAATTTTTTTTAATATGTAAAAATCTTTTTGACTTGATTTGAAATGGTGTAAATAATAGTTGTCAGGTTAAAGCAGTTGTCAGTGGATCCCAACGTTCACATTTAGGCTTTTAAGTTTAAAGAAAAAATGGTGTAAATAAATTGGGCATGCCCTACCTGGTAGCAGGTAAATAAATCATGACAAAATCATACGAATTTGAGTAATCAGGCTGTCAGGTCATGTTTGTTTCATACATTGTAGAATTTCATAAAGGGTTTTATTGCATGTTGAAGCATCAATTTATTCAATGACATGCACTCAAAACACAGAAAAGAAGCATTGTTCCTAAAACATAAAAATATAATCTTTAAAGATCGAAATGCTGTGTTTGAATTAATTAAAGGGAAATTGCTTGAAACAAGATTCAGAAAATAATAGGAAAAAAAAGTACAGTAAACATCTTCTTCTCATTTTCGCATTATATGTCAAACTTATCATGATCTGAAAAGATTTTGTCAGAGTTTCGAATTTACGAAGATATCGTTTAAGCTCAATTTGGACAGAAGAGGAAATCAACTGATTTGTTTCTCTTCTCTCTCTCTCTTCCTCTCTTTCTTTCTCTCTTTCTTTCTTTCTTTCTTTCTTTGTTGCAATCTGCATCTGCTGAGCTCCTTTTCAAATTTCAAGGCTGAATACGGGGGATGCCATGTTGCTTTTCTTAATTAATTGCATCAAGATGTATCCTTGATTTGATCCAATGTCCGGGTTTGCTTAAAGTGTTGACAGCTGGTTGAATTGAACTGCCAATCAAAGGATGCGATCAGTGCTGGAGAGAGGGAATCCAAAGAAAGTTTGTTGCCAGCCCCTTTGACCAGTAAATCCAGTTGCCCTAGACTCCCCTCTTCTCTCTGGTTATTTATCCTTTCTCTCTTAGGCCCGTTCTCTTCTTTTCTTTCTTCAGCCCGCTCCAGCCTTCCCCTTTTATATATATATTTTTTCTTCACCAATACAATATGAAATTTGTACCCTTTTATATAGACATATGAAAGGATGTAATTAGAGTCCCAATAGTGCGACCCGCAGACATAAGGTAGTGGCAGAAGCCATCATCTCTCTTCTGAGAAAATGCAAATTCAATTCTCGAAAAGATGCTCGAATGTACCAGAGCTCATTAATCACAAAAAAAAAAAAAAAAAAAAAAGAGTCTCGACAGTCGACAGTGAGTTTGTATTGTACCGAAACAAGCAACCGGGGCTGCTCAAATAGTACATATATTGTACCGATATTGAATAACTGGAGTGGTTGGATGGTTGTTGTTTATAAAAAAAATATGGCCCATTGAAGAGATGCTTTTGGGAGCATTATATTGGGTTTTAGTGGGCCTATATTACACCAAATCAGACCCAGTTTGTAGCTACAATTATTCAATTCATGTTTTATATGGAAGAATATAACACTACAACTTAAAATTGTTTTTAACTAGATTTTCAAAAATATTATCAAAATTATTAAAATAACTATTGTCAAGGGTCCTGACCTTTATCACACATTTAAGTCAATTTCACTTTTGGACATTTGATAACATCTTATTATATATATGTACGAGTGTTCGGTCGGTTTGGTTCAAACCAAATTAAATTTATTCAACCCAACTTTTAATCAGTTTGGCAGAGTTTACCCTTGAAAAATTAAACGCTTCGCTTAAGCTCAGTTGCTCACATTTTGATTGGCATCTTATTGCTTCTCTAACTACAATTTATTCAATCCAGTTGCCCTATATTGCACTGTGAGAAGTCTCGTACCTATCATAAAGCTGAGAGAGAGAACACAATTTCATTATTTAAAAATCAAGCCCTGAATAGTTTGGTCTACATATGTGTCCCTTTTGCCAAATACCTGACATGAACTGTAGATGTATTTCTCATTATTTAAATAATAATAATAAGAACAATAATATGTATCCTATTAAATTATATGTCCGAAATTTATTTTATGGTGGAAATTTTCTAATGGGGGGAAGTTTTGATGCAATTTAACGGTGTAAATTTTAATCTCATCCTCTAATGTAAATCAAAGTTTGAGGGTGGATCAGGTCCATTCGTTACTACAAAAATACATCATGCAATTTGTTTTAACACAATGTTCTTGACAAATTATTTGTTTACCAATTGTTTTCATTTATTTTTGTACCAAATAAGATTTTGCTAAAAAATCCGAGTTTGCGATTCAATTAAGCCGATTCCAATTCCACAGACCGATTCTGATTCCAATTCTGATTTTGAGAACCATGATATGAATCCCTCTCTCATATTTGGTAGTGGGCCAGTGGCCTCACTCAGAATCATAGCCCAATAAAGATTATCGAATCTTAAACCACAACGCTAATGAAGAAACTTGAAAACTAAAAATGCAAGCTGGTTGCTGCATGTTACGTGATCTTTCATATTGGTCAAGTGATCTAACAAAATGAAAGTAAACAAATGAAATTTAGATATACACCCTTATTATCCATACATGTAGATCTTTCATATTGGTGGGACTGACTATAGATCAATTTTAGTAGGTACCTACATGGGTCGAAAGCGTTCAACCATATTTGAGGGGACGTTGCTGATGATTGTTAAATTTTAAGGGCTCATTTGACAATTGTCCTTCAAACAAGAAGTTCTTTTGTGATTCGTGCTGAGCTGGGATCGCCGGGTCAATTAGCGAATCTAAAACCATCTGTGCCTTTTAGCATTGTGTTCTATTTATGGTTTATATTTTTTGCCTAAAAATCATGGATGATTGATAGCCTGTAAATCATAACACTGTTTTAGAATCAAAAGAAAACATGCAAAATAAAAGACAAAAACACTAAAAGAGTAAATATACCATTTAATTTAAATGGAAACACTAAATTCATTGGTTTACTCAATGTAACACCAACATATATTATAATTAACACACGGATACATAAAACACAACATACATTGAAATAGAAACATAAAAACAAGGGACACACATACAACAAAAAAAAAGTCAAACTAAAAAAAGGAAGAGATTAAAAGCAGCATTTCAATCTATAACTTTACAAGTAACATGACCTAGATTAGGATGGTTGCAGTTTCGACATTAATTGGTTAACACGCAGCTTTCGACATTGGTTAACATGCAGCTTGCTAAGCTCTTCCATAGCGCCCTGTTCCACCTCCCAATTCTCCAAGTTCTCCATTTTCTTAAGTTCTAAAAACTGCAACTTTGGAAACCCTTTTGCGGAGCAAACCATTTGCTTCCCTGTGTATGCTCCATCTTGTAAGCTCAGAAATTTCAGAGCTTGTAGTCTTTGTAGTGTTGGCATAGGGTCTTCCTTCAAACCGGAATTGATTAGAGTGAGCTTTGTAAGATTTGGTGGAAATTTAACATTATCTATCAAGAAGTTTCCTACATTTCCATTCACCCTCTAGTTTCATTGACATCACCGTCTCAAGGTTTGGAAAGGCCCTGATGTCGACAAACTCCGACGGTATAATCTTGCCCATAATTGCCATCGAGATGAGTTTATCCATGCGACTCAATAGGTTAGAAATAGATTTCCATTCTAGACTCTGCCAATTTGAAAGTGCTAATTTTCTAAGGTGGATTAGGAAGTGCGGAATATTTTCTACCCATGACTCATGAGCAACAACTGTTTTCAGGGTATGTAGATTGTCTATATGTGATGTAGACCGATATTTTTTTATCTAACACCTCCAAAAATTCGAATAATTTAAAAAACACTCAGATCCAAAAAGCTCTAAAAATGACACCCTCGCAAGCTGAATTCGCGCACCACCCGGTCCGCCAACTCAGCTTGCGCACCACCCGGTCCGCCAACTCAGATCGCGCACCGACCCGTTCCAACCCGGTCCGCAAGCTCAGCTGGCGCACCTAGCTGGTTCGCAAGCTGAGTTGGCGCACCATCTGGATCCGAAATATATGCCTGCGCATGCTTTACAAAAACAGGCGTAACTTTCAATCCGACCGTCGGATCGAGCTGAAATTTGAACTGGAGATCCACAGCTCAAGGACGGATCCGAAATAGGTCTATAGACCCATTTTGCCAAGGATCGCTTCGGATTCGCGATCCGAAGTTATTTTAAGGGACTTTTGGATGTTTTTCTATAATTTTAGACTTTTGTGGGTTTTTATGTAATTTCCGTTTTTTAGGGTTTGATATTTAAGACAGAAAGTTGGTTTGTTTTCGGCAGACAATATTATTAAACAGTTTATATCAAATTTCTGAGAATCTGTGTGATCTCAAACAAAATTCCTCTTTTCCATTCTTTTTGCAATTTCTGTGTTGCTTCGTGCATCATCAAGTTGAGTACAATTCACAATTCATTATTAGATAAGCACTGTATTCATTCCACAATCAACAGACAGCAGCGCAAATAAGCTCGGTGCGCAAGCTGAGTTGGCGGACCGAGGGTGCGCAAGCTGAGTTGGCGAACCGAGTGGTGCGCGACTTCAGTTGGTGGACCGAGTGGTGCGCGAATTCAGCTTGCGAGGGTATCATTTTTAGAGCTTTTTGGATCTGAGTGTCTTTTAAATTATTCGAATTTACAGGGGTGTTAGAAAAAAAAAACGGTGATGTAGAGGGTGGGCCTTTAGTTTGGGAGTTTGGTTTCACATAAACATGGCGAAGTGTTTTGATGTTCCATAGAGATTCAGGTAGGGTTTCTATGTTTGAATAACTGGAGCGGTTGGATGGTTGTCGTTTATAGAAAATATGGCCCATTGAAGAGATGCTTTTGGGAGCTTTATATTGGGTTTTTAGTGGGCCTATATTACACTAAATCAGACCCAGTTTGGTAGTGTTCAATCTAGGCCCTGTTCGGCTGCTATACTGTTCCCGCAGTTTTTCCACATGAACATTAATTTTTAGTTTAATTCCCATGCCCATGTGCATTCCCAATGGCCCGCCGAACAGGCCCTTAGTTTGTGTCTAAATATCATAGGAAAGCTGTGTCAGACAATGCTGCAACATTATGAGCACTTTGATGGAAGAATTACACAAAAAATATTTGTTTAGGAGCAGTTTATAGATTGACACAGATTTTAAAAATACTTGGAAATCAGTCTCTTATATGTACTAGTACATACTAGCAAAAAAAATTTGTTGTAAATATTAATTACAGACATTCACCCTGACCCACTCTGAGTTTCTTTCTAGTCCTTGATCTCTTCCTAATAATTTCTCCGATGTATGAGCACCTCTCCTCTTTTGTTTCTCATTTCCAATTTCATATGATTATATAGACTATAGTATAATTTTTCTTAGATTCGAACTCACCAATACAATATGAAATTTGTACCTTTTTATATAGACATATGAAAGGTTGTAATCAGTACCAATAGTGAGAGCCGTAGACTTAAGGTAGTGGCACAAGCTATCACAAGAAAATACAAATTCAATTTTCAAAATGATACTCGAATGTACCAGAAGCTGATGAATCACAAAAAAAAAAGTCTCGACAGTGAGTTTGTATTGTACCGAAACACTACAGGGCAAGTACCAGGGCTAGTCAAATAGTACATATATTGTACCGATATTGAATAACTGGAGCGGTTGGATGGTTGTCGTTTATAAAAAATATGGCCCATTGAAGAGATGCTTTTGGGAGCTTTATATTGGGTTTTAGTGGGCCTATATTACACACCAAATCAGACCCAGTTTGGTGGTCTTTAATTTAGTTTGGGTCTAAATATCATAGAAAAACTGTGTCAGACAATGCTGCAACATTATGAGCAATTTGATGGAAGAATTACACAAAAAATATATTTGTTTATGAGCAGTTTATCTTTATAGATTGACAAAGATTCTAAAAATACTTCTAAATCAGTCTCTTATATGTACCAGTACATATTAATTACAGACATTCACAAATTTATCTAACCATTATTGGAATGATTTTCAGATTCTAAATTGACTATATTAATGACTAAGTTATATTGACGACAAATATATAATTAGTTATTATATTACTGAATACGTTTCCAATGGGTTTCAATTATTCAATTAATGTTTTATATGGAAGAATATAACACTACAACTTAAAATTGTTTTTAACTAGATTTTCAAAAATATTATCAAAATTATTAAAATAACTATTGTCAAGGGTCATGACCTTTATCACACATTTAGGTCAATTGCTAAAATAACTTTTGGACATTTGATAAAATCCTATTATATGTAGGAGTGTTCAGTCGGTTTGGTTCAAACCAAATTAAATTTATTCAACCCAACTAATTTTAATCAGTTTGGCAGAGTGTACCCTTGACAAATTAATCAGTCGGTTTGGTTTGCTGACAAATTATTTTAACACTACGTTCCTTCGTAATTCGTGCTGAGCCGGGATTGCCGGGTCAATTAGAGAATCTGTGCCTTTTAGCATTGTGTTCTATTTATGGTTTATATATTTTTTTTCTAAAAATCATGGATGATTGATAGCCTGTAAATCATAATACTGTTACTATGTTGACTTGTAAATCATAACACTGTTCTAGAATTAAAAGAAAACATGCAAAATAAAAGACAAAAACACTAAAAGAGTAAATATATCATTTAATTTAAATGAAAACACCAAATTCATTGGTTTACTCATTAACACATGGATACATAAAACACAACATATATTGAAATAGAAACATAAAAAACAAGGGACACATACACAAAAAAGCAGCGTTTCAATCTATAATTTTATTAATAACTTTATCAGTAACATGGTCTAGATTAGGATGATTGCCGATGTGGTTTTGACATTGGTTAACACGCAGCTTGCTAAGCTCTTCCATAGCCCCCTGTTCCACCTCCCAATTCTCCAAGTTCTCCATTTTCTTAAGTTCTAAAATCTGCAACTTTGGAAACCCTTTTGCAGAGCAAACCATTTTCTTCCCTTTGTATGCTCCATCTTGTAAGCTCAGAAATTTCAAGACTTGTAATCTTTCTAGGGTTGGCATGGGGTCTTCCTTCAAACCGGAATTGGTTAGGGTGAGCTTTGTAAGATTTGGTGGAAATTTAACATTATCTATCAGAAGTTTCCTACATTTCCATTCACCCTCTAATTTCATTGACATCACTGTCTCAAGGTTTGGAAAGGCCCGTATGTCGGCAAACTCTGACGGCATAATCTTGCCCATAATTGTTATCGAGATGAGTTTATCCATGTGACTCAATAGGTTAGAAATAGATTTCCAGTCTAAACTGTCCCAATTTGAAAGTGCTAATTTTCTAAGGTGGATTAGGAAGTGCGGAATGTTTTCTACCCATGACTCATGAGCCGCAATTGTTTTTAGGGTATGCAGGTTGTCTATATGTTTTGTAGAGGGTGGGCCTTTAGTTTGGAAATTTGGTTTCACATAAACATGGCGAAGTGTTTTGATGTTCCATAGAGATTCAGGTATGGTTTCTATGTTTGTATCTCTAACATCCAATGTTTGAAGGTGTTTCATGTCTCCTATATTTTGAGGAAGGTTAGATATTTTACTACCCCTCAACCCTAGATATCGTAGGTAAATCATGTTTGATAAAGTTGTTACAGGGATTGCAGAGTTCCTCAGTGCCAACACTTTGAGGAGAATGGCACTTTCAAGAACATTTCTATCAAAATTAAAAGCTAAAAAAGAGCGTATATGATTATTTTTCACCTCCGTACTGTATTGTTCCTCTTTGTCGTGATGGATTTTCCCCACCGTATTGTATTGTTCCTCGTTGTCATGATGGATTGCTAAACGGAACCGGGATTCACTATCTTCCTGGTCTGGATTAACAACCAAAAACCCTTCCATGTATGATTGTTGGATGACAAATTCATGAATAGAATGAGGTAATCGACAATTTTTTATTGTGCCTAGTAATGATCTTTTTGAAACAAAAACCAACGACCTGCACGCAACAAGAAAAAGAGATAAACATTAAATACATGTTTATAAAAGAAAAGAAAAAACATTTCTCAGTTCAATTGAAAAAAAAAATAATGCTTTTGTTTATCATCAAGTAGACCAGAGAGAAGTATATATCTACTCTTATTGTAATAAAACAGAAAAAAAAAAAATCATTTTTATTGATGACATCTTTTTAGGAAACTGCAACCTAATTAATGTTTGAAATATAAACCATCCTATAACTAATTATTATGTCATTTATGCCACAATAGGAAAAACCATAGACCTAATCATCACCTATAAATTATAAATTATAAGATCGAATGTCAATTTTCAGAAATATTAAGAATACCTTTGAACAAGTTCGTCGAGGTACTTATTTGCAGTTGTCTCTAGAGACGTCTGTTTGTCGTCTTCTTCAACAAATCCTTCAGCAATCCATTTCTGAGTTAGAGAGGTTGCAGGAATCTCGAAACCAACAGGGTAACATGCAAAATAAAGAAAGCACTGTTGAAGAAAGTAAGGTAAATCATTATAGCAGTAGGCAATAATGTGCCACATATGATTTTTATATGCCATTGGTTTGAGATGTTGTTGGCCATTGTTTTGAGCGGAAGGAGACCCTTTATAAGGAATCTCTTTGATCTTGTCATTTGCAGGAATCTTCTTGATCTTGTCCAGATCATCTTTCACCCTTTTCCAGTTGTTGTTGGTAATTGGTTTGAGCGAAAGGAGCCCTCCTATAAGGAGAACAGCCAAAGGTTGTCCTTCACATGCATCGGGAATCATAGTCGGGAGTTCTCCCAGTTCCATGATAAACTTGTAACAGAACATGCGCCTTTCATGATCATTTTGCATGTTCAAAAGATCTGGAAAAGCTTTCTTATGGAAGATTGTGCTATGCTCTCTACCCTATCCAGTGTTATGCCGTTTGAAATATCCGCTTCCTCAAGAAGCATGTTTTCAATATTTTTAACTTTATCATTCTGTATTTCCGTATCCAACCAGTTGAGCCAGTTTTCAATATCTTTGAGAAATTCTTCTCTGTTTTCCAGATTTAACAGATCTCTTCCTATGGCATCAGACAGGTCGCTGGCCTCATCCATCATACCACCGATTAAATCTTTGATTTTCTCCCTATATCCTTTCACCAAATCATTGATCTCGGAGTTGGAGGACTGCTTTCTAGAAGCATGTCCAACAAACTCACCTATTAACTTTCCAACTTTTGGGGCTGTTTCTCGCACAATCATAATTATAGCCTGCTGTTTGTCCACAGGGAGATTCTTGAATAATGTGCTCTTCATGAATTCCCAAAGTCCCCCTAGTTTATTGTCTGGCAAACCCAATTGTTTTCCCGTGTCTGATAGCATATCAGATATGGTAAAGTAAGGCATCCATCTCTGTTTCTACTTTCTCAAAATCAACCAAAAATAATTTCCTCCCTCTCTCTTGCTATCCTTGTTTGGTTACTTAAACAGTTTGATCGTATAGTACACCCTCAAATCTAATTCAACTGCATGCTCCACCCAGCAATTGCAAATCTGCAATGCAAAATAAAACATTAAATAAAAAGTACTATAAATACACCATTTAGACAAATTTCCATGTTATTTATAAGTTTCTTATAAACAGTATTTAATCAAATACTGCCCAGTAGTCCACAGCCAATACAACCATATAGTAAAATTTCATGCATATTACTTTCTCATTAAATGTATCTAATTAAATATAGAGATTAATTAACTGAGAAATTTTTAACAAAATTGGTAGTTATGCATCCAATTTTATATAATACTTACACAAATAATTATTAGAAAATTTTTCGGATGAATTTATCAATTGTTATTCAAACAAAAGCTAAAGGAATGCACTTAAAACAATTTAATGGCTATAAGACTTTTCGTATAGTTATGGACACATTTAAAATGATGACATCATCAAAACTAACACTTGTGCTTCAAATAATATCTAAAACATGTAAAAAATATTATTAGAGTATTTTCATAGTATATAAAAATTAATTTGTACTCCAAAAGTATTTTCAGTATAGCATAATAGATGTTTTCTAGTTGTAGAGTCATTCAAGTGAATAAACAAGAAAAAAGGTCGATTGACAATTTTTCAGATTAATACCCAATAATTACCATTCATAAATAAGCTCATGTACATCATTGAAAACAGCTATTCCATACTAAATTTCAGATTAAAATAAAACTATGGAGATTCAAAGAGTGGATCGTGAGATATTTTTGGTAGTGTCTAAGCTTAGGAATAAAATAGCTGAATGTCTCGTTTTGCTTCAATGGTGATAATTGAGATAAAGTGTAGAAAAACAAAACATAGTGTTTTGTATACAATCAGCAAAAATACATGCACGAGAAAAATTCACGGTGCTGATGTCTAACTACAAAGCTATGGAAAAATCAGTACTACATATCAGGATTAACAAAAGAAATGTAATTATATAAAAATATGTATACAGTATATACATATACATATCCATATAATAAATTGTGCATCTACACTAGTTATGCGATATAAATTGATCATGCACATAATTCAAATTAAAAGATCACACATTAATTTCAGAATATAGTTTTGTGAACTAAAAAAAGATGAGAGGGATACCTCGACAAGTGTAGAAAGAGTAAGGCACAGAATGCAGATATGTGAACAGAAATCTTATCCTGGATTCAAATTGTTAAAGGCAATTGAATTAATAAACAACAACTACATAATATATATATTATCTGTCAAGTAGTTATTAAATAAAAAAATAGTAATATACCTCTATGCTGATAAAGACTGGCAAGGAGAGGCTCAAGTACCCAACTGGAAATCAGGGGTTTACTAGTGGCGACTTTCACATGAAACTGGCAAAGGAGAGCAAATTTGGCATTAAATTCAAACTTTTTTAGCAAAATCCTAAAATCTATCCACCCTAAAATCGGAATTGAGCATAATATCATGACCTACGTACAAAACCTTATGGATGGGCTCTACAACGTTAACAAAGGTGAAGTTCATAAGACAATACATTTTTAGAAAGTCATGATTTTCAAGGGCCATGAGCCTAATTACGCGTATGAGTCTATTTCTATAAATGAGGATATATAGGTAACAGCTAGAAAGCAATTATTCTCTTATCCTTGTAACTTCTTGGTAGGAAATAGTTGCATGATCGCCAATTAATTTTTCTTTCATATTTTCTTGTGACTATTTCGATTGATGTTTTGATGTATATATCCTTGCCCTTCTAAACTGGAATTCAGCTCTTGTTTCTATCGGTACGTTTCCTTTTTAAAGTATGGTTACAAAATATATGTCACAGTGAGTATATATGTACATATATTATTTTACAAAATACTATTTGTTTGTTTTCTGTTGTGAGTCTAGTCTGTTTTATTATTGAAATAAGATTGTTTGTATATCCATCGTATTTTACTATTTTTTAAAACTTTTATAAGATTATAGCCATACAAAAAGAAAATATTCTTAAATATCCAAATATATATTAGGCTTGCGGTTAAGAATCCAGTCGGCAAATTAAGATAGACTAGATCTATATTATTATTTTTTTAATAAATTATAATTTGTATAATTTAGTTAGAATTAAGACTTCAGAAGTTACTGCCTAGCACTGAGACACTCTCCAAGTCGTTACAACTTAATTTCTCTCCTACTAAGAAACCAATTACATCTATTACATATACCTTTCAAAGATTATGAGACAGTTTCTAAAAGTTATATGATAAAGGCTTATCAAAAAAATTTCGTCTATGTTTTTTTCTTAACACATTTTTATATAGCTACGTAGTAGATCTTTTAGTACATATCGCTTCAAACTCTTATTAATAGTAGTAAATTTTAATATATTTTTAATATACTAGACACCAAAATCAAATTTTTTCGAGTCTAAAATATAATGTCACATATCAAATATGTCAATTAAAAGATAATATAATAATAAATAAAAGAACAATATTTTTCTCGTTTAATTTTCCAAAAAATATCAATTTTACAAACGAGCCGTTGAACAACTTGTTCTTTGTAGTACACTTTACTCAAATTTCAATCTCCCATATTAATTTTTGGACACAACACATGGTATAATAATGCATGATTGGTGGTACGAGAAAGATCTCAAGAATAAATTATCCACACACCAATACACCGTATATACAAATTTCCATGTCATGCATGTTACTTAGTTTCTCATAAACAACCATATAGTCAAATTGTCACGTGATAAATGTTATTGTCTCATTAAATGTACCTAATTAAATACTAAGATTAACTGAGAAATTTTAACAAAATTTGTACTTATGCATCATATTTTATCTAATACTTACATAAATAATTATTAGAGAAATTGCAGAAGTAATTATCATTTTTTTTGCAAACAAAAGCTATATATGGGAATGCATTTAAAACAAATTACATGCCTATTAGATTTTTCGTTTAATTCTACAAACATTTAAAATGATGAAATCGTCAAAATTGACACTTGATCTTAAAAAATAACATCTAAAACATGTATAATTCTTTTTATTAATGCAATTTTAAAAGGTCGATTGATAGTTTTTCAGATGAATACCCTATAATTGTCATTTTTAAATAATCTCCTCTACATCATTCTAAGTAGCGATACCGTACTAATTTTCAGATAAAACTAAAACTATGGAGATTCAAAGAGTGGAGCGTGAGTTATTAATTTTGGTAGGGTTTCAGTTTAAGAATAAAATAGCAGAATGCCTCGCTTTGTTTGGGTAGTGATAATTGAGATAAAGTGTAAAAAGAAACCATAGTGCAGACTATACAATAAAGTAATTAAAGGAAATACAAAGCAGATGATCAGTAGAATTAAAACATGGTGCATATGATATAATATATTTTTTCGTAATATATCAGTTTCAAGTAAAATTCACCATAAAATTTAAGGTCCTCGTGTCTAACTACAAAGCTATTGATAAATTGAGCTTCTACATTACATTTGCAAATATAAATTGAGCTTGCACATCAGATTTTAGAATATAATTTTATGAAATATAAAAAGATGAGAGGGATACCTTGAAACTTGTAGAAAGAGTAAGACATGTACAGAATGCAGATATGTGAGCAGAAATCTTTTTCTGAATTTCTACTGTTAAGATCAAGCAATTGAATTAATAAACAGGATAACATATATATTATTAGTCAAGTAGTTATTAAAAAAATAGTAATATACCTCTGTGTAGATAAATACGTGCAAGGAGAGGCTCAAGCACACAACTTAAAATCAGAGGTTTATTGTTGGCGACTTTCGTATTGAATCTGGCAAATGAGAGGAAGTTTGAAATTATATTCCAACTTTTTAAAAACTTTTTGCAAAAAGGTGAAGCTAAAAAATATTTTAATCATTGGATTTCAACCAAAGTCTAATACCATAGCTTATACATGAAACCAAAAACCTGAAATTTCCTAACCTATGAGCATTGAGTAAAGTGTAAAAAGAAACCATAGTGCATACTATACAATAAAGGAAATACAAAGCAGATGATCAGCAAAAATAAAACATGGTGCATATGATATAATATTCTTTTTCGTAATAAAATTTAAGGTCCTCTTGTCTAACTACAAAGCTATTAATAAATTGAGCTTCTACATTACATTTGTGAATATAAATTGAGCTTGCACATCAGATTTTAGAATATAATTTTGTGAAATATAAAAAGATGAGGGGGATACCTTGAAACCTATAGAAAGAGTAAGGCACAGAATGCAGATATGTGAGCCGAAATCTTTTTCTGAATTTCTATTGTTAAGATCGAGCAATTGAATTAATGAACATGATAACATATATATTATTAGTCATGTAGTTATTAAAAAAAATAGTAGTATACCTTTGTGTAGATAAATACGTTCAAGGAGAGGCTCAAGCACACAACTTAAAATCAGAGGTTTATTGTTGGCGACTTTCGTACTAATCTGGCAAATGAGAGTAAATTTGAATTTAAATTCCAAATTTTTTAGCAAAATCAATTAAACCATAAACCCTAAAATCATAATTGAGCCTAACATTATAACCTATGGCCTATGCAAGAAATGTGAAGTTGGACAAGACACTGGATTTTGAGATGTCATTGGATTTCAAGGGACAAGAGCCTCAAGGTTACTAGTCTAATATCGTATCCTATAGCTCTCTTATACATGAACTACGCAAGAAAGCTGAAATTTCCTAATCGACCTGATGAGCCTAGATCATGATAAGTTGAGCATGTAGATCATATTTCCGGATGTAGTTTTGCAAAACTTAGAGAGAGATGACATTAACTGCTTACCAGGTATTGTTGATCTTTTAGGACAGGAGGTTCGTTCTGATGCACTCGGCAGGAGAAGAGAGAGGAAGGAGATGGTAACTTAGAGAAGGGGGAGGAAGTATATATATAGGGTAATAGATCATATGTGGCTCATCACCTTTCCACTAACCCTATGAATACTCTCTACCAAATAGAAACGGTTGATTGGTAGTTTTTCAAAATAATACCCAATAATTTATATTTATAAATAAGCTCCTCTACATCATTCAAAATAACAATCCTGATCTAATTTTGAGATTAAACTAAAATTATGGAGATTCAAAGAGAGAGCAAAGTGAGATACTTTGGATAGTGTCCAAGTAAAGTAAAAAATAAAGACCAAGACTTTGCTTTTTGTATGTTCCCCACATGAGGATATATTCAAAGAGTGAACGCTTCAGCCTTTTGTGCTCTTAATATTCTTCGTAAAATTGTTATATATACTTGCGTTTCTAGTTTTCTTTATCTCATGCCATCGTTCGAAATAACACATTTTTTCTTTTGTAAAATTACTCCTAACTAATTATGTATATACAGAGAGAGAGAGGGGAGTTGGCTAATATCAAATCGATTGTTTCTGAGATCCTGTGCAACTAAATTATTTTTTTATTTTTAAAGTCCAAAAAATAGATCCAAACTATTAGATATCATCTTCATATTAAAATATGTTTGAAGACCAAATTTTACATCTTTTGAATTTTTTTTACTATTTATTAAGCCACTTTGACAATCATTGATCCAACGGTGGCTTAAACAAACATGAAAAATCGAAGCCACCGTTGGATCTACGATTTTCAAAGTGGCTTAATAAATAGTGAAAAAATTTCAAAAGTTTTAAAATTTGGTCTCCAAGCACATTTTAATATGGAGATCGATTACATCTAACGGTTTGGATCAACTTTTTGGTCTTTGAAAATTGAAAACCGACTTGATCTTTTGAGAATAATAATACTTGCGTTTCTTTTTCTTTTTTTTATCCGATATGCCATTGCTGCAAATAATACATTTTTTTCTTTTGCAAAATTACTCCTAATTACTAACTAGATATAAAATGTTTATTTGAACAAAAGGGCAAATATATAAGAAGTTGGTAAGGTGCTACGCATAGCATAGAGGTCCTCCTTGTAATGGCTCAATATTTGAGTTTTCATAATCCTAACGGTCGATCCAAACAGTTCAACATGATCTCCATATGAACATGTACTTGCAAACCAAATTTTACATTTTAAAAAAAAATTAACTTTTTTTTAGATAGGTAAAAAATTACTTGATCTGAATGGTACAGAATTTTTATATCAAGTGATTTTCTACCTATACAATAGTAAAAAAATTCTAAAAAATGTAAAATTTGGTTTGCAAGTACATATTATGGAGATCATGTTGAACGGTTCTGATCGATCGTTTTTGAAAACTCAAATATTGAGCCTTTGCACGGAGTTCCTCTATGCTACGCATAGCATATTAGCAATTTCTGTATATATGTATATATACGTGTGTGTGTGTGTGTGTGTATAGGGATAGATCATCTCTCTCAAACAAAAAATGTTGATTGTTTTTTAAGAATAATACCTAATAATTTTCCATTTATAAATAATTTTCAAATTAAACTAAAACAACGAAAAGTGTGCACAGAGTAAGATACGTTGGATAGTGTCTAAAATTAGGAATAAAGAAAGACCAACATAAGGAATTTGAGGTTATATATGTAATAGCTGGAAAGCAATTATTCTATTGTCCTTTGTTGGTAGCAACTAGGGCTGTCCAAAAAGCTCGTAGCTCGGGGCTCGTGGCTCACTCATAACTCACATCTGGCTCGATCGGTAACAGCTCGGGCCAAAATTAATGAGCTGAGCTAAGGTCTTAGCATGCTCGCCAGCTCACGAGCTAGCTCGGCTAGGCATTAATTTGTGAATTTATATGAATTTGTGTGTATTTTATACTGTCAAGCTTGGTCCAGCTCGGTCCAGCTCGATCCAGCTCGGTCCAGCTCGGTCAAAAAAGATTTGTAAAATTTATTTTCTTCTTAAAACAAGGTCCACCAAAACTCAGTGAGCCAGCTCGTGGCTCGTGAGCTGGCTCGCGAGCTGACTCGTCACGAGTTTGAGCTGAGATTTTAGCTCACGAGCTGTTAATGAGCTGGCTCGCTAACAGCTCGGTCCAGAATTAACGAGCTGAGCTAAGACCCAGCTCGGCCCAAGTCAGCTCATTTACAGCCCTAGACTAGCAATTTTGAGACACTGCCTCGTTGCAACTTTCTCTTTTATTAAGAACCAATTACATCTATCAAATGCTCCATTTAAAAATTATGAAACAGTTTCTAAAAGTTAAAAGATAAAGGCTTCTCAAAGTAACTCTTAATCTACTCGTTTTTCTAAAAACTTATTATAATTTTTACCCGTGATTTTTATTTATATCTAAAATTAAATACAAATTGTCAAATATGCTCAGCTGAGTATTTATAAAATATTACAAATAATTTGCCAATAATTAGCCAATTTTTAATAGAATCTGGCCAATAATTAGCCAATTCTTATTTTAATTTTGTTTTCATCTTTTTTTTTTGTTTTTAGAGAATGATGTAATTTATTTATTTTTATTAAAATATTAGAAATATTCTTTTGGTTTCTTTGAAATTAGATATAATACTTATAATTTGATTTATTAGAAAGACTACTACAAATAATCGGAAAAAATATTTTCCAATCCGGATTTTTCGCGGCTGTAAGAAAAATTAAAATAGTTTTTTGTATGTTATTGGAAAAAAATATATTTTGAATCTGAGTTATTGATACCGGTTCAAAAGTCACTTCTATATAAATACAAAAAATATTTAGATTCTTCTATTTTAAAAAAAAATAAAAAATAATTCTGCAAGTGTGTCAGACACAATTGAATTTTTTTTAAAACTATGTTCTCTCATTTGTTTGTTTTGGAAATTGAGACATTTATTCTGTCTTTTTTTTTTGTTGCTTATCCGACTTCAATTTAAAATTACTAGGAGAAGATTTGACATCCACAATTTTTATTGTTCATATGTCGCTCTTCACATTTCTACTAACCCTACGAATACTCTCTACCAAATAGAACGGTTGATTGGTAGTTTTTCAAATTAATACCCAATAATTTGTATTTATAAATAAGCTCTCCTACATCATTCAAAACAACAATCCTGAACTAATATTGATATTAAACTAAAATTATGGAGATTCAAAGAGTGAGCAAAGTGAGATACTTGGATAGTGTTTAAGTAAAGTAAAAAAAATAAAGGCCAAGACTTTGCTTTTTGTATGTTCCCCACATGATGATATATTCAAAGACTGAACGCTTCAGCTTTTTGTGCTCTTAATATTCTTTGTAAAATTTCTTTACCAAGCTAATTATATATACTTGCGTTTCTAGTTTTCTTTTTTATTTGATATGCCATCGTTCCAAATAATACATTTTTTCTTCTGCAAAATTACTCCTAATTACTAACTAGATATAAAATGTTTATTTGAACAAAAGGCAAACTGATATATATATATATATATAGGGATAGATCATCTCTCAAACAGAAAATGTTCATTGACAGTTTTTTAAAAATAATACCTAATAATTTGCCATTTATAAATAATGTTCAAATTAAACTAAAACTACGAAGATTGTGCGCAGAGTAATATACGTTGGATAGTGTCTAAGATTAGGAATAAAGAAAGACCAACATGCATGAAGAATTGAGGTTATATATGCACAGCTGGAAAGCAATTATTCTATTGTCCTTTGTTGGTAGCAACTTTGAGACACTGGCTCGTTACAACTTTCTCTTTTATTAAGAAACCAATTACATCTATCACATGCTCCCTTCAAAAATAATTATGAAACAGTTTCTAAAAGTTACAAGATAAGGCTTCTCAAAGGAACTCTTAATCTTCTCATTTTCCTAAAAACTTATTGTCATTTTTACTAACAAACCGTCCGAATAACTTATTCCAAAAATTTCTGTCAACACAAAATTATATATTGTGTGTCAAAATTACATATTGTGTGTCAAAATTCCTTCATTTATTATGTCTTTTTTTTGTTGCTTATTCGAATTCAATTTAAAATTACTAGGGGAAGATTTTCTATCCACAATTTTTATTGTACTTGGTCTAAGTTGATTGTGAGAAAAAATTATGGAATTAATACTATTTCTTATTTTATATTGTACTTGCACTTATGGGCAATGTGTGAAGGTATTATACCTTTCTATGCAGTATCCTGTTATTTACCAACTTATGCACAAATTAATTTCCCCAATAACTATAATTATCTATAAATTAATCTATTATTATCACCGTAACGTACATCACCAAGATAGTACTGAGGGGCACTATTCGCGAGAAATTATGTCGATATACCTTTGCAAATACTACTATCGCTAATAGAAAAAGTACTTTTCTGTCGGTATACCCTCGCGGATACTCTTCCATTCTTGTAGTTCCGATGCATGGTCGGAGTTGTTCTTCTGTTTTAAAATTCGTGCATAATGCTTTAAGATTTGTGCAAAAAGTTTGTTGGATACAGATTTAAAGGCTGTAATCGAGTATAAGACTTAATTTTGTTGGATTCCTATTGGAACGCTCTTTTTTTTTTTCAAGACTAGACACATGTTTTTATACTTTGGTAACTATCACAGTATCACCTAAGGGAACAAAATATTTATGTTAGATCTGAACCGTCCGATCAAAAACCACATGAATATTAATAAACCAGCACCTTGCATTCCCCTCCAGCTGGAATGCTGGACTGGTCTAAGCATTCAATCCGGATGTAACCATAAATATTTGTGCTAGTTGTATCAAAAGGTGAGGTTTAATTGGGCCTTCAGGCTGTTATTTTGGGCCTAAGCCCAATAAAATATAAATTATTCTTTTCGAAGCCAATATTCTGTGCCTAATTTGTTGTCAGTGAATGCCGGTTGACCACACCTCCGAATTACCAACCGGGAAAAACTCATGCAACAACCCATACTTATTGGTTGTTCTTTATGGGTGATGTACCGGGCCATTTCACTAAGCATGACCTTTTCATCATATTTTTGGTGAGTTCTGGTACCATCCAAGTTCACAAGGGTTTGGACCATTCTCGGGTCAGCCTGGTCGTGTGGCTTGTGACCCTTTCTTATGTGCATGTCGACATGCCTTTTAAAGCTACTCATACCTTGCTCTTTATCATATGTAAAACCTTGTGTGCAATTATGTACCTTACACTTTAAAGTATGCAAAGTGCCGTCCGGGAGCTCGGTCGTGTCATACCAGGGCATCCAATACGTGTTGTATTTTGGTTTTTTCTTCTTACTTTGTGATGGTTCATCGGGGGGGGTCTCTTTGCGAAGGATCGGCAGCTTCGACTACAATTTCAGGGACACTTGTCGTTGGAGTACCTCCGACTCCTAGTGAGCTAGTAAAATCACTCGATCCCATTGATGAAGTGCCTCCATATGTAGTGTTAGTACCTTGGGTTCCGGGATAGTACGGTTGAAATTGTTGTGGAAATTGTTGAGAATATTGTTGTGGAAATTGTTGAGAATATTGTTCGGGATTTTGTTGGGGATTTTGTTGATAATTTTGCGGAAGTGCATCACCAAAAAGATCAATCGATGCTCTCGCGATGATTTGTTCAATCGAATCGTCGTTAGGAGGACTTGCCATTTTTAAACCTATTCAAAAATAAATTCAAATTTAAAAATAAATCCGAATTTAAAAATAAATTCTAACATATTCTAAAATAAATCTAATTACTTCACATTTCCAAAAAATAAATCTAACCTATTTTTTTAACCTATTAAAAATAAATCCGAATTTAAAAATAAATTCTAACATATTCTAAAATAAATCTAATTACTTCACATTTCCAAAAAATAAATCTAACCAATTTTTTTTAACCTATTAAAAATAAATCCGAATTTAAAAATAAATTCTAACATATTCTAAAATAAATCTAATTACTTCACATTTCCAAAAAATAAATCTAACCTATTTTTTTTAACCTATTAAAAATAAATCCGAATTTAAAAATAAATTCTAACATATTCTAAAATAAATCTAATTACTTCACATTTCCAAAAAATAAATCTAACCAATTTTTTTTAACCTATTAAAAATAAATCCGAATTTAAAAATAAATTCTAACATATTCTAAAATAAATCTAATTACTTCACATTTCCAAAAAATAAATCTAACCTATTTTTTTTAACCTATTAAAAATAAATCCGAATTTAAAAATAAAATCTAACATATTCTAAAATAAATCTAAATACTTCACATTTTCAAAATCTAAATCTAACATATTTTTTTAACATATTAAAAAATAAATCCGAATTTAAAAATAAAATCTAACAAATTTAAAAACAAATCTAAATACTTCACATTTTCAAAATCTAAATCTAACATATTTTTTTAACATATTAAAAATAAAACCGAATTTAAAAATAAAATCTAACAAATTTAAAAACAAATCTAAATACTTCACATTTTCAAAATCTAAATCTAACATATTTTTTTAACATATTAAAAATAAATCCGAATTTAAAAATAAAATCTAACAAATTAAAAAACAAATCTAAATACTTCACCAATTCAAAAATTTAACAATTTCTACAAATTACTACAAATCCAACATAATCTAAAAGTAATTAAATCTAAATAAAACAAACTAATCTAATTACTTATCAATTTCTATAAATTACTACAAAATAAATCTAATTATCTACAAATTGCTACAAAATAACTCTAATTATTTAACAATTTCTACAACTACAAAATAAATCTAATTATCTACAAATTAAAAATAACTCTAATTATTTAACAATTTCTACAACTACAAAATAAATCTAACTATCTACAAATTACTACAAAATAAATCTAATTATTTAACAATTACTACAAATTTCTACAAAATGAATCTAAATATCTACAAATTACTACAAAATAAATCTAATTATTTAACAATTACTACAAATTACATTAAAATAAATGTACCTTCAAATCTTGTAGAACGAATTTGTAGAACGAATCTTGCGAGATTTTGAACAACCTTCGTAATTCCGTTTGCGGATTTGTAGAACAATTTAAATTTACAACTATTTTTTTGAACAATAAATTTAAATTTTGAGAATAATAAAAATATTGAGAGAATGAGATTGAGAGAATGAGAGAATATGAGATATTGAGATGTGAAAAAATATGAGAGATTGGGGTATATTTAAGGAGGTTTTGTTTGGGGGGAATGAATTTTGAAAATTTTAAACCGTTGCCTCTGTGATTTCAAATTGAAATTGTGAATTAAATCCTAACCGTTCAAATTTATTCATTCACAAATCTTAATGAAATTATTTTTACAAGTGCGAATCTCGATAAAAATCAATGGCTTAGATTAATTGGAATCAATTGATTTGATTTTTGATTTGATGGGGATTAAAGGGGTAGGGGCCGACGGGTATCACGGGTCACGGGTACGGGTAGGCGGGTACGGGTAGGCGGGCACGGGTAGGCGGGTAGGCGGGCACGGGTAGGCGGGTACGGGTACGGGTACGGGTAGGCGGGTACGGGTACGGGTAGGCGGGTACGGGTAGGCGGGTACGGGTACGGGTAGGCGGGTACGCGGACCGGACCGGACCGGGTTGGCGGGCGGACCGGACCGGGTAGGCGGGTTCACGGGTCACGGGTTCGGCGGGTTTCGGTTTCAAAAACGGTACCCTTACCCGGATTTTTACCCGGTCCGGCCAACCCCCGAACCCGTGAAACCCGTGCACGGACCGGACCGGACCGGTACACGGGTCACGGGCGGACCGGACCGGGTCACGGGTTCCGGGTAATCGTTAATACACTACCGACGACCCTTCACATTTTAGGTTTTGAGTTTAAACAAAAAAAATGGTATAAAACAGGTCAGTAAATCCTGACCAAAATCATACTAATTTGAGTAATCAGGCTGTCCGGTCATGTTAATTTATGAAAAAAATGATTCTATTGAATATCAAATGACATTCAAGTTTGTGAAAATTGATGCACAACCAATTAATCTAGAAGGCTAACAGAATGTCTATAATATTTTTTACTATGTAAAAATATTTTTGACTTGATTTGAAATGGTGTAAATAATAGTTGTCAGTGGATCCCAGCGTTCACATTTTAGGCTTGTAAGTTAAAGAAAAAATGGTGTTCACATTTTAGGCTTGAGCGGTGTATTGTTCTTTGTTGCAATCTGCATCTGCTGAGCTCCTTTACAAATTTCAAGGCTGAATAGGGGGGGATGCCATGTTGCTTTTTTTAATTAATTGCATCAAGATGTACCCTTGATTTGATCCAATGGCCGGGTTTGCTTAAAGTGTTGACAGCAGGTTGAATTGAACTGCCAGATGTTCTTAGAGGCCAATCAAAGGATGCCATCTGTGCTGGAGAGAGGGAATCCAAAGAAAGTTTGTTAAGTTTGTTGCCAGCCCCTTTGACCAGTCAATCCAATTGCCCTAGACTCTCCTCATATCCCTGTGCGTGGTGCACTGTCAACCATTGTGCACCGATCGCCACTTTTTCAGTTCAATATATATATTATTTGGAGTTCTCCGCAGTTGTCATTGAATCAGAGGAAATGGGGCACGCTGCATAAGCCAATCAGCCTTCTTCTTTTTTTTTTTCTAGTTTTCGGGCAGTTTTCTTCTTCTTTTATGTAAGAGCGCAGTGTTTCATGAACCAGGAGGCTGATTTGCGGGGCCCTAGCTTTGTTTTAACGAAAGACCCGACCAAGGTTCTCTTCCTTTTTTTTTCATGAACCAGGAGGTTCATTCCTCCGGTTCAAGTTTTCCTCACCCTCTTTTCCCTGGTTCCACTATTTAGGAAGAATTTCATATATACCACTTAAAAACTGTAAGATTACGTATTTATCATTTAAATTTCGATAATTACGTATTTACCATCTAAAAATCTAATAATTCACGTATTTTCCAATTAATCAAAAAATGAGGTTTATTAAGTTTAATATTATTTAAAATATAATTAATAAATTATTTAGTCTCTTCTCCTTCTGTGCCTCTTTCTCTTTTGCGTACAGATTTTCCTTCCGTCTTTTTGGCTAATTTTCTCCTTCCTTCGGAAACTCTCTCCTCATCTCGTCTCTCCTGCTGAAATTCAGGGAGAAGGGGGAAACATACTCAAATATTAGAATTCCAGTTCCAGCTTGATCGTCTAAAAACAATATAACCAATCTACTTTTTCCAACAAAACAACTCGTACTGAAGTAGACATTCATATCCCAACCTGTTATCAACATAGTAACTAAGTTTGAGAATACTATGTTTTGTTACGGGATCAGTTAAAAATAGTGTGGGTTTTTTAGCCGATGGGAACTCAAATGGTCTGAGGAGAGAAAGCCTGGGTGTTAAGTTAATCATTGATTAATTATAGTTTTAAGAATATTAAACATAATTAATCTGAGTTTTGGGTGTATTTGATATATACTAAAGTTATATTGGGTAAATATGTGAGTTATTAGATTTTTAGATGGTAATCCCGCCCCCCCCCCGAATGATGGGTTTGGCGGTTAGGTTATGTAATTATAGAAATTTGGATAGTAAATACGTAATTTTACAGTTTTTGAGTGGTATATATGAAATTCTCCCTGCTATTTATTTCTCCGGTGTGCAGAGAACACCTCTGATTCCACCATTTATCCTTTCTCTCTTTAATAGACTAATTGAACAAAGTAGGATGTGAAAATGTGTATTGCTGGGCCTCGTAAAGTTGGATGTGAAAATAATGTTATTTACTATGTTGAACAAGTTAATGTAGGATGTGAACTCTTTATTTTCTTTGTTTGTTGACAGGATGTGAACCTGTTTAATTTAGTGGTTAACTGTTTCTTTATTTTCTAAAGTAAGAAGTCATGTCTCAAATTTAGTTGTGAACAATGTGATTATGTTCTTTGATAATAGCTCTTTGGATATATCTTTCAGAATAGCTCTTTCTGGTTAGCTATTAATATGATGCGTACACTGTAGGTATGCCAATATAAAAATATTTCAACCAAATATTAGGTGCCATTATTTCCATCGGTATTCCGACAAAAATAATAATAGCCCTCTGGAACCAGCGCTCGTTCTTTTCCTCCCAGCTCTCTGTTGCTAGCCCTGTTCTTTTCCTCTCAGCTCAACCCTAGATGGCGCACGGATCGTAAAGCCGTTCAGACGATAATGGAACCCATCAAACTCAGTTTGAGTCCAATGGGCGTCAGATCCAAGCTGCTCCCCGATGCAAGTAGGCGATCTAACAATCGGGAGAGGGGGTGTCCAATAGGCAGTTTAAACCACACGATTTTGAAATCTTGATAGTTCTCTTGATAAAAGGGTTCACCAACTATATTACATTTACACCCGTATCTATTAATCAGGGAATTTCATGTATACCTCTCAAAAACTTTAATATTACGTATTTCTCCTTTAAAAGGTTGTAATATCATATTTATTCTTCAAATTACAAAAACTCACATATATACCCATTTCATCAATAAAATATTTAAATATATCTAAAAGTTATTAAATAATAATATTGAAGATCCTAAAATTCAATTCAGACAATTTTACCCTTCCTATCACATTCTTCTTCTTTGGTTCTTCTTAACCTGTCCGTAGCAAAGAAAATTAGGAAGAAGAGTGACATTGCTTTCTTTCCTATTAGTAACAACAGTAGACTGTGCAGGGTTCACATACTCTATTTTTAAATAATGAACTCCAATTGTAATCAAGAGAAGCCCTGGAATTGAATGTCAGAATAGTTGGAATGCTTAAGATAGTTTTCATATTCTCTGTTATTTTTTACCAGTGTAATCTCTAAGTATCAGCTATGGGCTTTCATACCGAAAAAAAAAAAAAAAAAAAAAAACCAAGAGCAAGTTGCGAGGAAGCAGGCTCGGTCTCTAGATAGGTATCCTCTGGCATTTCAAATATGAATTTTGGTGAATTCATTTCAGTTCGTTTAATATGGTTGGATATCATATATCTTTTTTCTTATTCTTTGGCAAAAGAGGGCTGGGACAAGAACGAATTGGGAGCTGAGCTGAGCAATCGGTTTCTGGCTCATGATTCGGAAGGAATTCAAGAGGCGTCTTAGAGTTTTTAGGAATGTATCTTGGTCAACCATGGCGTAGCATTGTTGGGGGAAGGGAAGTGAGAGATTATTGAGGGGAGGGGATGGTATGAGTTGAAAGTGGGAACGAGTAATCGAGCAAAAGAGATAGCAAGGTGGACTCATGGTTGACAAGTTCTTCAATAAGCTGTAGAGAAGAAATTTTGGTCGGAGCAATTAGCGGGCACTTGGAGAAGAAGAATGAGAAAAGAAGGGTAGAATGGTCTAAAGTAAATTTTAGAGTATGGAATATTATTATTTAATTACATTTAGATATATTTAATATATTTTATTGATGAAATGGGTAAATATGTGAGTTTTTGTAATTTTGAAGGGTAAATATGATATTACAAACTTTTGAGAGAGAAATATGTAATATTGAAGTTTTTGAGCGGATATATGAAATTCCTTCATTACCTTTTCATCTGATCCGCTACCTTTTCCCTTCCTTCGATCTCCTTCTATCTATGTAGATATAGCTAGATTAGAGTGGTAGATTCTAAGATGAATTAGAGATGTGAATTTGGATTAATTTGGAGAGTTTCTTCAATGGAATATATTAGGACTGTACTGGTACCAGTCTTAACTTGTATACCCTTTTTTGTGAAATCCACACTATTCACTGCTAACTGCTAGTCGATCTATTATTCTGGTGGTACTCCAATTTTGTGAAATCTACTCTATTTATTGCTACAATGGTGTTTTGGTACACATTTACCTTTGATATGCATAGAAACACACAATCAGCTATTTCTATTATATATTGTGCTGGAACAAACAGTTGATACAACTATTCCAATTAAAAATAATTGATTGAAGATCAAGTAATGTATGCAAGACAATCAGGTAAGATCCTTTACAGGTAAATATAAAAGAGAATTGATGTCCATAGCTTCATTTTGCCCTCCTCTATAAAAAATATTTTGGAACCTCTATTTACCAGCTAAACTCTTGAATTAAGAACAAAAATAATCAAAATTCGATTTACAAGTAACATGCAGTGCCCTTGTCAATGTATATATCTCAATTGCTTTCCAATTAAAGGGAACAGGTGTAATTTGCTGCTCTAATACAAAAAATACTACTAGTAAGCTTCTCTTGACAACATAATTTTCTTCGTTATTGTTTATAACTGTTCTTTTTTCCTCTCCAGCGATGAATTCATCAAGGTGCTAAATTCTGTCATTATTCTCTCTTTCAGAGTGCATTAGATCCCTGCATCACCATAGAAAGACAGCTCGGAAAAATGGCCCGCCCATATGACCATACCAAAGGTATCATGCAATAAAGTTTGTTCCAGTAAAACAAAACATAAGTTCCAACTCGGTTCTACGATAAAAAAATCTCATAATGATCCAACAGACTAACATGTATTTTTTTTAGCAATGGTGGTACATCTCACCGATTTCATTACGAAGAAATCACGAAATCATATTTTTTTTTTTCATTTTTTATGTTGTTTTGTTCAAGAATGGTACCAAAAACTGATACCAAACTCACAATGACAACCAAATATAGAAAAGAAATTATAGTCATACCTTAGACTTATACCTTAATGTACAAAATATCTAATAATATTCAAACACGACATTGAGAAACTGGTTTTAAATTGAATTAGATAACATAGAAGAAAGTATGAGAAAAGTGAGAAAAGTCTTTTCAACATCTTCCATCTTGTTTATCTTCTCAGTTTAAAACCTGTTATTTTACCTAACTTTTTTATGATTTTTATGCAATTTTCATGGTTTCAGTACCAATTTTTTTTTTCAAAATTTTTGGTACTCACCATCCGACCTTTATAAGAAAGTTTCTGAAATTTGAATTTTTACTGCATCGGTGATAGTGATGCCTAATACAGTATTTTTTTTTATTTGTTGGAAAAACTATTACCAATTGAGATTGAGATGCCTGGAAAAGTGGAAAGTACAGCTTTAGACTCGAGTTGATATTGCTTTGTAGTGCTTGTAAGCAAACTGGGACTAACATTGAGAAGATATTGCCGGCAGGTTGCAGGTGATGTAGTGGTTGTGATTCCGGCTCTGGCTCCATGGTGCTGGCATTCACGTTTGATGGTGTCGAGAAGGAAGAGGTGGTGCGGGAGATAGAGAGCAAACAAAGAAGTGCGAAATGAGGGCGTGAGACAACGTGATAGAGAGAGAATAGGCGAAGCTTGCAGGAGGAGGTGAATAGTCAGAATTGAGAAGAAGAATTTTAGTGGGTTTAATCAGTTAGTCGGGTTTTAAAACTGATAAATCAAATTCATTTAAAGATGCTCTGTTAATCAAGATAGTGAGATATCTGATGTAATCAAACGGTTAAGAACACCATCGAACAAAGTGTGGTCCGATGGGCATCAGACACCCCCCTCTCCCCTAACAATCATACCTGGTGATGCTGGTTTTTAGCAGCAATCTGGTTCTTCTGGCAGGACAGAAACGCACAGTGTTTAGAGATCATGTCCCTCCATGAGTGCTGGTGAATAGAATATCTCAGAAGGACTTGAGAGTAGGTCTGATGGGCATCAAACCTACTTTGGTTCGACGGGTTCAATCACCGTTCAATATGCTTTAAGATTCGTGCGCAATGCTTTAATTTCCGTGTGGGTCTGATTCGATTTCGTGCACACAGAACTTAAAGATGAATCGGACGGTCATGAAACTTGTTGATCCTAAAAGTAGGTCCGATGGGCATCAGACCCACTCCGTTCTCCCCAGGAAGTACAACTATTGTTAAGATACTGCAAAATTTAAGGGGAAATTAGATCCATGCCACTCCAAAATGTTTAATTTAGAAAAATGCCACCCCAAAGTTTGGGTTTTGCTAAACACCACCTCAAATCACAATTACTCAGAAAATTGCCCCAAATACAAATTATTATACAGAAAATGATGTTATTTGAGTAGTATTTTCATATATTCCAAAAATACCCTGGCCCTTAATGGGTCCGATCCGAGTGTAAATTCTGAACCCTCGTCTTTGTCTCTCTTCGTCTCCTCTCTTCCCAGGTGAAAAGAAGTCCGCCTCTCCACTGTCGTCCGCCTCTCAGGGTTCTGATCCGAGTGTAAGTTCTGAATTATCCAAGGATTAAAACTCAAAAAGTAACAACTCGGTGCATTTTGTATTGGCAAGGTGGCAAGTAAAGCATATATAGCATCATATATGTATAGTTGTATACTTAATTATCCAATTAGGTCCTTCATCACAAGAAAAGCATATCCTGGTACAGTCAGAATAGAAGCAAAGCATATACTGGTACAGAGCAAATGTTGAAGCTGTGCAAATTTCATACAGTCAGAGCAAATGCTGCTGGTACAGTCAGAGGGCACTGATACAGTCAGAGCAAATTTCATATTTGCAAATTACAAATACAAATTACAAATAGATGTAACAAATTACCAAATAGTCCAGTCAGATTTGCAAATTTCATACAGTCAGAGCAAGGTATACAAACTCAAAAAATGCACACCAAAGCATATACTGGTAAAAAATACAAATACAAACGCCAATCAAAGTTGGAATTGAACAGAAATACACACAACAGAACTAACAATAAAAGAGAACTAAATTGAAGTTTGATCCAGAGATAGCTGTTTCATAATACAAAAATGCACACAGAGAGGAACTGCGGAGAGGAACGGAGTTGGCGGAGAGGAATGGAAAGGAACTGCGAGTTTAGGGTTGGTGTTTGTTTTCTTGCGTAAAAGTGCGGAATGGAGAGGAACACCATGTGATCTCGCCTAAGAAAGGAGACAGAGAAAAATGGAGAAGCATCCCAGGTAAGAAGAAAAGGAGTTGGTGTTTGTTTTCTTGCGCAAGAAGAGGAGTAAGGCTATTTTGGTCTACTGTAAATTGTTAATAAGAAAATATACATTCATTTTGTATTTGGGGCAATTTTCTGAGTAATTGTGATTTGAGGTGGTATTTAGCAAAACCCAAACTTTGGAGTGACATTTTTCTAAATTAAACATTTTGGAGTGGCATGGATCTAATTTCCCCTAAATTTAAATAGCTGACATTTAATTTTTTAGAGTAGATGAAACCCTGATGTAAAAGAGGGTCTAGCATATGTCTATTTCTTTGTATGATGAAGAGTTTGTTGTACTAAGCCAATTTTATGTTTCAATATAACCTTTAAGGATCTATCGAGTTTCTCGAAAAAAAAAAAAAAAAATCTTCTACTCACTGCAATAAGGGTCCACATCATGACTCTTCAAAGGATGAACATCATTTTTTTCTACTGCTATCGTGTAAAATAAAATAATTGAAAACCTTATTGACGGAATTATTATAAGTTGCTTTCTTTTCCTATTTTTTGCATAGCAAGCTCCATGTAATTTTAGCAACTGCGTCACAATACTGATTGTGTGTGTGTGTATATATATATATATATATATATATATATATAGAGGTTGGCTAATATCAAATCAGTTGTTCCTGAGGTCCCGTGCAACTAAGTTATTTTTCAATTTTCGAAGTCTAAAACGTCGATCCAAAACGTTAGATGTGTTATCTATATCAAAATGTGCTTTGAGACCAAATTTTACATTTTTTTGGATTTTTTTACTATTTATTAAGTCACTTTTAAAATCGCTGATCCAACAGTGGCTTCTAATTTTACTGTTTGGTTAAGCCACCGTTGGATCAGCGATTTTAACAGTGGCTTAATAAATAGTAAAAAAATTCAAAAAAATGTAAAATTTGGTCTCCATGTACATTTTAATATAAATAACACATCTAACGGTTTGGATCGACGTTTTAAACTTCGAAAATTGAAAAACAACTTGGTTGCACAGGACCTCAGGAACAACTGATTTTAGTAAGAAAAGGAGCAAAATTCTATTTTATTAACTGCAATTGGTTACAGTTGTTAAAAGGTAACAAGAGATAAACCTTCTATGGATTTACAAGTGAAAAAAAAAGGAGCTCTATTACAAGCATGTTCTTTGACAGTAACTGATTTGGATTTGTCCCTCAACACTCTTGCACATCATTTTCTCCAAATTATGAATTGTGAAATCAGAATTAATTCTCTCATCTCTTTTGAACTTTGTTTATTTACCAGTCTCTCAATGTAGTCACGCTTAACAACTGATTGTATTTATTTTGAAAAATTCTTGAAAAAATTATTCGCTAATTTTATAAAGGATGGATAAGAAAAAAATTTACTCAACGTCGAAAAATTTATTTGATCATTCTAGTTTCTAGCAAAACCGCATCCTCTGTTGCACTTTCGGACGGCCTAGATTTAATCTCAGCTGATGAGTGTTCGGATGATGGAGGGGGCAGTATTAATTTTGCTTTAAAATTCGTGCCAAAATCTTATTTCATCCGTCCGATTAAAAACGAACGGACCAAGTTAAAAGTGCAGCAGGATGCTGTGAAATAAAAGTGCAGCAGAGGATGCGGTTCAGTTTCTAGCACCTGCGCCGGACGCGTCGGAGACGAGCTCTGACACGAGCAAGCATGCTCAGTAAATAGCCCGTTTTGATGCCTTGGCCCAATTGTTCCCTTGTTGTAATTTATGCGGGCCTAATGTCTGAATCCAGTAGGTATTTTGGGCCGTTTGGAGAAAAATAAATTGATGTTACGCTCATACTACGGCTGGGACCTCAACTGAACGACTCACTATCCGTGTGCTAAGGCAGCCTTACATTTCTGTCTGAAATGAATTCCTTGCTTGGGCAGTAGTTGAACCTGGAAGCGAAGCTCAACCAAATAACACTAAATAAGATTCAGATGGCGTCAACCTTATCTCTTGCCTCCTTTTCACTTTCACTTTCACCTTCACCTTCACCTTCACCTTCCCAATCCCCATTACCATTTGCTTCTCGCCGAAGCCTCTACCTTGTCTGCTATGCGTCTGAATCTCAACTCAATAAAACAAATCCAAGGCGTCAGCCGCATTGGAAGGGTAAGCAGGAGAAGGCGAAGAAAAGACAGCGCTGGAAGGCCGATGCCATTTCTGACCAAGAGGCGATTTACCAGTTTGATCAGTTGTTGGCTGCCAAGAACCTTCGTCAAATCAATCAATACCTCAAGGATTACACCAGAATCTCTACCAACCCTTACGCTACTGTTTTTTCCTTCTTCACCCGCCTAATCCAAGCCGAAGGAATCAGTCCTAATGAATATACCTATGAGATCATGATGGACTGTTGTACCCGAATGAATAAGATCAACCTAATGTTTGGTTTACTAGGGCGGTTTCTCAAAGAGGATCGCAGAGCTAATGCCATGATCTTCAATCCTGTACTCAAAGGCCTCTGTTGGGAGAAAAGAACCGATGAGGCTGCTGATATAGTGCTCGACAAAATGCCCAAGTTAGGATTTATACCCGATGTGGTCTCCTATAGTATTCTTATAAATGGGCTGTGCAAGAAAGGTGAAATTGAGAAGGCAATAGATTTTGTAGATGTCATGATTTCCAAAGAGCATTACCCTGATGTCATCACCTATACCACTCTTATAAAAGGGTTGTGTAAGAATGGTGACACTGATAAGGCATTAGATTTTGTAGATGTCATGATTTCCAAAGGGCATGAGCCTAATGTCGTGACCTACAGCACTCTTATAGATGGGCTATGCAAGTCAGGCGAAATTGAGAAGGCAATGGATTTTGTAGATATCATGATTTCCAAAGGGCATGAGCCTGATGTCATCACCTATACCACTCTTATAAAAGGGTTGTGTAAGAATGGTGAAACTGATAAGGCATTAGATTTTCTAGATGTTATGATTTCCAAAAGACATGAGCCTGATTTCGTGACCTACAGCACTCTAATAGATGGGCTGTGCAAGAATGGTGAAATTGAAAAGGCAATGGATTTTATAGATGTCATGATTTCCAAAGGGCATGAGCTTGATGTCGTGTCTTACACCACTCTTTTAGATGGGCTGTGCAAGAATGGTGAAATTGAAAGGGCAATTGATTTTGTAGATGTCATGATTTCCAGAGGGCATGAGCCTAATGTCGTGACCTACAATACTCTTATAGATGGGCTGTGCAAGAATGGTGAGATTGAAAGGGCAATGAATTTTCTAGATGTCATGATTTCCAAAGGGCACGAGCCTAATGTCGTGACCTACAACACTCTTATAGATGGTCTGTGCAAGAATGGTGAAATTAAAAAGGCAATTGATTTTGTAGATGTGATGATTTCCAAATGGCATGAGCCTGATGTCGTGACCTACAACACCCTTATAGATGGCCTGTGCAAGAATGGTGAGATTGAAAGGGCAATGGATTTTCTAGATGTCATGATTTCCAAAGGGCATGAGCCTAATGTCGTGACCTACAACACTCTTATAGATGGCCTGTGCAAGAATGGTGAGAATGAAAAGGCGATTGATTTTGTTGATGCCATGATTTCCAAAGGGCATGAGCCGGATGTCATTACCTACACCACTCTTATAGATGGCTTGTGCAAGAATGGTGAAATTGACAAGGCATTGAATTTTGTAGATGTCATGATATCCAAAGGGTATGATCCTGATGTCATTATGAATGGGCTGTGCAAGAATGGTGAAATTGAATAGGCATTGGATTTATTACTTTACATGATTTCTAAAGGCCTTGAGCTTGATGTCTTGTTATGATGGGGTTGTGCAGGGACATGGAAAAAGGACAATTGGAAATGCGTGGTGATAAAACTGCCATGTTGAGAGTGGAGAAAAATGTTAATATATTATCATTGGATGTTGCTTCTTGATTGCATATTATTAAGAAAAAAAAAATTAAGGCATTTGTTCTTGTAATGTGGATTAATTTCAGTGCTTGATGAATTAATTACTGCCTTATTTTTCCTCTGACCTGTAACTCAATTTCATTTCTTGATTTGAAGATTCCAGGTTGAATTATGTGTTGTTCACCCAATTTCTATGATCAGTGAGTGAATTGTTGTTGTTGTAGCTTGATGAATTAAATGAGTCCCTAAGCTTTGAAATTTTCTTGATGCCTTCCCCATTTCTGTTATGCATGTGATGTGTAATCGAAATGTTTTCTTCTGTTGTAATTAGTGAGGCTTTGAGCCTTGCTCCTCTCTCTGAGACATCCCAACCACTACTTCCCTTTATCTGTGATAATGTGCTGTGGGGTAAATGATTGCTCACTTGCATATTTCATATTTGAGGCTGTACTTGATATGCTTGACTTGTGGAAACCTATATTTGGTACTTGATTTGATTTAACCCAATCTGTGATTGTATATTGTCATTATTACTTGCTTGCATTCCCTCTTACTTATGCACTGTGCCCTTTATGACTCCATCACTGTTCTCGACTATCTTAGCTTGATCAAGTCAAATTTGATGTCTCAAGCTGTTATAGTCCCTTCCCAAACTTGACGTTTTGTGTTGGGGCATAAGAGGAATAGATGGTTTATTGATCCATTGCTGTTACAAAAGTCATTATGTAATAGCTCCTAATCATCCTCTTTTGCTAATTTCTTACGCAATTGCCACATATTTTGTTTTTATTGAAAGCCCATAGGCATTGATTAATGAGATAAAAGTTCAGTACTGTTACAATTTTTCTAAGCAAGCAAATCTGGTACACTGGTATATGCAAGAGAAACCTAATAAAAAAAATTGAAATACTGGTACAATTGTCTCAAGGAACAAGCAAATAGAAAACTAATATAAATATCTTTGATTTCCCAGTTTGGTAACTTTCAGTTCATTGCAACCGGTACATGCACCTATTGTGTGATTTGAATTGAATCTGGAAGTGGGTATCTTCTAGCTGTTGTCAGTTGCATTGACCTCATAAATCCCTCGGACGGTAATCCCATAAAAACCTGCCCTATTCTTCTGGCAAGATTAAAGGGAATTCTGGCTTCAATTGCTTCCATGTGAGTAGAATTCACAATGGACTTGCTGACTCTCTGGCAAAAAGAGGAACCAAAACAGGAGAATCGTATATGGAGTTCACTTACCCCATCTTTTCTTAATAGGCTTTGCAAATTGTTAGTTTTTCAGTTTTATTTCTTAAAGGAAAGAAAAAGGATACTGTTAATCCTATCCGAAGTTTAGTCTCAGAAATAGTGTAATTTGGTAGTTTCATAGGGAAGATGTGTAATTGGAGACCCAAGGGCATGAATTAATCAAAAAAAAAAAAGTGACATAGTGACACAGTGACTTGGTTGTTGTTGTTGTACTGACACACAGTAACACTAATACCCTTACCAGAAAAATGCAGTTTCTCTCTATCTTCAGCTGTTAGTGAAGGTCAAGGTAGAGAGAGAAATGGCAATGAAGAGAGTGTCTTCCTTGCATATCATGGCCGTCTTGGCCTTGATACTCAGGTTGGTTTTGCCGGCTGTGCAGACTCATACCAGCCACCACAAGCGATGGTAATATACATTTTCTTGCTTCTTGTTTTCCAATTCTAGTAATTTATGCAATGTATCTCTTGCAAAAAATAGGTAGAGCTTTAAAAAATAAAAAGGTGAGCAGGATGATTTTTTGTTTTTAAATATCGGTTCACATGGTTGACCATTCAAGGAAGCAAAGACGCGTACTACCAGATGTTAAGCTTTAATTTTCAAACAAATGGAAGAAAGAAATAATCCATGCTAAAAAAATTAAAAATGTCAGGGTTCTACGTGAGCTTCAAGAGGCTGGGGCATAACGGTCAGGCCCGCGGGTAGAGACAATTCAAAGAAAGGATTGCTGAAGATGGGGTCCACTCCTATAAATCTGACCGCGCTCATTAATTCTTCTAGTCACTGCCATATGGGGTCCACATTTATCTGAAATGGAGGACTCTTCGAAAGATAAAACTGGCGATGATGGAGGCTGAAATGTCAGACGGCGAATCAATAGAGGAAACGGGTTAAATTCATCAACTGTGACATATAGGTGTGTAGAGTGTAGACCATCTTAAATTTAAATACAGTGTCAGAATTTACAACAATATTATTTATAAATAAGTTGTTCTTTTAGCCAGCAAAAAATATTTTTTATTACTTAAACCATATTACTTGACAGCAAAATTAATACAACTACATTGTGATAAACATAACGTGTTTTTACAATCAGAAACATGTAATTTAGAATCCGTAAATCCAAAATAAAATAGCCAATGAGTTTAAATCTTACAGTTCTGAATTGAAGACATCTTTAAGCGAAAGCGTTAATACTAATTTTCAATGGTTTTCTCAGATATGATGATGGAGACCTTCAGTATTTTCTTTACTTCTCTCTTATCAAAATGGACGAAAATCCTTTCAGAATAATATATCCTCAAAGACAGTAGAGAGAGAGACGTTTTTCAGAAAATAAAGACAGAAAAAACGTTTTTGGAAAATGATATCCGTCCAAAATAGAGAAGAGGTCTTTTAATATTCGGAGGCAACTTTGGGGACCAGTATAGTAATTAATAGCAATTAGAATTTTTCCATCAAAATTTCTGGTGTCTTTTCGTTAATTTCTTTAAATGAAATTGGTGCACAGTAATAACATAGGCCACATAATAAAATAAAACTAACACATTGATTGTGATTTGCGTTGCAAAAAGGAAAATAATTTTCCTATAAATCTTTACAATATTTGCAATTTTATGACTTATCCAATATACAACAATATTTAATCTAAGAAGATTCATTTGAAAAAAAAAATGATCCTCAAGAAATACTGGTGTCATGAGACTAATTGTGAGACTCAACCCATTGTTTATCAGTAACGATTCAAACAATGAGTTGAATATATTGGTTAAGTTTTACATATTTATGAGATGAAGTGAGTTCAAAATTCTGATGAAAAACTTATGTGATTATTGAAATTCAGAAAGCTAGACTTTCATTCTTCACTAAAAAAAAAGAATCTCAAAGATTTATGAATATCTGATCATTTTCATTTTTTCAGTATTAATTTGCCAGAATGATATAAGAAAACAACAATTAAATCTTACTTATTCCTCGAACTCTAATTTTATATACAGCTCTCAAAATCTTAATTTTAAAATATAAATTATTAATAAAAAATCTTTCTCGGTTTATAGTTTTAACTTTTAACTTTTAAAACATATGTTTGTCTGTTTGCTATTTGTTTCGTTAATTTTAGAAAAAATGTGGGTCATGCTATAAAAAGAAGAAGAAGAAGAAAATAAATGGGGGTCATGCCAATGTCGCTGTTCGCTGCAATATCCTTTGACCTGCCTTTATTGATAGCATACACATTCAATTCTCTCCGTGCTGGTAGGAGACAGTGCTGTGCTGCACAGATCTGACTCTGCTGTAATGGGATAACAGGATTATGTTATTTTAAATCTAACCATTTATCTGTATTGAGATTTAAGCATAAAAATTTTAATAGTTAGATTTAGAATAACAAGATCCTGCTATCTGAACAGCAGAGTCGGATCCGTGCTACATAGGACACTCGTCTGTTTGTAGACATTTTCATATGCCTGTTTGATCATAGATGGAATACTGAGAAAAATTATAAAAAGTATAATTTAGAATAAATTTTTATTAAGAAGTGCAAGTTTAGTATAATGGTATGAGTTTTTGTTTTTTTGTTCAATTTTTAATAAATAATATTTAAAAGATGTTGAATTATACTGAAATCTGTAATAAAATAATATATTTTTATTTCATATTTTTTCAAACATGTTTGATTGAATGTGAAAGATAGAGAGAGAAAAAGTAGAACAGTAGAAGACTATTAATCAGAGGTGGACTTAGGTTAAAGGAATTAATGGGGTTCAACTGATCTCCATCTTTTTTTATTTTAATTTTTGCATTTACATATAATTTTTATTATAATTTTAAATAAAATGTGAAAATATAGCAAATTTGACTCCCATTCTTCATAGAAAAACTTTATATGATTGACCCCATAGTTCGAAAGTTTGACTCCTCCCTGCTATTAATAAATGAACATCTTTTGTAAAATGTCAATTAATTTATTTCATCATTCTTTGAATAAAGAATTAGCTCATGAAAAAGTAGAAGAAAGACCTATTTGTACAAATCACAAAATTGATTTTAAAATTATCAACTCAATTTGATTGTAAAATTATCAACTCAATTGTATTTTTCTAATTTTCACAATTTCATTAAAAAGAATTCATTGGATTAAAAAAAAAACCTCTATCTAGAAGAGAGATTTGATGCTGTGACTTGTATGAGACCATTTAACCTGCTTACATTGATCATGACTTTTTTTAAAAAAGAAAATGTGGCAGCCTCCCTATTTCATACATTGATCATGACTTGAATCATATTTTGATGAGAAACTTGACCGAGTCTTTGGGGGTGCATTTATTGATGTGTTTACTTTAGGTTTTGACCAGTACGGTTATAAATTTATTTTGTTCGAATTTATTGGAGACTTGGTCTATGAACTATGATTAACTAACTATTTTGGTGCACTTATAAGTATATACTTATAGGTATGTTTAGTTGTAAAAAATAAAAATAGGTAGAATAGTTAAATTAAAAATAACTATTGTTTGTCTTATTAGAATAATTAATTCTCAAAACTCTTAAGAATAGTCCATTCTAATATGATATGTTTAGTTGTAAAACAAAAATAACTCCGAAATTTTTATAAATATACAAAATTCAATTTCTATTTAACAATCTATACAAAAATCTGCTGGAATTTTAAGTCTGTCCAAACCGGAAATGAATGCCGGTTTCGGAGGAACTAACTAAGGCAACACGATTCTTGCCGTTCAAAAATGCGTCAAACCGGCAACATAGTTGTCATTCTGAACCGGCAACATTGTGTTGCCTGTTGCATTTTAACCTCTAAAACCCAAACAACACTGATTCTTTTTTTTTTTTTTTTTTATAGTTTTTTTTTCTTTTTTTTTTTTTTATAAATTCAAATTCTAAATAATTATAAATCTAAATTCATACCAATAAATTATAAATCCAAATTCATACCAATTGCCGGTTCCGTTCCATTAAAAAAATGAGAAATATATTTTTTTTTTCTAAAATTTAAAAATGAGAAATATATTTTTTTAAAACTTTAAACAGTCATAACTTTTGCTAGGAAAGTCGGATTGACGCGTATGACGTCAATTCGGAAAGGGGAGGAGGAGACGGTGGCCACCGTCCGGGTAGCTGGAAAATCAGAATCGCCAAAAAACATCGTTTAGTGCCTCAAAAATTAAGTTTAAGGTTTTTAGTGCCAAAAAACGTCGTTTAGTGCCAAAAAATGTCGTTTATTTTTTAATCTATTGTTTTAAAATAAGAACTTAATTATTTAAATTAATTGTTTTAAAATAAGAACTTAATTATTTAAAAAATGTCGTTTTGTTATATTTTATTATAACAAAAATTATCGAGTTACAATCATGTCAAATGAATTTAAATTTGTATGAGTTTGGATTTATAATTTATTGGTATGAATTTGAATTTATAATTATTTAGAATTTGAATTTATAAAAAAAAAAAAAAAAAAAAAAAAAAAAAAAAAAAAAAAAAAAAAAAAACCGGTTTTAGAGGCCAAAACCGGCAACAAAGTTGCCGGTTCCAGGAATGGCAACTATGTTGCCGGTTTGAGCATTCTGGAACCGGCAACAAAGTTGCCGGTTAGTTCCTCTGAAACCGGCAATTCTGTTGCCGGTTTGGACAGATTTAAAATTCCAGCAGATTTTTGTATAGATTGTTAAATAAAAATTGAATTTTGTATATTTATAAAAATTTCGGAAAATAACTAGAATAGGCAAATCAAGAATAGTTATTGTTTGTTATTAGAATAGCCAAATTTCAAAACCCTTAGAATAACATATTATTCTAATAAAGATAAAAAATTTGAATTCACTATTGTAGCTATTCTAACCCAACAAAATACCGAGTAAGCTATTCTGAATAGTCTAACTCCAAGAATAATATATTTTCAATCCAACCAAACATACATATAAGACAAAAAATTTGGGTTCACTATTCTAACTATTCTACTACAACCAAAGCACCGAAATTTTTATTAATATACAAAACAAGTAATAAATTTAACAATCTATACAATTTTTTTATGAAATTCACAATATATCCAAACCGATGATATTGTCATCGATTTCAGAAGCTAGAACCGATGACAATGTCATCGGTTTAACCCAAGAACGATTTTTGATGCTTTATGCACACTTTTTGAAACAACGAACGAGTCAGATTAAAACACTGTTTGTAATCATTACAAAGTTGCGCAAACTTTCATCCAAATTACATATTTTCATCCAAATTTAATTTAAAATTATTTTTCATTTTTTTATTTAATTAGAAAATGTTATAATTTATTTATTTTTTTATTAAAATATTATAAATATTTTTATATATTTTTTAAAATTAGATAGAGTACCATATAATTTGATTTATTAGAAAGACTTAAACAAATAACCGGGATCAATATTTTTCAGATCGGATTTTTCATGGCTGTAAGAAAAATTAAAATATTTTTGTGTGTGTTATTAGAAAAAAAAATAAAAATGCTTTGATCTAAATTATTGATTCCGGTTCAAAAGTCACTTTTAGGTAAATACAAAAAATATTATGGTCTTTCTATTTTTGAAAAAATAAAAATTTAACAAAAATATCTAATTTGGATGAAAGTTTGCGCAACTCTGTAATGATTAGAAACATTATTTTAATCTGAGTCATTTGTTGTTTCAAAAAGTGTGCAGAAAGCATCAAAAATCGTGCTTGGCTTAAACCGATGACAGTGTCACCGGTTTTAGCTTCTGAAACTGATGACATTGTCATCGGTTTAGATAGATTGTGAATTTTATAAAAAAAAATTGTATAAATTGTTAAATTTATTATTTGTTTTGTATATATTAATAAAAATTTCGGACCAAAGCAACCCTATTTTAAATGCCAGGAACCCATTTGTTTCAGCTTATGTTTTTCTTTTAAGGTTCTAATACAATTCATAATTCGTTACATGTGGATCCGACCACAAAACAAAAATATTCTTTATACACGACATTTTATTTATGTACAATTTAATTTTGTTTTTGCATTAAAACATATTGTAAAATAAGAAATATTGGCGACTTAGAATTTCCGAAATATATAAACCACTTGATAATGATTCAATTACACATTGATATGAACAGAGCCACAAACATTTCAACAAAATATTCTTGAAGGGAAATCTGAACAAATCTATGCCGTTTTTCATGTAGATCTCACGGTTCAGAATCAACCACGTGTATTCGCATTCTCAGAGATATCTCATATTTAGCGTGACTTTTCAAACAATCTCAACCGTTCAAATACGTCCTGCACGAATCTCAAAGCTCAAATAATATTGTCCTCTGCGCTATACCGAATAGGCACCCGACACGCCGGTCACGCAAAATATGAGATATCTCAGAGGATAATGTGGGGTAATTATTTTTTGCTTCATGCAGCGCACTGACTTAGAATTAAAGCAAAGCTGTACATGACTTGTACGCTGCATGAAGTTAAAACTACTCTGTTAAAATCTTTCTTTACCCGAAACGTGCACCCAATACGGAGGATTACAGATGATCTTAAATGGGCTGGATGGGCCTTAAATGGACCATTAATGCGGCATATATAGACTGCACTTCATGTCACGTGATAGTGTGATTCTCCATAAATATTGTAATAAATAACAAAAATATGTACATCAGCCAATAATTTTATTTGTTTAGCCTTTAGAAAAATCAAACTTCTTAGAGTAGTAGGGACGGTAGGGTGTTCTTTAAGGTGACCGAGATTTTTGTGAATTCAATCGTAAAATCTATCTGATTGATTTCAAATGATGAATCTGAACAGTTGAAACTTGTCTATTTTACAAGCGATACTCTACATACAAAAATTTCAATTTTCGAATTAATTTTGTATAGAATCAAGAGGTCAAAATTAGAAGATATAAAAATTAATTTTAATACATTCATTTTTTTAACTATTTTTTACCATTGGTTCTATACAAAATTAATTCGAAAAATTAAATTTTTTGAATGTAGACGCATCATTCGTAAGGTAAACAGATTTCAACGGTTCAGATTTGTCATTTAAAGTCAATCAGATAAATTTTAGAGTTAGTTCACAGAAAAACTTGATGAACTTAAAAACATCCAGTTCTACTCTTAATTTTAATCATCAAGTTTTATCTAGTTAAAACTTAAAACACAAGTTAAAGAAAGAAATAAAAGCCTGTAAAATACATCATTAGCACACAATGTATTCCAACTTTGATGTTTCATGACTTTATCTGTCACTTTTATAGATTTTTTTTTTTCTTCCTTATCTTTCCTTTTTTTTTGTTTAAACGAAAAAAGAAGTGCTTCCTGTCCTTATTGTTTTGAAGAGGCAAAAGGAGGTCAAAGAAGTGCTGTGGCAGATTTTTAGCTGATATATATCTCCTTTTCTTCTTTTGATCCGATGGTTTGGTAATGTATTTTTGTCAGTATCTTTTCAATTGGACCCTTGTCTTTATAGAAAATTGCATTTCGTATCCAATATGTTTGTACAGGAAATAAATATACGGTAAGGAAAACAATGTACTCTTCTGAATTTTGATATAATATATAGAGAGTGTCTTCTATAGACATAAGGACCTATTTGTAAAATGAACATATTTTTATTTTCAAAGTTCAAACAGTCGATCCGAACCGTTCATCTTGTTCTCCATATTAATATGTGCTTGGAGACCCAATTTTATATTTTTCTGAATTTTTTTACTATTTATTAAGATGGGTACAAAATTCAATGGTATGAATTTGATATTTTTTGTACCCATCTTAATAAATAGTTAAAAAAATCAGAAAAATGTAAAATTTGGTCTCCAAGCACATATTAATATGGAGAACAAGATGAACGGTTCGGATCGACTGTTTGAACTTTGAAAATAAAAATATGTTCATTTTACAAATAGGTCCTTATGTCCATTGAAGTCGTTGCCTAATGTACTTTTCAACATGTTTTCGAGAAAAAGTATACAAAAAATAAATGAAAGGGTGATAAGAGAAATGAAAAACATCCGTGCAATTGTGAAGTGGATAAAGGAATCTTTATCTGGCCAAAATGAAAAGAAAAAGAAGAGTATGCCATGCCAGTATGCTGTACGTAGTAAAACATACGCCAGTAACTAAAGTTGGCATACGGTTAGTAGTGGTTCATGACTTCATTCCTTGGGAAATTTTTTTATCTATAAAAATTATAAAATTTGGATGTAAAAAATAGAAAAAGTGTTTTGTTTCTATCAAATATAGTAAGATGGACTCAATTAGTCCGATCCATTGATTTTTTATTTTTTAAATTGTGCAGAGAAAACTAAAAAATATATTATGGATCGTGAATAGTGATACTGATCCATAAAGAAGTTGATTTTCTGCAGAACAAAATCTTATGTAACCATTGATTTTTTAATGATACAAGAGTTTTGTGCCACAAAAAATCAATATTTTTATGGATCGGAATCACTGTTCATTATCCATTCACTAATTTGGTTGATTTTTTGCGACACTAAAATCATATGTGTCCGTAGATACAAATGATTTTGTGCCCCAGAAAATCAACCATTTTATGGATCGGAATTATTGTTCACAATTCATAATTTTTTTGTTTTGCAAATTCTCTCCACAGTTTAAAAAAAATAAATCAATTAGATTGAGTCCAATCTTACTATATTTGATAGAAATAAGATGTTCTTTTTTATTTCCGTGCGTCCTGAATTTATAATTTCTTTGAATAAAAAATTTCCCATTCCTTGCACCCGAATCACCAATGATTAATTTTATATTTTCATCTCCCCAGATGCTTAACAGGAACAAGACTAACTATTTTGAAGATTTACTTTGTAATCTTGAAAATATTTGTATCTTGCATGTTCATACATTTTATCTCTTCCTGTAACATAATCTTAATTAAGTCATATTAGCTTTGCCATCAAGCACAAAATTTTTACAGCACGTTCAAATTTAATATACTTTGTTTATAAACAGCCATTCACAAAACCCAAAACAAGGTTTTCAAAAGCAAAATAATTTAGTCATCACACTCACCAAGGTTACCACTAATCCGAGTTTTCTGGTAAAATGTCAAAATTCCGGTTTTTCTGTTTCCTAATTTTTCTTGCACTAAGCTTGACAAATACTTCAAACAGCTCCTAAATAATGTAAATTTTTTTTATGTTTTTTAATTTGATGCCATCAAGCGCATGATTTCAATTTATTCATATGAACAGATAAAAACATAATGCATTTAAAAAGGAATTTCACAGTCACAATAAGTTAGTACTGAGTTCATTACACAGCCTAAAGGTTCATAACTAAATAAAAATAATAAAAAAAAAGAACTACATTTCACCAACAGACATATTCAGCAAAATTACAATAAAACACAAAGCCGATTTGTATTCCTTTACTCTCCTCCAAATATTAACTAATAACAAAAAATTACTTTTCATTCTACTAACAAGAAAATAATATAACTAATAACTAACTTTTTTAAATAATGAAAAATAACACATTCCATTTTTTAAAACACAGCAGGGAGGGAATTTAAAGGAAACAAATCATGCAACTCCTCAAAATAATCATTGTCCTGCCAAGTGTCCGGTCCCGATACCAAATCCAAACCCCACGACCAATCAGAAGCTGCCATGTCAACCCCCGATGAATCTTCTAAGAGCAACCTTGGTTCAGAGAAATCAAGCTCCAAGAAGTCATCATAAATTGGCATTTCAAGTTCCTGCAATAGCTCTTGCGGCAACTCGATCCCAGTAGGTGAATTCGGTTTGATTTCATTTGTTGGTTCTATTTTTTCTTCAGATAGAGAGCATGACGACTCGACCTGAAATCAATGTAGTATCAGCAAAAAGTTTCTACTGCTGATTTAAGGCTTGTATTACCATTGTAACATCTCCCTGTAAACAACTCTAATCACAGCTTGGCCTTAGTAATTGTTAATTTGGGCCAAAATTAGTGCTTAAACATGGTCAAATATAAGGTTATGACAGCCTAACGGCTCTTTCTTTGGTACCACACCGAAAGATACCAGCACAAACACATACTGGTACCAACAAAAACTATTGAACAATACCTTTCGGAGAACTGAAGTAGGAGAGGAGAAACCCAACTCCTTTGGTGAATCATCTCCTGACCCTGTCTCACACTCCATTGTATGCACAGGTTCTGCCACAGAAGACCCACTCGAACCCGCTGGAAAGTTAGTCTGAGCTGTGGGGCCCCTGAGTTGAATCGCTGCTGAGTCGTACACCAGAGCTGCCTCCTCAGCCGTGTTGAATGTACCTAGCCAAACCCTGACTCCCCGCAACGGGTCCCGTATTTCAGCCGCATACTTTCCCCATGGCCGCCGCCTCACTCCTCTGTACTTCGTACTGCCTACATGTTTTGTTTTACTCTTCGTTTTGCGACTTGTAGTTGCTTTTTTGGGCACTTTTGAAATGGCTGTTGTCGTGGTGGTGGTGGTGGTGGTGGTGGTCCGGATCACGGAGTTGACTGGAAGGTGTCTCACAGCCCGACTGACGCGTCGGCGATCGGATGCGTCCAGTGATTCCGTGTCGGATGTGTCAGTAGCATCCGGGTCGCTCCAGATGATGCGCAAGGTGCGAGGTTTCGCCATTGGGAAGATCAGAGGCGGTAAACTCACCGCCTCTGTGGGTTTTAATTAAAAGTGGGATGGCAGGAGGAGAATAAAAGAAGCAGCTTTAATAGAAAGTGTGTGAGAAAATATGCAACAGTGTGAAAGTGGTTTGATATAGGCAGGGAGAGGAAAGAGGGGGGTGTATTAATGGAAGCAATAAAGAGAGAAAACCAAGAGAATGAAACTAACGGTTTTGGGAATCAGAATAATAAACAGAGCTCTTGCTCTCTCGCTGATTGATTGAGGTGGAGCAAGAAGAATTTGTTTTTTCTATTTGTAGTTTTTCAAAGAGAAATGGAAGGTTTTGGACCTTTGGTGGGGTTTTAGAGAGGTTCTATGGGGATTGGGAGTGATTGAGAGAGAGAAGTAGAGAGGAGAAGATAAAAAAGAAAGAGAGAGAGAGACAGAGAGAGCGTGAAACGGTCGGTATTACTTTATAGAAATTACTTGACAGTAGGTCCGATGGACATCGGACCTATTTTGGTTCGACGGATTCTATCATCGTTCATTATGCTTTAAGATTCATGCACTATACTTCGGTTTCCGTGCGCACAGATATTAAGATAAATCAGACGATAAAGGAGCTCGTTGAACCTAAAAAATAAGTCCGACGGGTATCGGACCCACTCCGTTCTCGATAGAAATTCACTCGACAGAGTAAATGGGAACCCACGCCCGATTAGTTATTAATATTTACTGCTCAGTGTCCAGTTGATCACGATCTGTTTTACCTCTCTGTCTCGCATTTACTACCACGCAGAGTCGATTCCCATTTCAAATATTATCATATCTCTGTATTCTTTCGTAAGGCGGGTTTAATATACAAATGCAGTAAGTAGCAACATGAAATTATACACCGAGGAGTTTTAAATCTATCGAGATAGCCAACTGTGTCTGATCTGCTCTGAGCTCCGCACAGTAAACAGCATTGTACGCAGAGCACACCAATGACAATAGTAGAAGGTCGAAAGGCGGGAATGCTCGGCATTGGAATCGTCATTTCTCCCTGCAGTATTCAATAAATGGAGATATCCATTTTTACCACCAAATGACAAAGGTTGATGATATGAAGATGCGGAGATGTCCAGTTAGAAAATGGAGGGGTGAGTTTGTGTGAATAAAAAAAGAAGAAGAAAAAGACTAGATGAACAGAGTACGGAGTCTGAATCCGAGTTTTGGAGCTGAGGTTACACGAAGCCCAAAGAGAGGTGCCGTGCCGTGGTTGGACCCTCCCGGATCGTATGCAATCACTAGCTTTATCGTCTTTCGTGCAAAGGACAAGAATTATCAGACATTTATGTACTGGTTCCGCATTAAAATGTAATGATCATTCAAATTTATAGATAAACCGATTTCTCAGATGACATATATAGAAGCCAACCATGAACCATATATGTGCGTGTGTTGTGAACTACTTTATAATGTCGTTTATTAATTTCAGACAAAAAAAATATTTTTTTTCAAAGTATGTTATTATATTATTAAATAATCACAAGACAATTTTAATAATGCTTCAAAACTTCTTTGAACCGTACGTTGATGATCGGTTTTCCTTATTTTTGTGCGTGTGTTAGGAAAAAAATTGTCAAATTTTAAAACTAGGATTATTTTCGTAGCATAAATACGCATTTAAAATTTCAGATTACAAATTTTTTATTTCATAGTATCTACTGGGCCAATGTATTATAGACAATAAGTCTCGCAAATTTTAAGGAGATTTATATAAATTTTTAAATTTGAATGATTGTCAATAATTTGTAACACCGAATTGGGTCGAGCGGATGCTTTTATATGATAATTATCTTTTGAACTTGACAACATAGACATCTTAATGTATTAAAATGAGACTAAATAATCATAGAAATATATTAGCATTGCTATCCCTTATTATATTTATTTAAATGTGCGACTTTCATGATTTCTAGCAAATTATTAAGTTTCATTCGAAGAATGTTCCAAATTTTCAATGTGTTACTCAAGTACAAACATAATATGCACAAAAAAGGTTTTGAAATTCTTTAAATCCTAATTTGGATTTCGTGCTAGTTAAGATTTTGAATTTAGATTGTGATGAGTAAAACCTCTTTCAAATAGTGTGCATAAAAAATAGTATTAGTAAAACTGTACAGAGCAAAACTAGGATGCTCCTAAGTTCATCGAGCCTTTTTGTAAACTCAACTCTAAAATATATCGAATTGATTTCAATCATCGAATCTAAACCGTTAAAATCTTTTTACCTAATGAGTGATGTGTCTATATGTGAAAATTTTAAAGTTTCAAATTAATTTAGTATAAAGTCAAGTAGTCAAAATTATAAAGTTTATAAATTAATTTTAATGCATTTATTTTTTAGACGTCTTTTGGCCACTTGACTTTATACAAATTTATTTTTAATTTTTAATTTTTTTTGCATGTAGATGCATTACTCGTAAGGTAGAAGGATTTCAACAGTTTGGATTTGTCGTTTGAAGTCAATCCGATAGATTTAGAATTGAGTTCACAAAGGTGTTTGGTGAACTTAGAAACACACTAGTTATACTGAATTGTACATGTTTTATATTTTTCAATATTTTGCTAATAACAATGTCTTTAGCTATTGAAATTATCGAAAGTTCTAATTGTGTCAAAATATATAAAAACACAGACTTAACACATTTTTAGATGCAATGTGATATTTTAATTCTTGTAAAATAACAATAAAGAATTCCTGGATTACACAATATTTTTTAAAATCAGGATGATATTAATTTGTTGAGATTTGGTATTCATATATAAGCCCCATACTCCTTTTATCACTTAAAATTATATTAGGGATTATTAAAAAATATAAAGAATTGCTTGAGCATACCATTTTCTAGCAGAGAATAATTTAAAATTATTTGGACCATCTGATTAAGGAAGGACATTATGTATAAAATAATTATAATCAGTTGTGTTATATCTGATATTTCTACTAAGCTGAACTGAAATGAAATAATTATGATACCATGTTAATGTTTTTTTAGATGTAAATTTTATTTGGGATGTCCATAAGCACAAGATGGAATAAATTTTTTTTCCCGATTTTGACGATTCTATTAATTTTCCATGTTTAAATAAAGAAATCAAAGTCAGAAAAAACAACAAAGGACAAATAAACAAAGGATCTAATGATTTATTTTTCTTACCTTAGTGTTATATAATCCAGTTTAGATTTATTTTATACTGATATAAATTTATTTACTTGACATGAACATGATTTTAAATAATTACAAACAAATTAAAAAAAAAACAGTTGATTAAAAATCTTTTCCACCTTGATAAATGATCATTTATTATTGGAGTTGGCTAAGGTGCTACGCGTAGTATAGAGGTCGTCTGTGCAACGGCTCAATATTTGAGTTTTCGAAATTCTAACGGTCGATCCGAACCGTTCAACATGATCTCTATATGAATATGTACTTGCAAACCAAATTTTACATTTTTTAGAATTTCTTTACTATTTTTTTAGATAGGTAAATAACCACTCAATCTGAATGGTACATAATTTTCAAATCAAGTGATTTTCTACCTATCTAAAAAATAATAAAATAATTATAAAAGATGTAAAATTTAATTTGCAAGTACTATATTCATATGGAAATTATGTTGAGCGGTTTAGATTGATCGTTAAAATTTTAAAAAGTCAAATATTGAGCCGTTGCACAGAGGTCATGTATGCTATGCGCAGTGTATTAGCAATTTCCTTTATTATTTATTTTGGATGATGAGATGATTGACTTGGTGTATTGGTCGGCTTTGTAATATAATATTGACTCCTGGTATCCTTTCCCATACAAACGGTAACAGCGGATCTGACCACTTCCTCGTGAACTGGAGTTCGGTCACGTGAGATAACTCGACCGGCCCACAGTTAAACCGGGTCAAAAATATCCGGTCAAATCCTTGGGTTAAGAACCCTGTCAGAACGCTGGTGCCTGAATATTAAATTCTACATGGACCAAGCATTTCCATTAACTGTGAACCAGTCGGTTTCAAAATCGATCTCGCTTTTCATTCGAGCATCGGTTGGATTTAATACTTAATTTGAAATCCATATGTGTTGTGGAACACTCGGTGCACAACTGACGTGGTGATCCATAAATGGGTTCTTTAGGTATATCAGTCATCTGATGAGAACGGAGAGAGTCCGATGCCAATTGGACCTACTTTAGCTTCAACTTGCTCCATAACCGTCCGATCTACATTAAAGATCTGTGAGCACGAAAATCGAAACATATCACACGAAAACTAAAGCATTTCTCACTAATCTTAAAGAAAATGTAACGGCGATTAAAGCCGTCGATCCAAAGTAATTCCAATGGGCATCGAACCTACTCGCAAGTCATTTCTGATATCTCCCTGCACCTGCACGAGGTCGTGAAATAGAGTAAAAGGCGAAAGTAGGAAAATGTTAAGCAGATAAAGCGTGTTCTGGGTTGGTTTTTTTTTTTAAACAAAGATCAAGTAACCCACGGTAAAAAGGGTTCATAAGGTAACGGTCACTGACAGAAAGGCTCCATTTGCTACAGCAAGCTTTTCATCTAATTTCCAACTTGCATATCTTTTTGAAAATTTGAATTAGGTTTCGGTAATTAGTGTGATTTTCTGAAACCAACTTGTAGATTTTTAGTATTTATTAGTTTGTGAATCTTCAATTGATTATTTTCGTCAACAAGCCTTTTAAATTTCTTTTATTAAAGTTAAAAATATATGACATTTTTATTGATATCTTGCGCGAAAACAGAGTGGATAGTGTTAAAACTATATCCATATCTTTTATTTTTTATCTTCTAAATACAGATACAGAGCGAATATCAGACATATCAGACGGATATAGATACAGATCCGGATCAGATATTAATTAATATAATACAAAAAAATATTAAAGTTCATAATATTTATCTAATTATAATGGTTAATAACATAAATTTTTCATAATATATATTAAAATATATGATATATATCTACTATTCAGATATGGATTATTGAAACGTAAAACATATCAGTATTCTTGTCCACACGGATATTCAGATTGGATATTCATATCTAAGTTTTCAAATACGAATTGAATATTATTCATACCGTTTTCACCCCTAGATACTGTTATATGAAGTTTGTTCATAAAAACGAAAAGAATAATGCAAATCTACATATGACACGAAAAGCTTCCAAAATCTGGACAACTCGCTTTCTTTTTTTTGCATATGCATTTATTACTGGCAGGGGCAGCACATGCTAGTAGTTTAGCAATATGTATGCTTTTGCACACCGTGCATATACACATTCAAGCAAATAGTAAAATAAAAAACTTTTGCATTTTTGCACTTTCTTAATGACAGTTTTTTTTACATTAATTCCAATGGCAAAGTCATATAAATCCTCCCCTAGAAAACATAAACTTGTGAAAATCAAACACCATTTTTGATTCATATCACCAACTCAACACAACTCGTTCACCTGGACCGAATCAAAACGGATCCAAATCATAATGTATATATAATTATCGGATCTTACATGAACAACAAGCATGCCAAGTATGCGAAAAGACCCAAAAGGCCGACAAACTTCGGGGTTGTTACGTGGGCCCCACTAGCAGCCACGCTGGGTTTGTTTTCTTGGACATTGATGCTAAGCTTCTGTCCCGCTTCACAGTGTAAACCGATGCTGTCATAGTAGTAATGCATGCCGGGTTCTGTTAGGTTGATAAAGGTGGGGCCGATAATCCAGCGGTTGATAACATGGCGATCATCACATTTGTCAAAGTCTTCCTTTGTCACTTGCATGATGTTGTAAACCGAGGAGTGGAAAAGGAACACTGCCAATCGATGTAAACAAAAAAATATTAAAGAGTTCATATTTTACAGCGCAATTTATTGCAATAATGGGAATCATCGAATAAAGCAATAATAATTGATAACATAAGAATGAAAAGCAATATTAATCTTTAGATATTGATTCCTGGTTGGAAGTCAGGGATTGTGTATTTGTTTCCTTCAATCTTAATTTCTTTATCAGCAACTCAATAAGATGTTAAAAAAAAATTATTACACACAGAAAATTCAATAGTCAAAAACATTTTTGAAAAATTCAGCCAAGAAAGATTCAAGGGAAAATAACTCATATAATACAAAGATCTTAAAAAAAATTATTACACGCACAAAGAAAATTCAATAGTCAAAAAACATTTTTGAAAAATTCAGCCAAGAAAAATTCAAGGGAAAATAACTCGTATAACACAGATTGTGTATCGTTTTTTGTTGCAATCTTAATTTCTTTACCAGCAATCTCAATAAGATGTTAAAAAAAAATTATTACAAGCACAAAGAAAAATCAATGGAGAAAACATTTTTGAAAAATTCTGCCAATTAAGCAAATGAGGTTTCATTTTTCCGAAATCACTACTCACTCAATTTGTCACCAACTGTAAAGTTCTTTTTGGCGGCCCACTTGTCGTAGAAAGTTGTGTTTGGGGGAGTGTACCATCCCTTGCTTCCTCCTACAATGTGAACGACATGCGCCGGCTGAGCCGTGGACCCCACCAACAGGCAGCTAACAGCGGCCAAGACGAGTAATATCTCTTTCGCCATTTCTGTGATTTGTTTATTTCCTTTCTGCATATAAGGCAAGGAGGGTTGGAGGAGATCAGAATAAAAGATATGATATGCCCCAGATAAAGGATGAGAGAACAGCATCCATTAACTGTTTTGGTTTTCTTTTACTAAATATAGCATTGGTTACTCACAGTCAGGAATTTATGCGCTAATCAGAACATCGAGTTTGCCTATTTTTGGTTAATATGATGTTTTGTCTTACCACTCTGAACTTGGATGATCTGCATCTTTGTTTTCATTGTTTTTTTTCCTAGTGGCCACAACTTTTTAAGTATATGATCTTTGATCTCTTTGCTATATTTATTTAATGTTCTGAGGATATGCAGCTTTGGATTCTCGGGTAAGAGTACTAGTGTCAGTAAGTTTCAAGAATATATACTCAAGTTAAAATGACCTGAAATTTAGATAATTTTTTCAAAATTTATATACATACCCATCATAACTTCTTCTTTTAGATACTTCCTCCATCAAAACTTCAAAATTAGTTATGTACCCATTTACACTCACTCATTTTATTAAATATACCCATCTCTTCATTTAATCACTTACAAAAACATTAATAAAAAAATTGAAAAGACAAGTTTACCCTTTATTTGAAATATCAAATATTGTCGCTAGCCTCTCCCCCTGCTGGCCGTCTCTGCTTGATGGCTAAAATGGAAGATCTGTACCACCTATTCATGAGATCTGAAACAAAGCATAGTAAAGCTGAAGTGTTGTTTTATAACACAGCAGAATTGGTACATCTCTCACCAAAAAGCTATCTAAGCTGCATCAAAATCCTTGCCCTGCTGAGAGTAGATAACTTGCACCTGAAAGCAACAGATTATTCTAGGAGATTTCTACATTGTTATTTTCATCTTTTTTTTTATTGAAATCCATAGGTGATAATGGTTACAGTTGTAGTACACCTATAAATAATGCTAAATTGCTAACCCTCTGAAATAGTGAAAAAGGAATGGTCAATTTGTTGTTCAACTATCCTATGTATCAGTGGCCTCACATCTACTGTTGTATCACGATTTTGGGACATTCTACTTACACAGTTAGCTAAGTTATGAGGCTTAATATATATATATATATATATATATATATATATTTATAAAGTACAGACTTTAATAAAATATTATTAAAAAAAAAGATATTAATAACGTAATGTTACAATTTTACTGTCAATCTCTTCATTCATATAATATAAAGTGGACTATAGTTTTTTATTTCCATGTCATACCAGTTCTATCAGTGGCTGGTAAAAGCACAAATGCACGAACTCTCCATTGTCTACTCAATAACTCTAATATTCATGCCATTATCATTCATAGGATTACAATCACTGCCACCATCATTGTCATTGTCTTCTTCTGACCCAGAATCCCATACCCCTCTCCAAACACGTCTACTCCAAATCTCAGCTTGTGCATTTCTCTCTCTCGCCTCCTCTCATAGCAAGCTGTACCCATGAAATCATCTATCTTTAAATTTGCAAACCCAATTATGCAACTGAAGCCACTGGAATTTGAGTCAGAGACCCAAGTTTTAAACCCACTTCTCTCAGAATGCAGCTAAAGTGGATCTAAATGTGCCAATTTAGTGTTGTAATTGTTTGGTGTGGTACCAGTACCACCATTATGAATGTTGATTTTCTTCTCTATGCATTTGTACAAGGAAGAACTAATGAGTGACTCAACTAAAAAAAAAAAACTAATGAGAGACCAGTATCAACTACTTGCTGGTATTTCTTAGGGTTTTCTTCCCTAGTAAGACAGTACACTGCTTCTGCTTCAGCTTTTATCTATTGATGCTATTTCAGATGCTTCAAAAAAGATGCTTCCACGGCGATTCAGGTGAAAGAGAGGCAAGGGGAGGGGAGGATTAGCAACAGTATTTTGAATAAAGGGCAAAACTGTCTTCTTAATTTGTTATTCATGTTAATAAATGATAAAATAAAGATATGAGGCTATTTATAAAATAAGTGACTGTAGATGGATAAATAACTTATTTTGAAGTTTTGATGGGGAAATATCTAAAAAGAGAAGTAATGATCGGACTTTTACAGTCGAGGACAATTGTTAACGTTAATTTAAGAAATTAAGAATGCTTGCAGTTTACGAATTTATTTTGCAATGTGCATGCTGTGACTTTTACAGTGTTAACAGAGTGACCAAAAATACTGATACATTATTTTACCTCACTCGTAGATACAAATACTATGCATTGTTTCTGAAGAGTATCAACTAATTTAGTTAAGACAAGCACATTTTTCCAAGGCTCATGCCAAATTTAACTTTCTTGAGAAAAATTCCATCAAATATTACCTTTAAGAAATTGAAATTGTTAACTGTAAGGGAATGAACACTATAAATTATTCAGAGAGAAGAATTACCTTTTCATTATATTTACGCCTTGCCTTCCTTTCATTTCTGTTTGGCATCCTTGCTTCAGATCAAACTTCTATGTGGCAATTGCATAAGAAATAAGCAAAAGAGGATGATCAGGAGCTATTACATGATAATTGTCGTAACAGCATTGAATCAATAAACCATCTATTCCTCTTATGACCCAATACAAAACGTCTAGTTTGGGAAGGGACTACAACAGAATGAGACATCAAATTGGACTTGATCAAGCTAAGACAGTTGAGAACAGTGCAAGAGTCAAAAAGGGCGCAGTGCATGAGCAAGAGGGAATGCAAGCAAGTAATACTGACAATATACAATCACAGATTGGGTTAAATCAGATCAAGTACCAAATATAGGTTCTCACAAGTCAAGCATATCAAGTACAGCCTCAAATATGAAATATGCAAGTGAGGAATCAATTTACCCCACAGTACATTATCACCGATAAAGGGAAGTAGCGCTGTCTCAGAGAGAGGAGCAAGGCTCAAAGCCTCACTAATTACAACAGAAACAGTTCAATTACACATCGCATGCTTAACAGAAAGGGGGAAGGCATCAAGAAAATTTCAAAGAAATGAGCAAAGCTGAGGACCTCATTTAATTCATCAAGCTACAACAACAACAATTAACTCACTGATCATAGAAATTGGGTGAACATCACATAATTCAACCCGGAATCTTCAAATCAAGAGATGAAATTGAGTTACAGGTCAGAGACCAAATAAGGCAGTAATTAATTAATCAAGCACTGAAATTAATCCACATTCTAATCCAATAATGATACAACAACAAATGCCTTAATATTTTTTTCTTAATAATCTGCAATCAAGAAGCAACATCCAGTGATAATATATTAACATTTTTCTCCACTCTCAGCATGGCAGTTCTATCACCACGCATTTCCAATTGTCTTTCTTCCATGTCCCTGCACAACCCCATCATAACATGAAATCAAGCTCAAGGCCTTTAGAAATCATGTAAGTAATAAATCCAATGCCTATTCAATTTCACCCTTCTTGCACAGTCCATTCATAAGAGTCCTATAGGTGACGACATCAGGATCATATCCTTTGGATATCATGACATTTACAAAATTCAATGCCTTGTCAATTTCACCATTCTTGCACAGCCCATCTATAAGAGTGTTGTAGGTCACAACATACAACAACAACAACAACAATTTTTTTTTTCCAAAATATGAGAAATTTCCTTAGAAACAGTACAAATATAATTTTGACAACCTCTCTTGCAAAGTCCCTCAAATTGTTGAAACTCACAAATCTATTTTTTTTTTTTTTGTTACCTAATCGATTTCTACTTACCATATCAATGATGCATAATTTCTAACATCATTTCTAACATCGATCAATGAACAATTATACATTTGTTCATTCTACAATACACTAAACCGTCCAAGATAGCTCATCATTGTGCTCAATCATTAGATCATACCTTGAAACAGTCAAAACCTCAGCTTCATCATAAAAATAATCTCCAGATTGCATATACACATTTTAGGAATAACAGTGTACCGTAAATACTAAATACTAACTATACTCATCTAGCTATATTACCCCAGTTCTATGTGCGTATATATAAATTATTAAAATAATATTTTTAAACATATAATCTAATTACATCATGTAGTGGGGAACACATCAGTCGAAATAATTTTAGAATATAAACCTTGTTTGGATGGAGAGTAGAGGAAGGCAGGTAATGGAAAGAAAAGAAAACTTTCTGTTGAATCGTGTTTGGTTGACAAAATTATGTCGGAGGTGAATGGTATAGGAGGTGAAATGTTTAACCTTGTATCATTATAATTAATATTAATAGCATCGGTTTTCCTCCCGATTTGGGATGTAACAGATAGAAAGAAATTTTGTTGCAAATATTATTCGAAAAGTTTTTTTGTCACAAACCTACAAAAGTTACCGAATTTCTCAACAACCTTCTAAATTTTAATCAACTAAAGAATAAGACGGAAAGAAAAGTTAAATTTATTTTTCCTCATTAATCATTCAAACATAAAAAAATTAAATATGTTACTCTTTCTTTCCATTCCATTCTATTCTTTTTTATTCTTCACGTCCCCTTCCTTCTTCTACTCTCTATCCATATAAGTGAAGGGGAGGACATACACAAATCAATACATATAATAAATAATCATATGTGAAGGGGAGGACACAATGAATAAAACCACACCAAAGTGACGGATGGCACAACAAAGAAATATTTCGAGAGGCGAGAGTTGAATTGTGTGAGATGATAGAAGCGAATGTCAGCTCAAATCAACAGGAGCCGATCATTTAGGATCGAACGGTAAGAAAAATGGATTGTACTGTTCATCACTGAGGTCACACCTTATTGAAAATTAAAGTATTATAATATCTTACATCTGGTAGTACACGTCTTTGCCTCCTTGAATGGTCAAATATGTGAACCGACATTTAAAAAAAAAATCATCCTACTCCCCTTCTTATTTTCTAAAGCTCTACCTATTTTTTGTAAGTGATATTTTGATGTCTATGTTTGTTCACTAAGGGGCTTTAATTTGATATGCTTATTTTATCCAAATAATCTAGATATACATACATCGTAAAATAACATAGACATCAAACTATATATATAATTGTTGTAAGACAGCAGAAAGCACAACAATTGGAGAAACTATTTCATTATCTCAATTCAAGATAAATTCACTTCCAGATTTTACAAATAATTGAAGAATTGAATGCCTATTATTAACTAGTGCTGGCAACTTTGTTCAGTTTAACACTAACAACCCTGAAATATTTCAATTCACAAATACAAGATAGTTCAAAAGAAAATGAAATTGATAGTACATAATCATGTGTCAGCATGAGAACCTTACATTTAAATAAATTAAAGACAGCATAAAATTATTATTCACTGCTGATAGCCCAGCAGATATGACGAACTATCCACGGAATATGTCGAAAATAAAATCCATCCACAATGAAATTAAACTGCTCTCTCCCATTCTCCCATGATACAAGAGCCCAATTTATAGAGGCAAACCCCACACCTAATCCTAGTCCAATAGAAATAGAAAGCCCAATTATATCAGTAGAAGACTTTGAAGGAAAATCTTGATCATCATTTGAAGGGATTGTTGCACACTGCATTGATAAAGGACTACCACACAATTCGGGGTTACCCAAGTAAGAAGCATTCAAAAAGGTTGAGAATTGGAGGGCTTCGGGTATTTTTCCAACTAAATTGTTGTACGAGAGATTTAGCACAGAAAGAAAAGTGAGCAAGGTGAGCTCCTGGGGAATGTTTCCGAAAAGTTGGTTGAAAGAGAGATCCAGTGATTGAAGTTGGTGTAAATTGGCAAATTCTGATGGAATTGGACCCGTGATGGTGTTATGTGATAGGTTAAGCACATCAAGTGATTTGAGTTGTCCGATCTCTTTCGGTATTTCCCCCGAAAATCCATTTTGTGACAGATCAAGGGAACTGAATATGCTAAGTGAATTCTTTATCTCCATTTCTTGTCCTTTGGATATGACCGTAATTGAAATACGATAATAATCTGAATACGAAAATTGAAATGTACTAGAATCTAAATTAGTCACCATAGCCTTCATGTTTTCAAAATTTTTTTTGGGGATAATGCCTCTGAAATTATTTGATGAAAGATCAAAAACCTTCAGTGTGGGGAAAAATGAATTAACTGTTTTTGTTTTGGCTTCCATAGTTGAAATTGTGCCATAGAATTGATTTGATCTTAACACAAGTACTCTTAACTTGTTGAGGTTTCCGAGCCAAAAAGGAAATTTATCCACTATTTGATTATTTCCAAGATCTAAGACCTCTAGATCGTTACAGTTCACAAGTGACTGAGGCAAACTTCCCATTATTCTATTTCCACTCAAATCTATTGTTCTCAATTTGCATCCTTGACTAATATTCCGTGGCAATGGCCCAGTTAATTTGTTACTTCTCAGGTTAAGGATTTCCAATTTAGAATTTTCTAGAAGGCAAGATGGCATCATACCACTAAAATTGTTATATGAAAGATCAAGAAGTGATGACTTATTACAAATGAAAAGGGGGATCAATCCAGCTAGGCTATTGTTAGAGATGGAAAGATAAAATAAGTACTTGGGTGGGAAATCAAAATATACGGGCAATGAATGGAAGTAATTAGATGAGAAATCTACAATAAAAATATTTGGTGGGAGGAGAGGTACTGGTCCTGAAATTATGTTGTTATGGATATAAAGTCTTTGCAAATTTGGGAAAGAGATAAAATGTGTGTCCCCCTCTATTTTAGTAAAGAAATTATGAGATAAATTGAGGACATTGATACTATCTTTACTATTTAACAAATATGGTATAACACCATCCATTCTATTATTTGAGAGGTCTAGGTAGGAAATATTTCTTTGGTAAGTCAGGAAAGAAGGGAACTTTGTCAAATTGCACGATCCCAATAATAGATATATTAGTTGGGGAAATGAAGCATAGAATGATTCGTTGTTTCTTCCTTCGGTAATTGACAACTTGTTGTTTGAGAGATCCAAATAATAGAGGTTCTTATTGCGCTTGATGACGTCTATATTCAATGTACCACTGAAATTATTTGATGCAAGAGATAACCCAATGAGCTGAGGGAATTTGAATATGGAAATTGGTACCTGTCCTTGAAGATTGTTGTAACCAAGGTAAATTTCTTCCAAAATTGATGATCCATTTAGGAACTCTGGTAGATATCCTGAGAATTGGTTATCTGATAGATCCAATAATAACAAGGAAGGGTGAGAAAACAAAGATAAGGGTATGGTACCTGTCAATCTGTTTGACCATAAGAACAGTTCTTCGAGTTTTGTAAGATTTGTTATTGAAAGTGGAAGTTCACCGTAGAAACTACAGTTGGAGAGATAAAGTATCGATAAATATTGAAGATTTCCAATTGAATATGGTAGTTGACCTGGCAACATTGGGTTGTCTGATAAATCAAGTTCTGTAAGATTTGTAAGTTGGAATAATTCATCCGGGAGATTTCCGCTTAACCCACAATCTTCCATGCATAGCTCTTGAAGGGTTGTGCGCACTTGGAAAACTGCTTTTCCCCACTCAGATCCGTTCAGTGAAATGTCAACCCCATTCAAGCAAAGAGCTTGGAGATTGGAGAGGTTGCTGAGTAAGGTTTGCAGGCCCTTGTCATGAAGATAAAAGTTATTGTATGATAAGTTAAGTGCGATAAGGTTTGTAAGGGCAGAAAATCCCATTGGAACTTTACCGGCAAAGCCAGAATCGTATAAGTCGAGATAGGTTAAATTAGCAAGTTGCTCAAACCCGGTTTGTGGTATGATAGAATAGTTGAAGTCGTTATGAGCAAGGTTGAGGTACCGAAGAGAGGTGAGATTGAACAAAGCTGGGTGCAATTTACCCGAGATGCCCCTGTCAGTAAGGTTAAGAGCAGTCACCATCCCGGTTTGCTCATCGCATGCAATGCCGTCCCATATGCAACAGTCGGTAGTTGCATTCCATGAGTGGAGCTCAGTGGTATTGAAACCTTTCTTGAGTTGAATCAAGGCATCACGTTGGTTAGGAAGGCAGTGGGTTTGTGTTTGAGTGGTGGTATTGATGTAGAACGAGAAGAGAACAAGTAATATGGAAAAAAGTGTAGCTACTGTCATTGCAGGAGAGAAAAAGAGTAACACGAGAATTCTGTTTCTATTTGTTTAGTAAAATACCTTGTAACTGGGATTCCTATATATGGGCCTTTTTCTTCGGCTTTATAAGTTGAAAATGAAAGTTAAATAAAGAAAAAATATCTGTTCTGTCCTTATTATACTTGTCACTGTACACAAAAATTATGTAAATCAGTTTCATAATAATTATATTATATATTTCACCAATTCTCATAATACCTATTCAGTTAGATTTTAGAAGTTAAAACAAATCTGTAAATTGATATTTCCTGACTTCTAGCAGAATTCTGTTTTTTTGCCCATAAAATTTTTTTTTCTTTCAACAGTTGACTGGCTCTGATTTTTAGAGTGACTTAGCAAACGAACAATCAAATCAAATACTTCTTGCAAACCACATAAAATTCGTTACCTTTATCTCTTCTTTATCTCCTTCTGATCAAGTGGCAAGAAAGAAGGCCTGAGATGCTGATAGGGGGACCCATGCTTTGAATGAGCAACAAAAATCTTCTTGCCACTTGGACAGGGAGATGTTCCGTCAAAGATGTAACTCTTTTTTTTTAAATGCGATTCGGAAAAAAAAATGGAATGTTTTACTTGGACGTTGTGGTCTATAACATTTCAGTGATTCATTCCGGACTTGTTCGGGTTAGAAATGTTTACAGATGTATCAAGAGATTCTGTCTCAATGATTTCCACATATCAGTAAATAGACCATGAGAGAGAAAGGCGTTTAATGTCAAGGTAGAATGGAAAAAGGGGCATGATTTGAATAGAGATCAGCGTACTTGACCGGGTAGAAATTGACTCAATAAGGACAAAATTAATGAAAATGGATGTTAGATATTTGAATTGCCATTTTGCATTTAATATTTAAAAGCTAATGGCCTCAGCCTCAGTAATATGTAGCTGTGAGAGCTTTTTTTTTTTTTTTATGAAAATTAAAATTGGCATTTAAAATGGCAAGTATTTTTATCTTTGTAGATATCGCACACAAAGTGGGCCTTCAAAAAGTTTATTTTTTGTATCCACTTTAAACCTTGTTTAACAAACTTATTTTATGAGATTAAATGCATTTCATGAGTATGTAGCACTCTCGCACTTGTTCAACAATCGTGCGTATAAAATTATTACAATTACAGGTGGACACAACCAATGAGTTGTCTTGTATTATACCAAAATTTGTGTCACTATACCAAGTCTACAGAAAATTTAGAATCTAATGGATTTCCACTCCACCAGATCCTCTTTAAAATCTGTACTTGTCCATCTTAATATTTGTATAGATCTTAAAGAGAATTAGCTAGACAGACTGAAATCCTATCGAACCCAAATTGCTTCATCTTAGTACAAGTCTATTTTAAATTCAACCTTTTTATATTTTTTCGCTATTAATTCCACCTATGATCAACCAGGCATACGAAAATTGCTTCATCCTATCGTTTATTTTTTTGTATCCACTTTAAACCATGTTTAACAAATTTATTTCATGAGATTAAATGCATGCATTTCATGAGTATGTCGCACTCTCGCACTTGTTCAACAAATCCTTGGCGTATAAAATCATTACAATTACAGGTGGACACAACCAATGAGTTGTCTTGCATTATGCATTAAATATAGAGGTTTACGTGCAAACTAGACACGACTCAATTGGAATAGTATGAGATAAGTTTTTTTTTCCTTTTTTATTGAAGAGTCTCATTAATTACACTGCAATAGTTGTTCGATATTATTATTGAGAATTCAAGCTTCATTTCTACATAGAGAAACAAAAATTTGTGTCACTATACCAAGTCTACAAAAAATTTAGAATCTAATAGATTTCCACTCCGCCCGATCCCCTTTAAAATATGTGCTTGTCCATCTTAATATTTGTATAGATCGTAAAGAGAATTGGATAGACTGAAATCCTATCGAACCCAAATTACTTCATCATAGTACAAGTCTATTTTAAATTCAACTTTTCTATATTTTTTCGCTATTCCACCTATGATCAACCAGGCATATGAAAATGTCTATGCTCAATAAAGACACATCAAAGGATAAATGCCAAACAATATTGTAAATCTTTCTTTTATAGGAACGACTCATATATACCAAACAATATTGCAAGTATCAGTGGGAACCAGCAGAGGTGTTAATCTCTCTCACCCAAGAACCGATAGCCCAGCATGATAACCTTACATTTAAATAAACTGATAATGCTGCCGATTTTTTTCTTTCAAGTTACCAGTTGACGGGCCCTGATTTTAGATTGACTTAGAAAATGAACAATCAAATCAAATACTTCTTGCAAACCACATAAAATTCGTTACCTTTATCTCTTCTTTATCTCCTTCTGATCAAGTGGCAAGAAAGAGGGCCGGAGATGCTGATAGGGGGACCCATGCTTTTTTTTTTGGTCGTAAATGCCCTTAGGCTTCTCATTGAAACATTATAGAATACATAGTCAGAATATTCATAACATTACAAGACCTGGATTTAAGCATTACAAAACAAAGGAAAGGTAAACCCAGTATATGAGAAGCGCCCTGCTCTTGCCAAATTGGCCAATTGGTGGGCTATGTTATTCTCTGCCCTGGGGATATGAATGCATGTGTATGCTCGATTCATCCTGAACATCTGGGATAAGCAGTGGACCTCCGAGTATGAGCTCCAGTCTGCCGCCTGAATTAAGTTTGCCGCCATCCTCTGATCCATCATGTGTACCAGCATCTGACAATCTGAGTAAAAAGGGCAACCTTCCATCCCAAGCTTGGTGACAGCCTGGAGTGCTTTAAGAAGAGCAATAGTCTCCACATGAAAGGGTGAATGGGCATTTCTTAGAAAGTGGAGTTCGTACCTGATCAGTGTTCGCCCGTGCATGATAACAAATGCAGCGCCCCCATTATCTGCTTCATCATAAGATCCGTCTATCCAGCAGTAAAATTTGTCAGCCTGTATAACCATCACCTCAGGGTTATTCGGAACCGGTGCACCAAGGTGAGCTTTGTGTATAACAGACTCAGGAATTGGCTCACACAAGGAGGAATGTTCTAAGATGGCCCTTTGCAGTGTGCCAGCAGGATCGCATCCCTCCTTACTGAAGATAGAATTACATCTGGTTTTCCATATGTGCCAAGCTAGGAACATGAACATTGACACCTGAAGATGATTTAATTGTTTCGTCAAAGATGTAAAGATTATTGATAAAATAAGCACAAAATTCCTTTAAAATATTAAATAGAATAATTATATTCATTCCCACACTCTAGTTCCCCCTCTATCCCGCAGCTACAGTAGAGAAAGATTGTACTATGGTCCCCACAAATTATATAGTTTTCCATTTTCCAATTGCTACGCATGTTCCTGTGTCAACCTTCATAGGTATAAATACTTGAAAAATAACATGTTAATACTTGCAAAGTAAGATATTAATACTTGCATGTATAATTGGATATGATGATCTCTATTTTCGAGTACTTTAATGGTCTCGCATCAACTTTCCTCTAATGAAGTAGTGGGGATCTCGTATTCCCGCATCAACTTTTTAATTACAAAAATAGTTGACTTCATAGGTATAAATACTTCAGTATATAGGTGTTAGTACTTTCAAAATATGATATTAATATTTTGATGTGTAACTTAATATGATCAAACGCCTGAAAATTAAACTTTGTACAATATATATACATATAAATACTTCAGTGAATAGTATAAATAATTTCAATACTTGATATTAATACTTTCAAACGTTATCCAATGCTATATGTTAAAAAATATTAAGTATTACAGTCCTCCCATATATTTATGACAATATTGATATTTTGAGAAATGTGTACATCTCATTTAGTTTGAGTGATCCCAACAGATATTTATGGTGCAAAGATAATTTGGGAGAATTATTTACGTTAAAATAATTTTGTGTATAGATATAATACTTCCATTCATAGTTATAAATATTTTTGTTCATAGACATTAATAATTTACAAATTGTACGGGGACGATATGAATTATATAAGGAAATTGTGCGGGGACGATCCCCCTAGGTTAGTTATGGAAGTTATGTGTGGGGATAGTGTGGGGACAGAGATGCGGGAACAATTATTAGCGTCATATTAAATAATATATTAGAGATGGAATCTCCTTTTCGAAGAATATTCTGAAGAGCATATCTTTTAGACAATAACAATTGAGAATTTGTGGAAGATGGATAGATCTATTCCCTTTTTTTATGGAGAAATGAATAGTTACAATTGAGAACTTAAGAAAGCAGAAGGAGAGGAGAAAAAATAAGGTCTTTGGTCTTTGAATATTAAGCTGTAAGCGAGTTGTCTCATGTTACAAAGAGCAAAATTAATCAAACAACGTTAATCTATTAGGCTGATTGTGTAATTAAAAATTAAATTAAAAGAACTTTTGTCAGGCAATTTGCTTCACACAACCAATTGCTAATCAGTCGGTACTTGCAAAATTAATTAAACTTATATAGATTAGGGTCTAAATTCACATGACTTTCTCTGATTAATTAAAAGATTAGGATCTAAATTCATAGAATTGTCATAATATCTAATGGTATACATTCTCTTTCTATTGTTGTATAAGAATATACGATTCCCAAGGTCCGATGTCAAAATAATTTAAATCTTTATTTTTTAATTTGCTTCCCAGAACTATTTTCTATGATTAGGACACAAACTCGATCCCTTTTTTTGTTATATCTTTTATGAGTATTCCAAATTACTTGAATGAAGTTTCTTTTTGTAATTGGTACTGTAACATCCCAAAAACTTGAGTCATGATTTATTGATTATTTATAACTTTTTAGTAATAACATAAATTTTAGACCCTTCACTACGAACAGGTTATATTTGCAATAATAAAAAATTACATGTTGTTCTAGCGAAGAGTTTAATTTGAAAAAAAATATATAACATTCCAATGATTCATTCCTGACTTGTTCGGGACAGAAATGTTCACAGATGTATCAAGAGATTCTGTCTCAATGATTTCCACATATCAGTAAACAAACCATGAGATAGTAAGGCATTTAATGTCAAGGTAGAATGGAAAAAGAGGCATGGTTTGAACAGAGAGAATGTGCTTGACTGGGTAGAAATTGACTAAATAAGGACAAAATTAATGGAAATGGATGTTAGATATTTCAAATGCCATTTTGCATTTAATATTGAAAATCTAATGGCCTCGGCCTCATCAGTAATTTATAGCTGTGAGGGGTTTTTTTTTTTTTTTCTGAAAAATATAATAGGCATTTAAAATGGCAAGTATTTTTATCTTTGTAGATATCTCACACAAACTAGGCCTTCAAAAAAATTATTTTTTGTATCCACTTTAAACCTTGTTTAACAAATTTATTTCATGAGATTATGCGTTCAAAAAAATTATTTTTTGTATCCACTTTAAACCTTGTTTAACAAATTTATTTCATGAGATTATGCGTTCAAAAAAATTATTTTTTGTACGGGTCATGATTAAATGCATTTCATGATTTTTTTTTTTTGGTTACACTTGTTCAACAAATCCTATGCGTATAAAATCATTACAATTACTGCATTATGCATTAAATATTGAGGTTTACATGCAAACTAGACATGACTAAATTGGATCCGATCTGGTACAGCTAAAGAGATCCACTTAGCTCCATTCTTCTTATTTTCTTACAAAATGCTACCAAACACTCTGTTCGGAATCGTATGCGATAAGTTTTTTTCTTTTTTATTAAAGAGCCTCATGAATTACACTCCGATAATTTTTAGATATTATTATTGAGAATTAAAACTGCATTTCTACATAGAGAAATAAAAATTTGTGTCACTATACCAAGTCTACAGAAAATTTAGAATCTAATGGATTTCCACTCCGCCCAATCCTCTTTAAAATCTGTACTTGTCCATCTTAATATTTGTATAGATCTCAAAAAGAATTGGACAGACTCGAACCCAAATTGTAGGATCTTAGTACAAGTCTATTTTAAAAATTCAACCTTTTCTCTATTTTTCGCTATTCCACCTATGATCAACCAGGGGTATGAAAATGTCTATGCTCAATAAAGACATGTCAAAGGATAAATGCTGTCTTGCCTTCTATATACTGTCATTGATTTGAGCATACTCTGCTCCACAGAACTCGTTATTGTAACAGCATTATAACCCAACTTTGCGCTTACCCCGTTCCACACCTGTCTTGCCCATCTACACCTAAAAAGTAAGTGTAATGCTGTCTCTTCTTCCCCTGACCTGCACATAGCACATCCCATCTGACATGGTATATGTCTCTTTCTTAAAACATCTTGAGTTAAAATTTTATTTTTTAGTACCAAGTAGCCAAAAATTCTGACAGTAGGAGGAACTTTGTATTGCCACACCACAGCATGTCTACTCCTCATCATGCCTCCGCCCATCATGATTTGATAGAAGGATTTCGCACTGTACTCTCCTCTTGGGTCCCATTTCCACACTAATGTAATTTAGGCCTGCTAATTCGACATATTTTTTCATGGACAAACGGGCTAGAACACCTGGACAAAATTTGGACGGGCTATAATCGGACAGAGTTTAAATATTCAGTTCAGATTCAATTGAAATTTAATACATGAACCGGTCACAGACCGAACCTTAACAGTAACCGAACGAAGTTCGATTTATGAATTATGAGCGGTCCCGTTTGAGAGCCCGGTTTAGAGCCTGTCATTTCTTCCCTAATCGATCTCTCTGTCTCAACTCTCAAGTGTCTCTCACATTCTCTCTCCCGCCTCCTCTCACTTTGTCGCTCCTCTTCGCCTCCGTTCGTTGCGCCTCTCCTCCGTCGGTCCTCTCACTTAGTCACATACCTTCTCTCTCAGACTCCATGGCGCCGCCTCTTCTCCATCGCGCATTCACGCCGCATGTGACTTCTCTGGGTTAATAACCTAGAGTCGCGCCTTCTTTTCTCGTTTCCTCTTCGACAGCTTCTTCTACCAGGTTTGTTACACTCAATTTCCCTCAATCAGTTCTCTCCTCTTCTATTCTCTTTTCTCTCTTTTCCATGGTCTGACAATGCAAACCAAGTACTAGTAAATGACTAAAACGAGTCTCACACTCTCACTGTGACTAGAAGAATTAACGAGCACGGTCAGATTTATTGGAGCGGACCCCATCGGCAGCGAACCTTTTTTTTTATAATATATGGCATTTGTAACACTACATGATTTGTAAAGTGGATCCTGCATAATTGTTATCTATAAAGGTGAAATTTAGAAGGTGAGGAAATATCTAATTTTTTTGATAATATGATTTCAAAAGGGTGTGAGTATAATGGTGTGCACTACGACACTCTAACATTGAATACCATGAGTTACATCATTTTTTTACTTTATATTTCATTAAATGCCATATATTTCGAAGTCATGCCTAGAATAATTTTTAGAATTTAAATATGTATTAATATTTTAGTAAGTACAATATTTATAATTATTAAAAATAACTGATATTCAATTAATATTTAGGACTATTTAAGAATTTGAATTTGTGATCAAACAAAAAAAATTATCAGGCCGATCAAATACAACAACATAAAACATAAAATCTTACATACAACAACAACCACAACAACAATTTTTTTTTTCCAAAATGTGAGAAATTTCCTTAGAAACAGAACAAATATAATTCTGACAACCTCTCTTGTAAAGTCCCTCAAATTGTTGAAACTCACAAATCTATTTTTTTTTTTTACCTAATCGATTTGTACTTACCATATCAATGATGCATAATTTCTAACATCATTTCTAACATCGATCAATATTGAACAGATATACATTTGTTCATTCTACAGTACACTAAACCGTCCAAGATATCTCATCCTTGTGTTCAATCATTAGATCATACCTTGAAACAGTTAAAACTTCAGCTTCATCATAAAAATAATCTCCAGATTTCATATACACATTTTAGGAGTAACAGTGCACCGTAAATACTAAATAATAAAAATACTCATACTAGCTGTATTACCACAGTTCTATGTATATATATAAATTATTAAAATAATATTTAAACATATAATCTAATTACATCATGTAGTGGGGAACACATCAGTCGAAATAATTTTAGAATATAAACCTTGTTTGGATGGTGTAATACCACATAATATAAATAATATATAATTAGGTATGAGGAAATTAAATTAGTAACATTTTTTTTTTTCATTATTTGAATAACTTAATTTAATAAGAAGGCAAACTAAGCAGTCTGCATATATTATGATTTATATTCGTATAAGGGAACATGTATATGTATGATCTGTCAATTATTTTCAAATAAATTGATTTAGCGTACAGATGGCAGTGATAAGTCTCAAATTAAATTAAGCACTCATTCAAAAGAAAAAATAACTGCCCTATAACCGTACGTAGATAGCGTCCATTCGTTGTGTTCTCCCTTTATAAATAAGTATACTCTGTTCACTATATATATTTATTTGTCTCTCCACTATATTATTTTCACAGAAGACGTCTAAGAAAGAAAAGGAGAACAAAGGTTAGATGTCTTATTTTATTTGGAATCAATTTAAATATTCGATTATTACGAATTTATTCTACGGCCTCTTATGTTCATTGATTTGATGATAAGATTTCTCTAAATTATATTTTTATTTATCTTTACATTGTATTTGTTTTATATGATAAGAATTTCTGAGAGTTATAATTTCTGAAAATTTAAGATTTCCTATAAAGTATTTTCTGATGTAATCTGTATGAAAATTAATAATTATTTCAATGATTAGTAGTTTCCAAAAATTTCATAATTAAATTGCACATTCAATTTTTTTATTTTGAATAATAATTATATCTTAAAACTTGGTATTATGTTGATAATCACAATTGTCTGAAGTTTATTAAATGATAATCTAATCTCATAAACTCATTTGTTCTTATACGTATACCGAAGTGCAACAAAAATTTCAATTTGCATCAATTATTTTATTGATTGTAATTTTTCACCGATAACCCTAAAACTATTTTTATTATAAAGATATATATTTTTTTTTATACAGAAGTATAATTTAAAAAGTTCTCAAAATTTAATCATATTCATAAGAAACAAATTTCATTATATATTTATATAAACACACAGTGACAAATATAATTCTGTTAAACCTTAGGAAATGTATTCGGTAATAAATAAATAAATTCATTATATGTCTGATCACGAAGTAACAATTATATTCTATTTTTTTTTTACTTTGATTGACATTTGGACTGTATAATTCTCGACAGTCAGTTTAGTAACAAATAAAAAGAAATAAGTATAAATATTAATCTAGAAATCGTGTAACATAGTCTAGGTACGACCGTACGAATTCTGAAGTAGGAAGTAACGTAGAGGCAAGAGCGATCGAACTACACCACAACAACAGGTGCGGGTTTCCTGGACTTTGTAAAATTATTACTTATCGTTTTGTGTGCATTTATTTTTATATAGTTCAATTATGCATGTTGAATTCGAATAACCGTTTGACTTTGTTAGAAAAGGTTAGGATATGATTTGTTTGTTTGATCAACGGACTTACAAGATGTGTTGTGTTGTGTTGAGTTAATATACGTGATGTGAACGGATCAGAAAAGTGAACAGGGGCCGATATGTTCGCATATCGAGATGTATACATTGGGTCCGGTGTTCGACTAGACCCCTCTTTAACGTGACTGTAGGCGAAAGCGGTCCTGTAGGCTGACGCGGTCCTGTCACGTACGTGATTGTAGGCGAAAGCGGTCCTGTCACGTACGCGATTGTAGGCGGAAGCGGTCCTATCATCGTCATGACCTAGCGTAGGGTGGACTCCCCGTCTAGTGAGACAGCCTCTCACTGTTGGTTGGACTTCCCAGTGAGTTAGCGGCCTCCCATTGTTGGTTGGACTTCAAATGAGTTGGCGGCTTTCCAATGTTGGTTGGACTTTCTATTGGAATGGCAAGATAAATGGACTAACGGAAAATATTAAAGAAAATAAAAGTGTTTATGATCATATGATCACATGGCATTAGAAATTAGCATTTATTATTTATTTCATTATTATGCTTTTGAGAATTAAGTTAATTTTACAAAATCCGGGACTGGAACTGAATCCCGCACTGAGAGAATGTTCGAATCTCTCACCCGTTCCACTATGATGTGGGTTCTAGATAATGAGGAAGAGGCACCAGAACAAGATCGTGACTAAAAGCAAGCGGAAGGATCCATGTTTAGCCACTTATGTTTATTTTGTTTTGTTTGTTTAATTTCCACTAAATTGGTACACTTGAACATACATGGTTGTTATCGTATTTCTAATCATGCATGTCGTGACCGTTGTCGAACCACTTTGATTATATTGTTGTAAGACTATTGTTTGTTAAATTTAATGTGGCATTTGTGGATGTTATTGATAATGTATGTGATGTGTATACGCCTTACGTATAAATACGTGGCGGGTTGTCTCGGGGTGTGACAGATGGAGAGTAGAGGAAGGAGGGGAATGGAAAGAAAAGAAAATTTTCTGTCGAATCATATTTAGTTGACAAAATTATGTGGGAGGTGAATGGTACAGGAGATGAAAAGTTTAATCTTGTATCATTATAATCAATAGAATCAGTTTCCCTTCCAATTTGAAGTGTAACGGATAGAAATAAATTTTGTTGCAAATATCGTTAGAAAAAATAATACCGAATTTCGTCACAAACCTATATAATTCTTATATAAATTATTTTGTCACAAACCTACAACAGCTACCGAATTTCTGATTAACCTTCTAAATTTTAATCAACCAAATAAAAAATAAGACGGAAAGAAAAGTTAAATTTATTTTTTCTCATTAATCATCAAAACATAAAAAAGTTAAATATGTTAATCTTCCTTAATTTCTATTCCATTTCATTCTTTTTTATTTTCACTTCCCCTTCTTCTACTCTTCATCCATATAAGTGAAGAGGAGGACATACAAATCAATGAGTAGAACTAGGGTGCTCCTAAGTTCACCCAACCTCTTGTGAACTTGATTCTAAAATATATTGAATCGACTTTAAACGATGAATCCAAACCGTTGAAATCCTTCTACTTAATGAGTGATGCGTCTACATGTCAAAATTTTAAAGTTTCGAATTAATTTAATATAGAGTCAAGTGGTCAAAAGTTTAAGGTCTATAAATTAATTTTAATGCATTTATTTTTTGGACTCCTTTGACCACTTGACTCTATATTAAATTAATTCGAAACTTTAAAATTTTCACATGTAGACGCATCAATCATTAGGTAGAAGGATTTCAACGGTTTGGATTAATCGTTTAAAGTCGATTCGATATATTTTAGAATCAAGTTCACAAAAAATTGGGTGAACTTAGGAGCACCCTAGTTCTACTCCAAATCAATACATATAATAAAGAATCATATGTGAAGGGGAGGACCTAATGAATAAAACCACACCAAAGTGACGGATGGCACAACAAAGAAATATTCCGAGAGGTGAGAGTTGAATTGTGTGAGATGACAGAAGTGAATGTCAGCTCAAATCAACAGGAGCCGATCATTTAGGATCGAACGGTAAGAAAAATGGATGGTACTGTTCATCACTGAGGTCACACCTCATTGAAAATTAAGGTATTATAATATCCTACATCTGCTAGTACACGTCGTTGCCTCCTTGAATGGCCAAATATGTGAACCGATATTTAAAAAAAAATAAAAAATCATCCTGCTCCCCTTCTTATTTTCTAAAGCTCTACCTATTTTTTTGTAAGTGATATTTTGCATGATCATAAATTACTAGAATTGGAAAATAAGAAACAAAAAAAATGTATATTACCATCGCTTTTGGCGGTCGGTATGACAAGCCAGAAAAAAAAAAAAAAAAAAAAAAAAAAGCCTCTCATGTAGTTTGATGTCTATGTTTGTTCACTAAGGGGCTTTAATTTGATATGCTTATTTTATCCAACTAATCTAGATATACATACATCTAAAAAATAACATAGACATCAAACTGTATATATAATTTTTGTAAGACAGCAGAAAGCACAACAATTAGAGAAACTATTTCATTATCTCAATTCAAGATGACTTCACTTCTAGATTTTACAAATAACGGATGCTCTGTGTAGAAAACATTGAACGCCTATTATTAACTAGTGCTGGCAACTTTGTTATCCAACAACCCTGAAATATTTCAATTCACAAAATGCAAGATAGTTCAAAAGAAAATGAAACTGGTAGTACATAATCATGTGTCGGCATGAGAACCTTACATTTAAATAAATTAAAGAAAGCACAAAATTATTATTCACTGCCAATAGGCCAACAGAGATGGAGAACTAACCACAGAATAATCGAAAATAAAACCCATCCACAATGAAATTAAGTTGCTCTCTCCTATTCTCCCATGATACAAGAGCCCAAATTACAGAGGCAAACCCCACACCTAATCCTAGTCCAATAGAAATAGAAAGCCCAATTATATCAGTAGAAGACTTTGAAGACAAATCTTTATTAAATCCAGCATTTGAAGGTGTTGTTGCACACTGCATTGATAAAGGACTACCACACAATCCGGGGTTCCCAATGTAAGAATCATTCGGAAAGGTTGAAAATTGATGGCTCTGTGGTATTTCTCCAACTAAATAGTTGTACGAGAGATTTAGCACAGAAAGAAAAGTGAGAAAGGTGAGCTCCCGGGGGAATGTTTCCGGAAAGTTGGTTGAAAGAGAGATCCAGTGATTCAAGTTGGTGTAAATTAGCAAATTTCGATGGAATTAGACCGATCAGGGCATTATGTGATAGGTTAAGCACATCAAGTGACTTGAGTTGTCCGATCTCTTCTGGTATTTCCCCTGAAAATCCATTTTGTGACAGATCAAGGGAACTGAATATGCTAAGTGAATTCTTCATCTCCATTTCTTGCCCTTTGAATATGACCGTAATTGAATTATGATAATAATATGAACCCGAAAACTCAAATTTACTAGAATCTAAATTAGTCACCATAGCCTTCATCTTTTCAAAAACAATTTTGGGGATAATGCCTCTGAAATTATTTGATGAAAGATCAAAAACCTTTAGTGTGGGGAAAAATGAATCCTCTGTTTTTGTTTTGGCTTCCATAGTTGAAATTGTGCCATAGAATTGATTTGATCTTAACACAAGTACTCTTAACTTGTTGAGGTTTCCGAGCCAAAAAGGAAATTTATCCACTATTTCATTATTTCCAAGATCTAAGACCTCTAGATCATTACAGTTCATTAGTGACTGAGGCAAACTTCCAGTTATTCTATTCCCACTCAAATCTATTGTTCTCAATTTGCATCCTTGACTAATTTTCCGTGGCAATGGCCCAGTTAATTTGTTACTTCTCAGGTTAAGGATTTCCAATTCAGAATTTTCTAGAAGGCAAGATGGCATCGTACAAGTAAAATTGTTATATGAAAGATCAAGAAATTGTAGCGATGACTTATTACAAATGGAAATGGGGATAAATCCCGCTAGGTTATTGTTAGAGATGGAAAGATAAAATAAGTACTTGGGTGAGAAATCAAAATATACAGGCAATGAATTGAAGTAGTTGGATGAGAAATCTACAAAGGAAATATTTGGTGGGAGGAGAGGTACTGGTCCTGAAATTCTGTTGTTATGGATATAAAGTCTTAGCAAATTTGGGAAAGAGATAAAATGTGTGTCCCCCTCTATTTTATTAAAGAAATTATGAGATAAATTGAGGAAATTGATACTTTCTTTACTATTTAACAAATCTGGTATAACACCAACAATTCTATAATTTGAGAGGTCTAGCACGCTAATATTTCTTTGGTAAGTCAGGAAAGAAGGGAACTTTGTTAAATTGCACGATGCCATTCTTAGATAACTTAGTTGGGGAAATGAAGCATAGAATGATTCGTTGTTTCTTCCTTCAGTAATTAACAACGTGTTGTTTGAGAGATCCAAATAATAGAGGTTCTTGTTGTGCTTGAGGACATCTATATTCAGTGTACCACTGAAATTATTTGATACAAGAGTTAACCACTCGAGCAGAGGGGATTTGAATATGGAAATTGGTACCTGTCCTTGAAGATTGTTGTAATCAAGGTAAATAAATTCCAAAATTGATGATTCATTTAGGAACTCTGGTAGATATCCTGAGAATTGGTTATCTGATAGATCCAATGATAACAAGGAAGGGTGAGAAAACAAAGATAACGGTATGGTACCTGTCAATCTGTTTGACCATAAGAACAGTTCTTCGAGTTTTGTAAGGTTTGATATTGAAAGTGGAAGTTCACCATAGAAGCCACAGTTGGAGAGAACAAGTATCGATAAATATTGAAGATTTCCAATTGAATATGGCAGTTGACCTGACAACATTGGGTTATGTGATAAAACAAGTTCTGTAAGATTTGTAAGTTGGAATAATTCATCCGGGAGATTTCCTCTTAACCCACAATCTGCCATGGATAGCTCTTGAAGGGTTGTGCGTACTAGGAAAACTGCTTTTCCCCACTCAGATCCGTTCAGTGAAATGTCAACCCCATCCAAGCGAAGTGCTTGGAGATTGGACAGGTTGCTGAGTAAGGTTTCGAGGCCCTTGTCATGAAGATAAAAGGGCTTGCTTCCGATAAATTCATAATTGGATAAGTTAAGTGTGATAAGGTTTGTAAGGGTAGAAAATCCCATCGGAACTTTACCGGAAAAGTCAGAATAGGATAAGTCGAGATAGGTTAAATTAGCAAGTTGCTCAAACCCAGTTTGTGGTATGATAGAATGGTTGAAGTTGTTATTAGCAAGGTTGAGGTACCGAAGAGAGCTGAGATTGAACAAAGCTGGGTGCAATTTACCCGAGATGTGCCTCTTAGTAAGGTTAAGAGCAGTCACCATCCCGGTTTGCTCATTGCATGCAATGCCGTCCCATATGCAACAGTCAGTACTTGCATTCCATGAGTGGAGCTTAGTGGTATTGAAACCTTTCTTGAGTTGAATCAAGGCATCACGTTGGTTAGCAAGGCAGTGGGCTTGTGTTTGAGTGGTGGTATTGATGGAGAACGAGAAGAGAACAAGCAATATGAAAACAAATGCAGCTAGTGTCATTGCAGGAGAGAAAAAGAGTAACACGAGAATTATGTTTCTGTATGTTTAGTAAAATACCTTGTAACTGGGTTCCCTTTATATGCGTTTCTTTTTTTGGCTTTTTTCTGTTCTTATTATACCTATCACTGTACACAAAAGTTAAATTCGGTCTTCAGTCTTCCATCTTCGGTTTTTTGTCTTTAAATATTAAAAGAGCAAAGGGAATAGGCAAATTAGTCACCTTTTTTAGTATTCAAGATAAAAGACAAATAGAAAAGTGGTTTTTACATTAAAAAATACTTTATATTTTATTTTCCACCTTTCTAAGAAAAAATTTAGCCATAGAAATATTAGTGGTTAGTGACTTGAACAAATCCTATATTTGTATAAATAATTAAACTTGAAGTATAAATTACTAACTATTTATTTAATATATTGTTAAATAAAATTTAAAGCATTCCTAGACTAAAATGGAACCCATATACTTATAACCGTACAATCAACTAACTTTAAAATAGTTGTTCATATTATTTAACACAAATTAAAGGTAAATCTAAACATATTATGACTGTTATAAATATTTCTTCAATTACTTTTTTTTTTATATTATTAAGTCAAATAAAATCTCCACATGTGTGATAACTGGGTTGCTATAATTGAGTAGTTCAATAAAAATAAGAATATTTCAAGTTTAACAGGAAATCTATATAAACACTTAATATTCAAAATGATGCGAAATATATTAGAATGAAATAATAATTCTTTCGACTAAGTGCTTTACCTCATCTCACCTAATATTTTCAAGTATTAAAAAAAATAGGATGAGTCAAACTTAATATTTAATGGCTGAAATTTTTCTTAAAAAGGTGGAAAATAAAATATAAAGTATTACCACTAAAAAAAAGGTAAAAACCGCTTTTCTATAAAGTTAAACACGGTCTTCGGTCTTTTGTCTTTGAATATTAAAAGAGCAAAGGGAACAGCCAAGACTATTACTCTGAGTCTATTTTTTTTTTGAAGGAGAAACATAGGGTCCAGCCCCCAAATTCCATTAATTTTACACCAAAGGTGTAATAAAAGTTTATGTACATGAGATATTTACAAAGAAATTAAAAGTTTATGTACATGAGATAACATACAGCCCTTATTCGTATAGCCTCATCTCTCTGGGTACCAAATTCTAACTTCATTAAGAATTTCCCAAGCTATCAGCACCTCCGTTTTTTGGACATCCTGGAATATTCGCCTACACCTTTCTTTCCATACGATGAATACCGTTGCCAACTGTGTTCTCTTTATCATTTGTATTTTGGAGTTTAACATTGTTGTCCGGTATTTGCCTTGCATGAAGTTCACCCATCTCCCCAACTCCGGATGCATTCTTTTAAGTTCTTCTCTTACCAGTACAGTGAACGGGCATGTGCTAAACAAGTGGCGTACCGATTCTGCATGCCTCTTACATAGACTACATCTATTAACCAAATGCCATCCTTTGTTAACCAAGTTATCAATTGTTAGAATTCGGTTATTTAGCATCAACCAACCAAAAATCATGACTCTAAGAGGTGCCTTTAGAAGCCAAATTTTAGCAAGCTGCGTACTAGTATATGGGCCTTCTTCATATGCCTTGTAGTATGATTTAACAGTAAATTTTCCCGTTTTTTCCCACTTCCAGTGTACCTCATCCTCCTGTACTGACGCGACTTGTACTTGCGCCAATTCTTCAAGTAAAAGTTCGAGCTCCTCCAGTGCAGCTTGTGATGCCTGAGATAATACCGGAATGAGCCAGTTCTGACTTGATCTTGCATCAGTAATCGCCATATCCTGCCTTTCCGCATATGTGTATAGTATTGGATATCTTTCTTTGATCGGGCCTCCCAACCATGAGTCTTTCCAGAACCGTATGTGTGTGCCACGCCCTTTTCTGAATTGCACTGAAGCCATCAAGAATGTGGAGATTGGTTCCAAGTTTTTCCAAAATGGAGTTGCCGTTAGGAGCTCCCATGGCCTAATGACTGGTGTAGAGAAAATCATCAAATCCATCCAGGACGGCCTTTGGACTTGTAGCCACTGCCATCCAACTTTTGCCAACAGAGACTTGTTAAAAGTGTACAAATTTTTTATACCTAATCCTCCCATATGCCTAGGCTTGGTAATTACCTCCCATGACATAAGACTCATGAATCTTGCGTTTGTGACCGTGCCAAAGGAAACGCCTCCGAACCTTATCTATCTGCTTTACGACCCACTTTGGAAGCATAAAGGTTTGCATCATGTAAATCGGCATGGCAGTGAGAGTTGCATTAATCAATGTCACCCTCCCTCCTATTGATAGTAATGGAGCTTTCCACATAGCAAGTTTTTTTGTTACCTTTTGTATTAGAGATAGATAATGACTCTTCTTAAGGCGTTTGTTCGATAACGGTAGGCCCAGATATTGGATCGGGAACTGAGCTGCTCTGCATTGCATTATTTGCGCCAATTCTCCCATTTCTTGTACTGTTGCGGATGTCATCAGAAATTCTGATTTTTGCAGATTTACCTTCAAACCCGACAAATCATGAAAAATTACCAATACAACCTTTAAAAATTGCAACTGCTGCCTTGTTGGTTTTAGTAGAAATAAGGTGTCATCCGCAAAAAGAAGGCAGGTTTTGCATCCTGCAAATGGTAACTGCAATAATCCTCTATCTGACAGCTGCTGCGTCCAAAGTGACAAGAAATCCATCGCTAAGATAAACAGATAGGAAGACAGTGGGTCCCCCTGCCTGAGCCCCCTTTTTAGTTGTATTGTTTTACCTGCGACTGAATTTAGAATCACCTTAGATGAACCCCTTAGAACTGCATTTCCAATCCAGTTTATCCATTCTTGTGGGAACCCTTTTGCCCTCAACACTTGCTCTAAGAAGGTCCAAGAGAGTGTATCAAACGCTTTGAAAATATCCGCTTTGAAGAGGCCAACTTTCTTCCTCTGCCTAGTTGCCATGGTTACCAGCTCCTGAGTATACAAAAAGCCTTCGTTTATATTCCTTCCCTGAATAAAACCAGTTTGGTCAGCCGAAACCAGAGTTCCTATCACCGGTTTGAGTCGGTTGGCTAATATCTTCGAGAACAGTTTTTGTACCGAGTTGATTAGACTAATAGGCCTATAGTCATTTGTCGTAGCCACTCCCTCCTTCTTAGGCACCAGCGCTATGTAGGAGTCATTGAGTGGCCACAAGGTTCTGTTAGAGTCGAAAAAAAATTCCTGCACTGCCCCTAACAAATCAGGAATTAGCAATGACTTGAAGCACTTATAAAATTCTCCCGTATAGCCATCCGGGCCCGGTGCCTTGTTCAATGGGAGCTGTTCTATGGTTAGCTGAATCTCCTGGGCTGAGATGGGCATAGTTAAATACTGCAATGCTTCATTCTGAGGGTTGATTTACTCTGAGTCTATGACTGATTGAGAAGCGACTTAGTCTCGTGTTACATGTCACAAAGAGCAAAATTAATCAAACAACGTTAATCAGTCGGTACTTGCAAAAGTAAATTAAAAGATTAGTATCTAAATTCATACAACTGTCATAATATCTAATGGCATACATTCTCTTTCTGTTGTGGTATAAGAATATACGATTCCCAAGGTCCGATGTCAAAATAATTTGTATTGGGAAGATGGAATTGGCCTTCTTTTTTAAATCATTATTTTTTAGTTTGCTCCCCTGAACTGGGAAATTTTTTTATAAACCATAATTAAAGAAAAATATTAGAAAAACAAACAATTACTTTTTATTATTTTTACAAAAAACATAAGAATAGAGTTGGCAACTCGGTCAGAAATTTTTTTTTTTTTTCAAGAACCGAATTAGCAATTCGGCCCCGAGTTGTTTTACAGTTTTCACGGAAAAACTCTGTAGCCATCAATGTAATGCAGAGAGACCGAGTTGCCATCTCGACCCAATATTTTTTTTCAGCTGGGACCGTGTTGCCATTTCAGTCCCAACTGTTTTTTTTAGAGTTTGCATATAGATACTCTATTTTTTTAAAAGTAGAGCTCAGTGGTATTGAAATTTCGAATGATGCGTTTACATGCAAAAAATTTAAAATTTGAAATAAAATTTGTATAGAGTCAAGTGTTGAAAAGGCTTTCAAAAAATGAATGCATCAAAATTAATATATAAATCTTCTAATTTTGACCACTTGACTTTATACTAAATTAATTCGAAACTTTAAAATTTTCACATGTAGACGCATCACTCGTAGGGTCGAAGAATTTCAACAGTTTGGATTCGTTGTTTGAAGTTAATCCAATAAGTTATAGAGTTGTGTTCATAAAGAGACTTGATGAACTTAGGTGTACCCTAGTTCTACTCAACGTACAAACATATGTTTTAAAAGTTAAAACTATAAATCGAGCAAGACTTTTTTTTATTAATAATTTATATTTTAAAATTAAGATTTTGAGAGCTGTATATAAAATTAGAGTTCGAGGAATAAGTAAGATAAAATTATAGTTCTAGCTATATAGCAAACTAATACTGATAAAAAAAAATGAAAATTACCAAATTCTCATAAATCTGTGAGGTTTTTTTAGAGAAGAATGAAAATCTAGCCTTATAAGTTTTAATGACCACACAAGATTTTTCATCAAATTTTGAACCCATGGCATCTTATAAATATGTAAGACTTAACCAATATATTTGACTCATTATTTGAATCGTTACTAAAAACAATTAATCATATTTTGTAAGACTTAAGTGTCGACATAAAATAAACAAAAAACAATTAGACATATTGTGTAAGTGTTTGGATTTAACTCTGGAAAAAGTATATATTTTTAACTATGCATACCCATTAGATACAAACAACCTGTACCCATTTTTAATTAGAAAAAAAAAAAAATCCGGTCCAGTCTTAGTTAGATGATATCAAAAATTTACTAAATAACAATATTTATAATGTCTTTTATTATTTCAGATTTTACATTTATTACTCAAGTCATATTTAGTAAACGCCATGATACACATACATTGTGACTTGGCCATGTAACATCATGTGACGTGATGGGAAAATGACTTGCTATAGAAGATGAGGCGTACACTAAATATACATTGAACTTTTTTTTGTCTAAAAAGGAGAGGTGGCACATTGGACATGGAAAAAAAAATCTTTAAACTATTGGTTGCTCAAAGGTGAAGAGTTCCATTTTTCTCATTTCACAGGTTTTTAAAGGTTTTAAAAAAAACTTTGTTTTGCCAAGATTTTGAATTGTTCGCTAAAATGATTTAGAAAAATGTGAAAGTTATGGAAAGTTGTAAATTTGTTATTGTAAAATGATGAAAAAATGTTCGAATTTTTTATCATTTTGAAGTTTACTGTCCGAATTTTGAATTATTTATCGATTTTTTTAAGTATAGAATATTATAGCAAATTTAGAAAAATCTTAGTATTATTTTTCATAATTTATTTTGCTAGAAAAATTTATAAATTATTTTGTTGAGCTGAATAATTGAATCGAAAATTTTAGATTATGTTACAAAATGTATAAGTTTGGAAGGTACTTAAAATTTAGAAACATAAATTCAAATAAGTACGGAATTTCCTAGATGCTTGTTTGGGAGATGCATATATAACATACGTTTTAATTCAATAATTTATTTATTATACAATAAATATTTTAGGTCCGGAAAAATGATTTAGTGAGGAGAAATTGGTATTTGAGACTCAAACTGGGACACAAATTTTTGTGCAATAAAAATAAGGTGTGAATGAGTTGTGAATAGAGTGGGAAAAATGGTACGGTAGAGTCGGTTCCGTCATGGAACAGTACGGTTACGGCACGTGTGTCGGTTACATATAGCGGCTCGTGTGTTCTGTGTCGTGACCATCTTTAGAAAATTCGGCACGTTATGCAAAAGATCTATTCACAGTACAGCACGTGGTCACGCGAGTCACGCATAATTAGAACTGTTATATCTTAATTAAATAGTGAATCTTGAATAAACTATCCTAAAGTATGAACAAATAATCACGGAAACCACGTTTGGTCACGGCACCTTTATGTGCGACGTGATTCACATGACGTGATTTCGTGTGCCGTGGCCACTCCTTGACATTTTAGTCACTACGTACATGTGAAAAATTAACTTGGTCATAGCATAGCACAACGTTCACAACATGTTTTTTCCATTCTAGTTGTGAACCCCTCCCTTGTACTTTTGAAACTCTGGGATCACGTTTCTTAAACTTTTAATTTTTATTGATATTATATTTATATACAAAGAATTAAGTCTACCGACAATTTACCAAATTTTTTTTATAAAAAATAGGAAGTTGTCCAAACAGTTATGTAAAATATCCTCTCTTTCGTCATCTCATTTGTCAAGTGACAAACTCCTTTTCGAAAGATTTTTCCAGCGTTCTAATTAATGTCAGTGACAATATATTTTTTTCAGAAAAAAGATAAAGAGTTCTAAGTCTTCTAAATTCTTACTGATTTTTTTAGTTACCATCTTATTATTTTAAATTTATGACCTTATGAAATTCAATTATTATCACCCACGCAAAACAACTCTGTGCAGAACTAGATCTCATTACTGTAAAATTGTTCATTCAGGTCGATTAATCAGCCAATTAGTCATTGACGGTAATCAAACCGTTACGGGTTCTTTTGACTAATCGGATGATTATTTCCGATTATAACCAATTATTCCCGATTATGACCGATTAATCACTTAGCGGTAACCTATTCATCCGACGACTGCATGCCGTTATTTACAACACTGCTAAAACTATCTACACAGATTCAGAGACAGATGCAGATTGATTGATTGGGGTCAATTGACCTTTGACCCTCATTATTTTCAATTTGTTTGTATATATGTATGATTTTTTTTATATAATTTAAAGTAAAATGTTAGGGGTATTGTTTGTACATGAAAATTTTATATAATTGACCCCATTCATATTTAATATTCATAGTTTGAAAATATGACTCCATTCCTGCACAGATTGAATGTGTGAACCACGTATAATCAATCTATGCACAACTTGGGCTATCCACACAAATTGAATGTGCACAGAACCCAGACGTGGAACCACCCATTCTCTGTTTTTTTTTTAATCATGATCATTAGTAACTAAAAAATTCTCGGAAATTTTAATACCCACAAAAAAAAATTCATTTCGAATTACATTTCGAGCTGTAATCTCTCAATCAATTATTTTAGTAAGAATAGTTATCATTAACATCCGAAAATAGCTTTTATTGTATCCGATAAAAGAAACAACGATATATTGGTGTATTCTATCCGAAAATAAGATTCGTATGTTAAAATAATTTCTTGACATTGCTGACATGATTTTTTTCATTCTAGGTTGATCAGTTTGTTAATTAAGTTAACGTATACATTATATTTTTACATGATTGGTGTATTCTGGAATCTCAAAATATATTAATTTTTTTCCATTAAAATATTATGCTCTTGATAATTTTGTATTGATTAAATAGTTACAAAAACACAAATAGTTTCACTAGCTTTCATTGTCGTAATACAAGTTCGCTTGTTTAGTTGATTATATGGCATAAATTGCGTTAGATTGTGGATGGCTTGTGTTTTTAAGAATAAAGATTTTTTTTATTTTCCTTATCTGAACAAGGTAAAATTATTACTTACTCCAATTAAATTCTGATGAAACAATATTTTATGATCCTTTATTATAAAATACGTCGTAAGAAAATAATATATAAATATACCTCAATCTCGTAATGTCTCAATTTATGATGAGAAAGAAGTATGAATTATTGTCGGAGCTTGATACGAAGAGAAACCTTAAAATCGTGTGGGAATCGGTCTGATATCAGTCGGATTCAATTTGAATTCGATAGACAGTGTTTCTTTCTGATCTGTTTCAAGATGTGTGCACTTCGTTTTAATATCCGTGTACATCCGTTTCAATATTCATACAAATCAAAGGAACACGTATCTTAAAGCTAATCAGACGAAAGTATTACCTATCAAACTCAAATTTAAACATGATCAACATTAAACCCATCCTTTTAATTGTTAGTTAATTGTTCTAGCTGATAGGGCCATGTGCCGTAGGCTCTGAGAAGTGACTCCCGATCGAACTAGACCGAGAACCAGCTGAACAAGGCTTCCAAGGCCTTTGAATCAGACTACAGGATGAGCCCGAAAGGTCTGAGACAAGACCTATTAAGGCCTTTCTCGACAGGCCATCCTGACATGAAAAGGTCCAGTTCAAATTTGAGATCACTTTGATGGATAACTGTTTTCATACAATCTGTCAGACAGACTGTCAGGTTCCAGGTCAACACTACATGACAGTAAGAGCCCAACCTATAAAAATTAGAATCCGAACACTTTACACTCATTTCTCTTTTCATCTCGAGTCAGCTTCGAGACCATACAACCTGTCGTCCCGATACAGGACATATCACTGATCAAACCTAAACACAAGTAATTGCTTGCCAAAGACTCAGCCTCCGTCACAGCATCAAGTTTATAATCAATATGTGATTCCAAGTCTATGATCAAGGTACGCAGGTCAAATGGTTTCGACCAAGTCACAACATCAAAACTCTCTATTAGATAGTGGTTTTATTCTAACCAAATAAAAGAAATGAATGAAATTGGGAAAATTATAAAAGTAAAATTGAGTCAAAATTTTACAGTCAAATTTGTGATTTGTACAAATAGGTGATCTTTATTCTACTTTTGCATGAACTAATTCTTTATTCAAAGAGTGATGGGATAAATAAATTGACATTTTTAAGCGATGTTTATTTATTAATATTATGTTGTTCCATGTTTTTTTTTTTAATTTCTTTCACTTTCAATCAAACATGTTCGGAATTAGAATGGAAAAATGGCATGACGGAGTTGACTCCGTCACGGAATGGTACAATTAAGGTATGGAATGGTACGAATAAGGTGTCGATTACATGCTGTGACTCGCATGTCACGTGCCGTAATTATCTTTTAAAAATTTGATACGACACGACATGTCGAGAACAGTGCAAGAGTTAAAAAGGGCACAGTGCATAAGCAAGAGGGAATGCAAGCAAGTAATACTGACAATATACAATCACAGCTTGGGTTAAATCCGATCAAGTACCAAATATAGGTTTTCACAAGTCAAGCATATCAAGTACAGCCTCAAATATGAAATATGCAAGTGAGGAATCAATTTACCCCACAGCACATTATCACAGATAAAGGGAAGTAGCGCTGTCTCAGAGAGAGGAGCAAGGCTCAAAGCCTCACTGATTACAACAGAAAACAGTTCAATTACACATCGCATGCTTAACAGAAAGGGGGAAGGCATCAAGAAAATTTAAAAGAAAAGAGCAAAGCTGAGGGCCTCATTTAATTCATCAAGCTACAACAACAACAATTAACTCACTGATCATAGAAATTAGGTGAACATCACATAATTCAACCCGGAATCTTCAAATCAAGAGATGAAATTGAGTTACAGGTCAGAGACCAAATAAGGCAGTAATTAATTAATCAAGCACTGAAATTAATCCACATTCTAATCCAATAATGATACAACAACAAATGCCTTAATATTTTTTTCTTAATAATCTGCAATCAAGAAGCAACATCCAGTGATAATATATTAACATTTTTCTCCGCTCTCAACATGGCAGTTCTATCACCACGCATTTCCAATTGTCTTTTTTCCATGTCCCTGCACAACCCCATCATAACATGAAATCAAGCTCAAGTTCCTTAGAAATCATGTAAAGTAATAAATCCAATGCCCATTCAATTTCACCCTTCTTGCAAAGTCCATTCATAAGAGTCCTATAGGTGACAACATCAGGATCGTATCCTTTGGATATCATGACATCTACAAAATTCAATGCCTTGTCAATTTCACCATTCTTGCACAGCTCATCTATAAGAGTGTTGTAGGTCACGACATTAGGCTCATGCCCTTTGGAAATCAAGATATCTACAAAATATAATGCCTTATCAATTTCACCAGTCTTACACAACCCTTTTATAAGAGTGGTATATGTGATGACATTAGGTTCATGCCCTTTGGAAATCATGGCATCAACAAAATCAATTGCCCTTTCAATTTCACCCTTCTTGCAGAACCCATCTAAAAGAGTGGTGTAAGTCACGGCTTGATGAGTATTTTGGATATAGGGTTTTGGCTATAACTTTGTACGTTTTTATTTTTTTAATTTATAAACCTTGATACTTAATGAAAGCATTGATTGCAAGCGCATAACCTATCAAAGTAGTACTTAGAATGTTAAAACACAAGGAGTAAGGTTAAGACTTAGTTAAAATGTTACAAATAATTTTAGAAAAATGAAATAAGTAAAATACAATAAAGTAAATGGGGAGTTTGTTCTAACAATTCCTAAATTTTGGGTTCAATATCCGAAGGAGAGGAGTTTTAAACAATTAAAGTAAATGAAGGAAATAAAAAGTGGTTTGCTTTCAAGTTAAGGAAAATCTAGGGGCATTCGGTCTACAATCTCTTGATAATTCTATCTAATCGGTATTTGTTTAAATTCATGTATGATTTGATGATGTTTCTAACCTAATATGTTAAGAATGGTCAGTTTCGTGAATTAATAACGTGCCTAGATAATTCGGACTTCACGATTAAGTCCCTCGCCCTAGCTATCTAGGTTATGAAGCTCTTGTTAGTCTATCATCTCCTTAGATATCGGTACTTCACGGTTAGGTCCCTCATACCAATATCTAATTCGATTCTAGATATCCTAATTTAGGGTTTGACTTCACCGTTAAATCATTCACCAAAACCCTAACTTTAATCTCTATAGTTTTGGATATGGATATCAAAGTATGGTCGCTTCTAATCCAAACCTAGGGTATTTGCATTCATAATTTGGTACTCTCCTCTCATCTTGACTACTTTGGTCGACTTGGATCCAAAGCGGGACTACTTCAATTTCAAGTATTAATTATGTAGCCAACACAAATGATAAATCACAGAAATTAACTATCAAATCCCATAAAACAATCATAATAAAAAGAAATAACCTAATAAAATAGAATTAAACAAGTTCATGCATTGACCTAAATCTCTAGAGAGGAAGTTAACCTCTCATTGAGATGCAAAACTTACGCAGAAAATCTTTACAAATTGACTAAAATAAAGAGAAATTGAAAGAGAAATGATTACAAACCTTACAACAATGAAGACCTTTTGCTTTGCTTCTTTTGCTTTGAGAATTCTGCTCTTTTTCTCCAAATCTCAGTTCTTGATTTCACCTTAACTCCAATGGAAGAGATATGGAAGGATGGATGGAGAGATGTTTTATTATGAGCAGAACTCCCTCTCTTAAATAGCCTATTCTATCATCTAAAAATGTGGAGAGCAGTTAAACACTTGTCCCACACGTTTCCTATAATTATAACCAATAAACTTGGCCACCGCGACATGATCTGGCTTTCCAAAAATAGCGAAACTACATTTTTAGTCTGAGTGCGGGCTCAGTGCGTCCGCTCTGGATCCAAAATTCCGAATTTCGATTTTCTTTCTTTATGAAAGTTGTAGATCTTCTTGTTAGCTTTCCGAAAAGTGGTCATATGCCCAAAACAGAGTTCGTATGACAAAGTTATATCCAAAATACGAAACTGTGTCAGAAGCTAAAATTTTGGTCGAACTGAGTGCGTCCGCACTGCGCTTGGACTTTTCCTGTGTGATTAGAATGCGGTCCGCTTCGAGATCGGTGCATCCACACTGACTCGAATTTTGATGAAAATATTATTATACATTTAAAAAATTGGCGCGTGTCCAAAAAATTCTTCTAAGTACTTATTTTGGCCGTATCGGAATCCGTGCGTCCGTACTGGGCTCTGGAAGGCTGCATTTTGGCATTTTTCGCTATTTTCTGTAATTTAAAACAAGCATTCGCAGTAACTTGATTCCAAATGTAATCTAAGACATTTGTATATCGAAATACAAGATATTTAAAGTATTTTCTGGATAAAATCTAGATCGAACATTTGTAAATCTATATATATTTTATACCTATCACGACATTAGGCTCATGCCCTTTGGAAATCATGACATCAAAAAAATTCATTGCCTTGTCAATTTCACCATTCTTGCACAGCCCATCTATAAGAGTGTTGTAGGTCATGACATCAGGCTCATGTTCTTTGCAAATCATGACATCAACAAAAACAATTGCCCTTTCAATTTCACCATTCTTGCACAGCCCATCTATAAGAGTGTTGTAGGTCACGACATGAGTCACATGCCCTTTGGAAATCACGATATCTAGAAAATTCATTGCCTTGTCAATTTCACCATTCTTGCACAGCCCATCTATAAGAGTGTTGTAGGTCACGACATCAGGCTCATGCCCTTTGGAAATCATGACATCTACAAAATCAATTGCCTTTTTAATTTCACCATTCTTCAATATCCCATAAAAAAGAGTGGTGTAAGTAATGACAGCAGGCTCATGCTCTTTGGAAATCATCACATCTAGAAAATTCATTGCCCTTTCAATCCCATTTAGAAACAGTACAAATATAATTTTGACAACCTCTCTTGCAAAGTGCCTCAAATTGTTGAAACTCAAAAATCTATTTTTTTTTTTTACCTAATCGATTTCTACTTACCACATCAATGATGCATAATTTCTAACATTATTTCTAACATCGATCAATATTGAACAGTTATACATTTGTTCATTCTACAGTACACTAAACAATATTTTAGGAGTAACAGTTAAAACAGTTAAATCATTAGATCATACCTTGAAACAGTTAAAACTTCAGCTTCATCATAAAAATAATCTCCAGATTTCATATACACATTTTAGGAGTAACAGTGCACCGTAAATATAAATAATAAAAATACTCATACTAGCTGTATTACCACAGTTCTATGTATATATATAAATTATTAAAATAATATTTAAACATATAATCTATTTACATCATGTAGTGGGGAACACATCAGTCGAAATAATTTTAGAATATAGACCTTGTTTGGATGGTGTAATACCACATAATAGAAATAATATATAATTAGGTATGAGGAAATTAAATTAGTAACAATTTTTTTTTCATTATTTGAATAACTTAATTTAATAAGAAGGCAAACTAAGCAGTCTGCATATATTATGATTTATATTCGTATAAGGTAACATGTATATGTATGATCTGTCAATTATTTTCAAATAAATTGATTTAGCGTACAGATGGCAGTGATAAGTCTCAAATTAAATTAAGCACTCATTCAAAAAAAAAAAAATAACTGCCCTAGCTATAACCGTACGTAGATAGCGTCCATTCGTTGTGTTCTCCCTTTATAAATAAGTATACTCTGTTCACTATATATATTTATTTGTCTCTCCACTATATTATTTTCACAGAAGACGTCTAAGAAAGAAAAGGAGAACAAAGGTTAGATGTCTTATTTTATTTGGAATCAATTTAAATATTCGATTATTACGAATTTATTCTACAGCCTCTTATGTTCATTGATTTGATGATAAGATTTCTCTAAATTATATTTTTATTTATCTTTATATTGTATTTGTTTTATATGATAAGAATTTCTGAGAGTTATAATTTCTGAAAATTTAAGATTTCCTATAAAGTATTTTCTGATGTAATCTGTATGAAAATTAATAATTATTTCAATGATTAGTAGTTTCCAAAAATTTCATAATTAAATTGCACATTCAATTTTTTATTTTGAATAATAATTATATCTTAAAACTTGATATTATGTTGATAATCACAATTGTCTGAAGTTTATTAAATGATAATCTAATCTCATAAACTCATTTGTTCTTATACGTATACCGAAGTGCAACAAAAATTTCAATTTGCATCAATTATTTTATTGATTGTAATTTTTCACCGATAACTCTAAAGATTTATTCACCGATAACCCTAAAACTATTTTTATTATAAAGATATATATATTTTTTTATGCAGAAGTATAATTTAAAAAGTTCTCAAAATTTAATCATATTCATAAGAAACAAATTTCATTATAAATTTATATAAACACACAGTGACAAATATAATTCTGTTAAACCTTAGGAAATGTATTCGGTAATAAATAAATAAATTCATTATATGTCTGATCATGAAGTAACAATTATATTCTATTTTTTTTACTTTGATTGACATTTGGACTGTATAATTCCCGACAGTCAGTTTAGTAACAAATAAAAAGAAATAAGTATAAATATTAATCTAGAAATCGTGTAACATAGTCTAGGTACGACCGTACGAATTCTGAAGTAGGAAGTAATGTAGAGGCAAGAGCGATCGAACTACACCACAACAACAGGTGCGGGTTTCCTGGACTTTGTAAAATTATTACTTATCGTTTTGTGTGCATTTATTTTTATATAGTTCAATTATGCATGTTGAATTCGAATAACCGTTTGACCTTGTTAGAAAAGGTTAGGATATGATTTGTTCGTTTGATCAACGGACTTACAAGATGTGTTGTGCTGTGTTGAGTTAATATACGTGATGTGAATGGATCAGAAAAGTGAACAGGGGCCGATATGTTCGCATATCGGGATGCATACATTGGGTCCGGTGTTCGACTAGACCCCTCGTTAACGTGATTGTAGGCGAAAGCGGTCCTGTAGGCTGACGCGGTCCTGTCACGTACGTGATTGTAGGCGAAAGCGGTCCTGTCACGTACGCGATTGTAGGCGGAAGCGGTCCTATCATCGTCATGACCTAGCATAGGGTGGACTCCCCGTCTAGTGAGACAGCCTCTCACTGTTGGTTGGACTTCCCATGGGTTGGCGGCCTCCCATTGTTGGTTGGACTTTCCAATGGGTTGGCGGCTTTCCAATGTTGGTTGAACTTCCTTTTGGAATGACAAGATAAATGGACTAATGGAAAATATTAAAGAAAATGAAAGTGTTTATGATCATATGATCACATGGCATTAGAAATTAGCATTTATTATTTATTTCATTATTATGCTTTTGAGAATTAAGTTAATTTTACAAAATCTGGGACTGGAACTGAATCCCGTACTGAGAGAATGTTCGAATCTCTCACCCGTTCCACTATGATGTGGGTTCCAGGTAATGAGGAAGAGGCACCAGAACAAGATCGTGACTAAAAGCAAGCGGAAGGATCCATGTTTAGCCACTTATGTTTATTTTGTTTTGTTTGTTTAATTTCCACTAAATTGGTACACTTGAACATACATGGTTGTTATCGTATTTCTAATCATGTATGTCGTGACCGTTGTCGAACCACTTTGATTATATTGTTGTAAGACTATTGTTTGTTAAATTTAATGTGGCATTTGTGGATGTTATTGATAATGTATGTGATGTGTATACGCCTTACGTATAAATACGTGGCGGGTTGTCTCGGGGTGTGACAGATGGAGAGTAGAGGAAGGAGGGGAATGGAAAGAAAAGAAAATTTTCCGTCGAATCATATTTAGTTGACAAAATTTTGTGGGAGGTGAATGGTACACACTAGTGGAAAAAGCACTATTAGTGTCGGTTATGAAGACCTATTAGTGTCGGACCTAGGGGCGACACTGATCCAGGCGACACAAATTCCGGAACTAATCAGTGTCGGTTATACAACCGATACAGAATCCAACAATTAGTATCGGTTATTAAGTGGAACCGATACAAATTTAGAATTTCCGAACCGAAAAAAATAATTTTATAAATTATTTGTTTCGGTTATTAACTCAAAACCGATACTAAATACATTTTTGTATCGGTTATGAAAACATAACCGATACTAATATTTTTTTTGTATCGGTTATTACATAAGAACCGATACTAATAATTTCTTTGTATCGGTTATTATGTTAGAACCGATAGTAATGTTTTCTGTTTGTATCGGGTATTAATTAAGAGCCGACACTGTAGCGTTTTTTTTTTTTTTTTTTTTTCTCTGCTGAATGGAGGTAACAGCTGATATTGATTCAAATATCAAATTTAGATAACAAAAATTTTACATATTCATTCCACATTAATTAATATCACATTAACATAATCCAAATTTTACTAAATAATAATACAACATTCATACAAAAAGGAACAGATCTAGTTGACAGCAACAGAGTTGATATACCCTGTAAAACCTTATTATCAAGATCCCTTGTTAAAACTAGAATCAGAACTTCTAGGACCTGAAATTTGATGGATCTTCAAAGTTTGATGATTGATCCAGATTCATCTTTAGCCAGTGTTGCCACCCATTAAAACTACCGGCAATTTCTACAATTTCAGCATCAGCCATGAACTCAATGCATACCTGTTACAAGTAAACCACACATTATCATACATGCAATCACAGCCATAAGCAGAACTGAAAAAACTGAGCTGTAACCATGAGTTGTACAACTAAAGCTAAAATAGAACCTAGTTTTTTTCTCACAAGAAACTTGACTCTTTCATCTATTTTTCAATTTAATCCAATGTAGTATACTTCTATACCAGTTTATTTAAAGAGAAATGAACTCAAAAGGATGTAAGAACACAACGTACCTCTTTTAATCCTTTTAGTTTGTCCTCAGCATCATGGATCACATGGCAATTATCTTTAATTGTTAGTTCCACATTTGCAAGAGCTAAAATTGCAAATGTGGAACTAACAATTAAAGATAAACAAATACTATAAGATGCTACCTTCAATAATCAAAATCTAGAGACCAAAAAACGAGATTTCTATTACATTGTTGGTATAAAGTTAACGCCCTATGGTAGAAAAAACATTTGTATTCAACACAATTTAAATTGTCACAAGTCATAACAAAGGATAATTACCTTTTCCTCTTCTATTTTCTGAATCAATTTGGATCCTTCTGGTCGTTCAAAATGAGCATTTACAAAGTCAAGATACATAAGAACCACTATGAACAACAAAGTAAAAAAGATCACGAAAAATAATGGAACCTACCAGTAAAGCTTTTAGGCTGTTGATTGTAGCATAATTTCCTGGTTCATTAACCTTGCAGAAAAGAATAAAAGAAATGTATAGATCAATTAATTTATCAACAAAAATTAACTAATCAACAACTTGCAAGACAATGAAGAGGAGAATATGCCAACCACTGAAAGAACCGATCTCTCTTCAATGTTAATGAATTCATCCGGTAAACAATCACCAACCAATGGAAATATTGGTTTCTCTTCAATATTGACAATTCCATTCACTGACAAGTACAAAAGGGAAATCATACATTTCAATCATGAAGCTACTAAATCGCAAGTACAAAAGGGAAATCACACAATTACCTTCTGCATTTTCATTAGCATGTATACCATTGTTTATCAGTCCACGCCCGTCAACTTGGTTCATTACAGAGAATTCGCTTGATGGAGAGACACCTTCGATTCTTTCCAGATAGTAGTCATCTTCATACTCTAGAATTCCATCAGACAAGTTTTCTTCAACTTCATCATTTGTAACTGAACTTAGAAAGAAATTGGAGAAACTTTTGTACCCTCTTTTCTTAATAACTTTTGCCAAGTCTTTCCTACAATAATTATGAGAGAACCCCCAAACCAAATAGGACCCATGTGATACCAATTGCTAAATTCCAATTTGTAAGGTACCCCGAAACCAATTTGTAAGGTACCCTAATTTCAGAATCAAACCAATTGCTAAATTCCAACTTAATTCAGTGATACCAAATAGGACCCATGTGAACTACCAGAACATACACCGGTCTTTTTGAGTTTGATCTAAAGTTCTAAACCACTTTTACAAGCATTTCTAAAAGATGTGAGGCCCGCCTCTTACAATAAATCGATCAACTTACCAATTGGGCTTGATCTGAGAGAGCGGCGAGTCACCATAGAAAACCCCAATCGACCACGATCCCTCGCCATCAGGCTGACAACCAAAAACCGTCGAATCCAAGGGAGAAGAAGAAGGAGAAGAGGGATAAATGGAAGAGAAAGGAGAGAAGGTGATCTACGAGTAAAGAAACGCAACGGATCCAAGAAGAAGAATAGATGAAGAGAGGTAGAGAACTGTGGCCGATCGGAGCAGCCGCCGCCATGATTTTCATTAGTTGCTTTCTTGATTTCTTTTCCAGGAGGAGAAAAATAATAGAGAAATGGTCTCAAAGGAAAATGAGGAGCGTGAGAGAGAGAATACAGTCGGAGCCAACCTAGGCGGAATTCCAGAAGCCGCGAAATGAAAATGAGGAGCGGAAATGAAAAAGGAATAAATAACCTAGACTGTTACTAAACGATGCTAATACAGAAATATTTTGTATCGGCTGTTACTAAACAACCGATACTAATTGTTTTTGTATCGGTTATCTATTAATAACCGACACAAATGTTAGATTTTTTGTATCGGTTATTAGTAAACAACCGATACAAATATTTTGTGTCGGTTTTTTAGCTAGGAACCGATACTAAATTTTAATTTTTGTGTCGCCCATTTATTAGAACCGATACTAAATATTTTTTGTATCGTTTTTTTTTAATTAACCGATACTAAATGTTTTTTGTATCACTTCATTCAAAGAACCGATACTATTAGGGCGACACTGAAAGTGTATTTTCCACTAGTGACAGGAGATGAAAGGTTTAACCTTGTATCATTATAATCAATAGAATCGGTTTCCCTTCCAATTTGATGTGTAACGGATAGAAAGAAATTTTGTTGCAAATATCGTTAGATAAAATAATACAAATGACAAACTCTATATCTTGCCTATATAATTCTTATATAAGTTATTTTGTCACAAACCTACAACAACTACCGAATTTCTGATTAACCTTCTAAATTTTAATCAACCAAATAAAAAATAAGACGGAAAGGAAAGTTAAATTTATTTTTTCTCATTAATCATCAAAACATAAAAAAGCTAAATATGTTAATGTTCCTTAATTTCTATTCCATTCCATTCTTTTTTATTTTCACTTCCCCTTCCTTCTTCTACTCTTCATCCATATAAGTGAAGAGGAGGACATACAAATCAATGAGTAGAACTAGGTGCTCCTAAGTTCATCCAACCTCTTGTGAACTTGATTCTAAAATATATTGAATCGACTTTAAACGATGAATCCAAACCGTTGAAATCCTTCTACCTAATGAGTGATGCGTCTACATGTGAAAATTTTAAAGTTTCGAATTAATTTAATATAGAGTCAAGTGGTCAAAAGTTTAAGGTCTATAAATTAATTTTAATGCATTTATTTTTTGGACTCCTTTGACCACTTGACTCTATATTAAATTAATTCGAAACTTTAAAATTTTCACATGTAGACGCATCAATCATTAGGTAGAAGGATTTCAACGGTTTGGATTAATCGTTTAAAGTCGATTCGATATATTTTAGAATCAAGTTCACAAAAAATTGGGTGAACTTAGGAGCACCCTAGTTCTACTCCAAATCAATACATATAATAAAGAATCATATGTGAAGGGGAGGACCTAATGAATAAAACCACACCAAAGTGACGGATGGCACAACAAAGAAATATTCCGAGAGGTGAGAGTTGAATTGTGTGAGATGACAGAAGTGAATGTCAGCTCAAATCAACAGGAGCCGATCATTTAGGATCGAACGGTAAGAAAAATGGATGGTACTGTTCATCACTGAGGTCACACCTCATTGAAAATTAAGGTATTATAATATCCTACATCTGCTAGTACACGTCTTTGCCTCCTTGAATGGCCAAATATGTGAACCGATATTTAAAAAAAAATAAAAAATCATCCTGCTCCCCTTCTTATTTTCTAAAGCTCTACCTATTTTTTTTGTAAGTGATATTTTGCATGATCATAAATTACTAGAATTGGAAAATAAGAAACAAAAAAATGTATATTACCATCGCTTTTGGCGGTCGGTATGACAAGCCAGAAAAAAAAAAAAAAAAAAAAAAAAAAAGCCTCTCATGTAGTTTGATGTCTATGTTTGTTCACTAAGGGGCTTTAATTTGATATGCTTATTTTATCCAACTAATCTAGATATACATACATCTAAAAAATAACATAGACATCAAACTGTATATATAATTTTTGTAAGACAGCAGAAAGCACAACAATTAGAGAAACTATTTCATTATCTCAATTCAAGATGACTTCACTTCCAGATTTTACAAATAACGGATGCTCTGTGTAGAAAACATTGAACACCTATTATTAACTAGTGCTGGCAACTTTGTTATCCAACAACCCTGAAATATTTCAATTCACAAAATGCAAGATAGTTCAAAAGAAAATGAAACTGGTAGTACATAATCATGTGTCGGCATGAGAACCTTACATTTAAATAAATTAAAGAAAGCACAAAATTATTATTCACTGCCAATAGCCCAGCAGAGATGGAGAACTAACCACAGAATAATCGAAAATAAAACCCATCCACAATGAAATTAAGCTGCTCTCTCCTATTCTCCCATGATACAAGAGCCCAAATTACAGAGGCAAACCCCACACCTAATCCTAGTCCAATAGAAATAGAAAGCCCAATTATATCAGTAGAAGACTTTGAAGACAAATCTTTATTAAATCCATCATTTGAAGGTGTTGTTGCACACTGCATTGATAAAGGACTACCACACAATCCGGGGTTACCAATGTAAGAATCATTCGGAAAGGTTGAAAATTGATGGCTCTGTGGTATTTCTCCAACTAAATAGTTGTACGAGAGATTTAGCACAGAAAGAAAAGTGAGAAAGGTGAGCTCCTGGGGAATGTTTCCGGAAAGTTGGTTGAAAGAGAGATCCAATGATTCAAGTTGGTGTAAATTAGCAAATTTCGATGGAATTAGACCGATCAGGGCATTATGTGATAGGTTAAGCACATCAAGTGACTTGAGTTGTCCGATCTCTTCTGGTATTTCCCCTGAAAATCCATTTTGTGACAGATCAAGGGAACTGAATATGCTAAGTGAATTCTTCATCTCCATTTCTTGTCCTTTGAATATGACCGTAATTGAATTATGATAATAATATGAACCCGAAAACTCAAATTTACTAGAATCTAAATTAGTCACCATAGCCTTCATCTTTTCAAAAACAATTTTGGGGATAATGCCTCTGAAATTTTGGGGATAATGCCTCTGAAATGGAGAAATGCCTTTAGTGTGGGGATAATGCCTCTGAAATTATTTGATGAAAGATCAAAAACCTTTAGTGTGGGGAAAAATGAATCCTCTGTTTTTGTTTTGGCTTCCATAGTTGAAATTGTGCCATAGAATTTATTTGATCTTAACACAAGTACTCTTAACTTGTTGAGGTTTCCGAGCCAAAAAGGAAATTTATTCACTATTTGATTATTTCCAAGATCTAAGACCTCTAAATCATTACAGTTCATTAGTGACTGAGGCAAACTTCCAGTTATTCTATTCCCACTCAAATCTATTGTTCTCAATTTGCATCCTTGACTAATTTTCCGTGGCAATGGCCCAGTTAATTTGTTACTTCTCAGGTTAAGGATTTCCAATTCAAAATTTCCGTGGCAAGATGGCATCGTAGAAGTAAAATTGTTATATGAAAGATCAAGAAATTGTAGCGATGACTTATTAGAAATGGAAAGGGGCATCAATCCTGCTAGGTTATTGTTAGAGATGGAAAGATAAAATAAGTCATTGGATGAGAAATAATCAAAATATACTGGCAATGAATGGAAGTAGTTGGATGAGAAATCTACAACACCAATATTTGGTGGGAGGAGAGGTACTGGTCCTGAAATTCTGTTGTTATGGATATAAAGTTCTTGCAATGCTGAGAAAGAGGTAAAATGTGTGTCCCCCTCTATTTTAGTAAAGAAATTATGAGATAAATTGAGGAAAATGATACTTTCTTTACTATTTAACAAATATGGTATAACGCCATCCATTCTATTATTTGAGAGCTCTAGCAAGTCAATATTTCTTTGGTAAGTCAGGAAAGAAGGGAACTTTGTTAAATTGCACGATGCCATTCCTAGATGATATAGTTGGGGAAATGAAGCATAGAATGATTCGTTGTTTCTTCCTTCGCTAATTGACAACTTGTTGTTTGAGAGATCCAAATAATAGAGGTTCTTGTTGTGCTTGAGGACATCTATATTCAGTGTACCACTGAAATTATTTGATGCAAGTAATAACCCAATGAGCTGAGGGAATTTGAATATGGAAATTGGTACCTGTCCTTGAAGATTGTTGTAACTAAGGTAAATTTCTTCCAAAATTGATGATCCATTTAGGAACTATGGTAGATATCCTGAGAATTGGTTATCTGATAGATCAAATGATAACAAGGAAGGGTGAGAAAACAAAGATAACGGTATGGTACCTGTCAATCTGTTTAACCATAAGTACAGTGCTTCGAGTTTTGTAAGGTTTGTTATTGAAAGTGGAAGTTCACCATAGAAGCCACAGTTGGAGAGAGCAAGTATCGATAAATATTGAAGATTTCCAATTGAATATGGCAGTTGACCTGACAACATTGGGTTCTGTGATAAAACAAGTTCTGTAAGATTTGTAAGTTGGAATAATTCATCCGGGAGATTTCCTCTTAACCCACAATCTGCCATGGATAGCTCTTGAAGGGTTGTGCGTACTAGGAAAACTGCTTTTCCCCACTCAGATCCGTTCAGTGAAATGTCAACCCCATCCAAGCGAAGTGCTTGGAGATTGGACAGGTTGCTGAGTAAGGTTTCGAGGCCCTTGTCATGAAGATAAAAGGGCTTGCTTCTGATAAATTCATAATTGGATAAGTTAAGTGTGATAAGGTTTGTAAGGGCAGAAAATCCCATCGGAACTTTACCGGAAAAGTCAGAATAGGATAAGTCGAGATAGGTTAAATTAGCAAGTTGCTCAAACCCAGTTTGTGGTATGATAGAATGATTGAAGTTGTTATTAGCAAGGTTGAGGTACCGAAGAGAGCTGAGATTGAACAAAGCTGGGTGCAATTTACCCGAGATGCCCCTCTCAGTAAGGTTAAGAGCAGTCACCATCCCGGTTTGCTCATCGCATGCAATGCCGTCCCATATGCAACAGTCAGTACTTGCATTCCATGAGTGGAGCTTAGTGGTATTGAAACCTTTCTTGAGTTGAATCAAGGCATCACGTTGGTCAGGAAGGCAGTGGGATTGTGTTTGAGTGGTGGTATTGATGGAGAACGAGAAGAGAACAAGTAATATGGAAACAAGTGCAGCTAGTGTCATTGCAGGAGAGAAAAAGAGTAACACGAGAATTGGGTTTCCTATATATGCGCTTTTTTCTCCGGCTTTATAAGTTGAAAATGAAAGTTTAATAAAAGAAAAATATCTGTTCTATCCTTATCATATTTGTCACTGTACATAAAAATTATGTAAATCAGTTTCATAATAATTATATTATATATTTCAACAATTCTCATAATACATATTAACTCTGTTTTTTTGCCCATAGAAGATTTTTATCTTTCAAGTTACCAGTTGACTGGCTATGATTATTAGATTGACTTAGAAAATGAACAATCAAATCAAATGCTTCTTGCTAACCACATAAAATGCGTTACCTTTATCTCTTCTTTATCTCCTTCTGATCAAGTGGCAAGAACGTTATAGACAATCATGTTTTTCCTACTTTTTAAATTCTTCGCAAAACCTTCTCCAAAGCGGATAATTTTTTATTTATTTTCTTATTAATAAAAACTTCGGAAAGGCATGTGCGGGGACAATGTGGGGACATAGGTGCGGGACAATTATTATCGTCATATTAAATAATATATTAGGGATGAAAAATTGGAATTTCCTTTTCGATGAATTTTCTCAAGAGCATATCTTTCTAGCATAAGGAATTTTAATTTTAGGCAATTCCAATTAAGAATTTGTGGAAGATGGATAGATCTATTCCTTTTTTTATGGAGAAATGAATAGTTACAATTGAGAACTTGACTTAAGAGAGCAGAAGGAGAGGATAAAAAAAATAAGGTCTTTGGTCTTTGAATATTAACCTATAAGCGAGTTGTCCCATGTTACAAAGAGCAAAATTAATCAAACAACGTTAATCTATCTATTAGGCTGATTGTGTAATTAAAAATTAAATTAAAAGAACTTTTGTTCGGCAATTTGCTTCACACAACCAATTGCTAATCAGTCGGTACTTGCAAAATTAATTAATCATAGATAGATTAGGATCTAAATTCACATGACTTTCTCTGATTAATTAAAAGATTAGGATCTAAATTCCTAGAATTGTCATAATATCTAATGGTATACATTCTCTTTCTATTGTTGTATAAGAATATACGATTCCCAAGGTCCGATGTCAAAATAATTTAAATCTTTATTTTTTAATTTGCTCTCCAGAACTGGTCTATGATTAGGACACAAACTCGATCCCTTTTTTTGTTATATCTTTTATGAGTATTCCAAATTACTTTAATGAAGTTTCTTTTTTTAATTGGTACTGTAACATCCCAAAAACTTGAGTCATGATTTATTGATTATTTATAATTTTTTTAGTAATAACAGAACTTTTAGACCCTTCACTGCGAACAGGTTATATTTGCAATAATGAAAAATTAAATGTTGTTCTAGCAAAGAGTTTAATTTGAAAAAAAATATAACATTCCAGTGATTCATTCTTGACTTGTTCGGGTCAGAAATGTTCACAAATGTATCAAGAGATTCTGTCTCAATGATTTCCACATATCAGTAACAGACCGTGAGTAAGTCCTTTAATGTCAAAGCGGGAACGTGCTTGACCGGGTTGAAATTGACTCAATAAGGACAAAATTAATGGAAATGGATGTTAGATATTTCAATTGCCATTTTGCATTTAATATTTAAAAACTAATGGCCTCAGCCTCAGTAATTTATAGCTGTGAGGGCCTTTTTTTTTTCTAAAAAATAAAATTGGCATTTAAAATGGCAAGTACTTTTATCTTTGTAGATATCTCATACAAAGTGGGCATTAAAAAAGTTTATTTTTTGTATCCACTTTAAACCTTGTTTAACAAATTTATTTTACGAGATTAAATGCATTTCATGAGTATGTCGCACTCTCGCACTTGTTCAACAAATCCTTTGCGTATAAAATCATTACAATTACAGGTGGACACAACCAATGAGTTGTCTTGCATTATGCATTAAATATAGAGGTTTACGTGCAAACTAGACACGACTCAATTGGAATAGTATGAGATAATTTTTTTTTTATTTATTTTTTTTTTTTTATTGAAGAGCCTCATTGATTACACTGCAACAGTTTTTAGAATCTAATGGATTTCCACTATAACAAAATTTGTGTCACTATACCAAGTCTACAGAAAATTTAGATTCTAATGGATTTCTACTCCGCTAGATCCTCTTTAAAATCGGTACTTGTCCATCTTAATATTTGTATAGATCTTAAAGAGAATTAGACAGACTGAAATCCTATCGAACCCAAATTGCTTCATCTTAGTACAAGTCTATTTTAAATTCAACCTTTTTATATTTTTTCGCTATTCCACCTATGATCAACCAGGCGTATGAAAATGTCTATGCTCAATAAAGACATATCAAAAGATAAATGCCAAACAATATTGTAAATCTTTCTTTTTATAGGAACGACTCATATATACCAAACAATATTGCAAGTATCAGTGGGAACCAGCAGAGGTGTTAATCTCTCTCACCCAAGAACCGATAGCCCAGCATGAGAACCTTATATTTAAATAAACTGATAATGCTACCGATTTTTTTCTATCAAGTTACCAGTTGACTGGCCCTGATTTTAGGTTGACTTAGAAAATGAACAATCAAATCAAATACTTCTTGCAAACCTTTATCTCTTCTTTATCTCCTTCTGATCAAGTGGCAAGAAAGAGGGCCGGAGATGCTGATAGGGGGACCCATGCTTTGAATGAGCAACAAAAATCTTCTTGCCACTTGGACAGGGAGATGATTTAATTGTTTCGTCAAAGATGTAAAGATTATTGATAAAAAAAAAGCACAAAATTCCTGTAAAATATTAAATAGAATAATTATATTCATTCCCACACTCCAGTCCCTCCTCTGTCCCTGCAACTACAGTAGAGGAAGATTGTACTATGGTCCCCACAAATTATATAGCTTCCCATTTTCCAGTCACTACGCATGTTCCCGCGTCAACCTTCATACGTATAAATACTTAGAAAATAACATGTTAATACTTGCAAAGTAAGATATTAAGACTTGCATGTATAACTTGATATGATGATCTCCATTTTCGAGTACTCTAATGGTCCCGCATCAACTTTCATGTAATGAAGTAGTGGGGACCTCGTATTCCCGCATCAACTTTTTAATAACAAAAATAGTTGACTTGGTATAAATACTTCAGTATATAGGTGTTAGTACTTACAAAATATGATACTAATACTTTGATGCGTAACTTAATATGATCAAACGCCTGAAAATTAAACTTTGTACAATATATATACATATAAATACTTCAGTGCATAGTATAAATAATTTCAATACTTGATATTAATACTTTCAAATGTCATCCAACGCTATATGTTAAAAAATATTAAGTATTACAGTCCCCCATATAGTTATGACAATATTGATATTTTGAGAAACGTGTACATCTCATTTAGTTTGAGTGGTCCCAACAGATATTTATGGTGCAAAGATAATTTGGGAGAATTATTTACGTTAAAATACTTTCGTGTATAGATATAATACTTCCATGCAAAGTTATAAATATTTTTGTTCATAGACATTAATAATTTACAAATTGTACGGGGACGATATGGATTATATAAGGAAATTGTGCGGGGACGATTCCCCTAGGTTAGTTATGGAAGTTATGTGTGGGGATAGTGTGGGGACAAAGATGCGCGAACAGTTATTAGCGTCAAATTAAATAATATATTAGGGATGGAATCTCCTTTTCGAAGATTATTCTGAAGAGCATATCTTTTAGACAATTACAATTGAGAATTTGTGGAAGAAAGATATATCTATTCCTTTTTTTTATGGAGAAATGAATAGTTACAATTGAGAACTTGAATTAAGAGAGCAGAAAGAGAGGAGAAAAAAATAAGGTCTTTGGTCTTTGAATATTAACCTGTAAGCGAGTTGTCTCATGTTACAAAGAGCAAAATTAATCAAACAACGTTAATCTATTAGGCTGATTGTGTAATTAAAAATTAAATTAAAATAACTTTTGGCGTGCAATTTGCTTCACACAACCAATTGCTAATCAGTCGGTACTTGCAAAATTAATTAATCTTAGATAGATTAGGATGTAAATTCACATGACTTTCTCTGATTAATTAAAAGATTAGGATCTAAATTCATAGAATTGTCATAATATCTGATGGTATACATTCTCTTTCTATTGTTGTATAAGAATATACGATTCCCAAGGTCCGATGTAAAAATAATTTAAATCTTTATTTTTTAATTTGCTTCCCAGAACTGGTCTCTGATTAGGACACGAACTCGATCTCTTTTTTTTTTTGTTATATCTTTTATGAGTATTCCAAATTACTTTAATGAAGTTTCTTTTTGTAATTGGTACTGTAACATCCCAAAAACTTGAGTCATGATTTATTGATTATTTATAACCTTTTTAGTAATAACAAAAATTTTAGACCCTTCACTACGAACAGGTTATATTTGCAATAATGAAAAATTAAATGTTGTTCTAGCGAAGAGTTTAATTTGAAAAAAATATAATATTCCAGTGATTCATTCCTGACTTGTTCGGATCAGAAATGTTCACAGATGTATCAAGATATTCTGGCTCAATGATTTCCACATATCAGTAAACAGACCATGAGAGAGTAAGGCATTTAATGTCAAGGTAGAATGGAAAAGGAGGCATGGTTTGAACAGAGGGGTCGTGCTTGACCGGTTAGAAATTGACTCAATAAGGACAAAATTAATGGAAATTAGATATTTCAATTGCCATTTTGCATTTACTATTTTAAAACTAATGGCCACAGCCTCATCAGTAATTTATAGCTGTGAGGGTGTTTTTTTCTTTTCTGAAAAATAAAATTGGCATTTAAAATGGCAAGTATTTTTTATCTTTGTAGATATCTCACACAAACTGGACCTTCAAAAAAATTATTTTTTGTATCCACCTTAAACCTTCTTTAACAAATTTATTTCATGAGATTAAATGCATTCATGAGATTCTGTCTTCAAAAATTTTAGTTTTTGTACGGGTCATGATTAAATGCATTTCATGAGTATGTCGCACTTGTTCAACAAATCCTATGCGTGTGCACAACCAATGGGTTGTCTTGCATTATGCACTAAATATAGAGCTTTACATGCAAACTGGACACGACTCAATTGGATCCAATCTGGTACAGCTAAAGAGATCCACTTAGCTCCATTCTTCTTATTTTCTTAGAAAATGCTACCAAACACTCTGTTCGGAATAGTATGAAATACGTTTATTTATTTATTTTATTGAAGATCCTCACTAATTACACTCCAACAGTTTTTAGATTATTGAGAATTAAAACTGCATCTCCACATAGAGAAACAAAAATTTGTTTCACTGTACTAAGTCTGCAGAAAATCTGAAATCTAATGGATTTCTACTCTGCCTGATCCTCTTTAAAATCTATACTTGTTCATTTTAATATTTGTATAGATCTTCAAGAGAATCAGACATACTGAAATTCTATCGAACCCAAATTGGGTTGTCTTAGTCCATTTGATTAAATCAAATTTGTATAATTTTTTTAAGTTATAACTAAAATTAACTTTTTTCTGATTGTTTAATATTTTATTTCACGATACATCAAAAGATGAGTGTACATAAGACGAGTTAAACATTCTTCAGAAAATAAGGCAATAATTTATGAACGAGGCATGGTATAGTAGATGACCTTTTTTCATGAACAGAATGGAGATCACAGAAGACTTTGGATGTAATAAATAAGTTGCAATTTTTATTAATTAATTCTTGTCTACCTTCTATGTTATTCATTCTGAGAGTTTATCATTGATATTGTGTGAATTATATATACAAATCAAAAGAATATGATCGTACCGAGAAGAATTTTCATATCAATCCACTGATATACTATTTTGAATCTGTTACTTCAGCAAATAATTGATCCATCAGAAAATAAAAAAGTGGGCCTGGGCCTGTATGGGCCGATCTTGCGGAGTGACCATGAGTCACGGTTATTGGATCAAGGCTTTGCAATGATTATGTAAAAGTATTTTGTAGACGGACTGTACAAATATTGTCATAATGATTGCTTGAATATGCTGTGTTGGCTTACTTATATAATTATCTCAAAACCAATAATTCTTACATAATTATAGAAATATTTTGTTCAACAAATAATCACTTATGTTTATGTTTTCTTTTTTCAAGTTATTTAGTTACTAACACTTTTATAAAAAAAAATTGAAATATATTTGAGAATGCACGTAAATGATTAAGTTGTATGATATTTGAGAAAACCAATGTAAATTAATGTCTATCAAAAGAGGCATGGTGACTGATTTTTTTTATGAATAAAAAGAGAAGACCCGATCGATGCTTGTAGGCCAAAGAACCGGCTCTTTCTTATCCAACATGTTATACTACAAAGTACATGGGGGGGGTGTTCCGATGCCCATCGAACCAAAGTCTTCGATAGGTGGTCTCTACCGTCCGATTCACTTTAAGATCTGTGCGCATTACTTTAATATCCGCTCGATCCTCAATTGGAATAGGATGAGATAAGTTTTTTTTCTTTTTTATTGAAGAGCCTCAATAATTACACTGCAACAGTTTTTAGATATTATTATTGAGAATTAAAACTTCATTTCTACATAGAGAAACAAAAATTTGTGTCACTATACCAAGTCTACAAAAAATTTAGAATCTAATAGCTTTCCACTCTGCCCGATCCTCTTTAAAATATGTATTTATCCATCTTAATATTTGTATAGATCTTAAAGAGAATTGGACAGACTGAAATCCTATCGAACCCAAATTGTTTCATCTTAGTACAAATATATTTTAAATTCAACATTTTCTCTATTTTTTCACTATTCCACCTATGATCAACCAGGCGTATGAAAATGTCTATGCTCAATAAAGACATGTCAAAAGATAAATGCTGCCAAACAATATTGTAAATCTTTCTTTTATTGCAACCACTCATATATCCCTACAAAGAAAATTTAGAACAATTAGGTAGCTTGCAAGTATCAGTGGGAACCAGAAGGTGTTAATCTCTCTCACCCAAGAACCGAGATCTGAAAATTAAGCCAGAAGAAAAAAAAGCCTTTCATGTAGTTTGATGTCTATGTTTGTTCACTAAGGGGCTTTAATTTGATATGCTTATTTTATCCAAAATAATTTTGATATACATACATCTTAAAAATAACATAGACATCAAACTGTATATATAATTGTTGTAAGACAGCAGAAAGCACAACAATTTGAGAAACTATTTCATTATCTCAATTCAAGATAAATTCACTTCCAGATTTTACAAATAACTGAAGCACTGTAGAAAGCACTGAATGCATATGATTAACTAGTGCTGGCAACTTTGTTATAGTTTAACACCAACAACCCTGAAATATTTCAATTCACAAAATACAAGATAGTTGAAAAGAAACTGAAACTGATAGCACAAAATTTTTCACTGCCGATAGCCCAGTAGAGATGGAGAACTAACCACGAAATAATCGAAAATAAAACCCATCCACAATGAAATTAAACTGCTCACTCCCATTCTCCCATGATACAAGAGCCCAAATTACAGAGGCAAACCCCACACCTAACTCTAGTCCAATAGAAATAGAAAGCCCAATTATATTAGTAGAAGACTTTGAAGGCAAATCTTATTAAACCCATCATTTGAAGGGGTTGTTGCACACTGCATTGATAAAGGACTACCACAAAATTTGGGGTTACCCAAGTAAGAAGCATTCAAAAAGGTTGAGAATTGGCGGGCTTCGGATATTTCTCTGACTAAATTGTTGTACGAGAGATTTAGCACAGAAAGAAAAGTGAGCAAGGTGAGCTCCTGGGAAATGTTTCCGGAAAGTTGGTTGAAAGAGAGATCCAGCGATTGAAGTTGGTATAAATTAGCAAATTCTGTTGGAATAAGACTAGTTAGGACATTATGTGATAGGTTAAGCACATCAAGTGACTTGAGTTGTCCAATCTCTTCCGGAATTTCCCCCGAAAATCCATTTTGTGACATATCAAGGGAACTGAATATGCTAAGTGAACTCTTTATCTCCATTTCTAGTCCTTTGGATATGACCGTAATTGAATTATGATAAAAATATGAACCCCAAAACTGAAATGTACTAGAATCTAAATTAGTCACCATAGCCTTCAGGTTTTCAAAAACAATTTTGGGGATAATGCCTCCGAAATTATTTGATGAATGATAAAAAAACCTTTAGTGTGGGGAAAAATGAATTATCTGTTTTTGTTTTGGCTTCCATAGTTGAAATTGTGCCATAGAATTGATTTGATCTTAACACAAGTACGTACTCTTAACTTGTTGAGGTTTCCGAGCCAAAAAGGAAATTTATTCACCATTTGATTATTTCCGAGATTTAAGACCTCTAGATCGTTACAGTTCATTAGTAACTGAGGCAAACTTCCCCTTATTCTATTTCCACTCAAATTTATTGTTCTAAATTTGCATCCTTGACTAATATTCCGTGGCAATGGCTCAGTTAATTTGTTACTTCTCAGGTTAAGAATTTCCAATTTAGAATTTTCTAGAAGGCAAGATGGCATCGTACCAGTAAAATTGTTATATGAAAGATCAAGAAATTGTAGCGATGACATATTACAAATGGAATGGGGGATCAATCCCACTAGGTTATTGTTAGAGACGATGGAAAGATAAATAAAGTACTTGGATGAGAAATCAAAATACACAGGCAATGAATGGATGTAGTTGGATGAGAAATCTACAAAAAATATATTTCTTTGGTAAGTCAGGAATGAAGGGAACTTTGTTAAATTGCACGATGCCAAAAATAGATATATTAATTGGGGAAATGAAGCATAGAATGATTAGTTGTGTCTGCCTTCGGTAATTGACAATTTGTTGTTTGAGAGATCCAAAGTTTCGAGGTTCTTATTGTGCTTGATGACGTCTATATTCAATGTACCACTGAAATTATTTGATATATACAAAACTTAACCACATGAGCTGAGGGGATTTGAAAATAGAAATTGGTACCTGTCCTTGAAGATTGTTCGAATCAAGGAAAATATATTCCAAAATTGATGATCTATTTAGGAACTCTGGTAAATATCCTGAAATCAAATTTGTATAAATTTTTTTTAAGTTATAACTAAAATTAGTATTTTCCTGATTTTTTAATATTTTATTTCACGATACATTAAAACATGAGTGTATTAAGATGAATTATACATTCTTCAGAAAATAAGACTTTTTAAGAAAATATTAAGTAAATGAATTTTCGAATAGTTTAAAAAAAAAAACATAATTTCAATCGAATGATTTTTCAATCAAATTTAACTCCATGGGTCCACCCCTGCCAAAATATTTATTTAATTATACACCAAGTCTCCAATAAATTCCAACAAAATATGATTCAAGTCATGATCAATGTAAGTAGGTTAAATGGTCTCCAGCAAGTCACAACATCAAATCTCTCTTCTAGATAGAGGTTTTTTTTTTTAATCTAATGAATTTTTTAGTGAAATTTTGAAAATTAGAAAAATAAAATTGAGTTAATAATTTTACAATCAAATTTGTAATTTGTACAATTCTTCTACTTTTTCATGAGCTAATTTCTTTATTCAAAGAGTGATGGAATAAATTAATTGACATTTTACAAATGATGTTCATTTATTAATAGCAGGGAGGTACCAAGCTTTCGAACTATAAGGATCAATCATATAATATTTTTTTTATGAAGAATGAGAATCAAATTTGCTATATTTTCATATTTTACACTAAATTATATCAAAAATCATATGTAAATACAAAAATTAAAAAAAAAAATGAGAATTCCTTTTACTTGAGTCCACCTCTGATTAATAGTCTTCTATTGTTCCACTTTTTTTTGTCATTTTCACATTCAATCAAACACGTTTGAAAAATATGAAATAAATATCTATTATTTTATTAAAGATTTCAGTATAATCCAACATCTTTTAAATATTATTTATTGAAAATAGATCATAAAAACAAAAACTCATACCATTATACTAAACTCGTAGTTCTTAATAAAAATTTATTCTAAATTATACTTTTTCTATTTTTTCTCAGTATTCCATCTATGATCAAACACACATATAAAAATGTCTACAAACAGGCAAGTGTACTGTGCAGCACGAATTTGACTCTGTTGTTCTTCAAATGGGATAGCAAGATTATGTTATTCTAAATCTAACTATTAAAATTTTTATGCTCGAATCTCAATACAGATAAAAAGTTAGATTTAAAATAACAGAGTTCTATTATCCCGTTTGAATAACAGCAGAGTCAGATCCGTGCAGCATAGCACAACACTGTCTCCTACCAGCACGGAGAGAATTGAATGTGTATGCTCTCAATAAAGGCAGGTCAAAGGATATTGCAGCGAGCAGCGACAATGGGCATGACCCACATTTATTTTAGGGTGTTGTAAGCACATTTATTTTTCCTGTTAACTTGGTAACGCTACCAAGTTTTTCAAAAAAAAAAAAAAAATAATCTTCTTAGATTAAATATTGTTGTATATTGGATAAGTCATAAAATTTCAAATATTGTAAAAGATTTATAGGAAAATTATTTTCCTTTTTGCAACGCAAATCACAATCAATGTAGTTATAATAATTTTTCTGTCAAGTAATATGGTTTAAGTAATAAAAAACCATTTTTTTCTGGCTAGAAGAACAACTTATTTATAAATAATATTGTTGTAAATTCTGACACTGTATATTTAAATTTTAAGATGGTTAACAGTTTAAACATCTGATGAATGTAATATAACTAGTTGTAAAAAATGTTTATTTAGACTGATTAATTGGCCGATTATTAGTCGTTGGAAGTGACCGAACCTTCAAAGATTTTTCTGATTATTTCGCTATTCCACCTATGATCTGTTGGTATAAATTTTCAGAATATTCGGATAGTTATAAATTAATTAAAATAGAGTTATCCGGATCGTGCGAAGCACTGTCCTAAAGCATATTCCGTCTCATCGTGCAAGATGGAACTGCAACCAAGATAATCCGGGTTTGTTGACTTCTTAGGCACGCCATGGAAGCAACTGATGATAACTCCGTAATATCCAGCATAGATTAGATTAATTAATCAAGATAAATAAAATATTATGTGGGAGAGAATCAAGGTTTTTTTTTTTTCACTTGGATACAAAACGAAGAGAAGGATCTATATCAAAATTGAGAGATGTATGCAAAATGAGATAGAGCCTGTATATTTTTATTTCTGTTCATTTGTTTGATCTATAACAGAGAAGAGAGATAGAGCCCTATATATAATCATAAAGGTTGCACCTCTTTATAACAGATGTTAAGAAAACAAATCGAATTAATTAGAGAGTGAATGGAGATTAATAGCTTGGTTTAATTATTTCTGTTATCACAGAAAATACGGAAATAAATAGAGGCTTGCTGGCGCCTCTTCAATGTTTTCATTAATGAATAACGGTTATAATAAGAAAGAACCTGAAATTGGATTAATTAGATATGAGGATTTTCATATTAGTCCTCAACTTTGCAAAATATTACAAACGATTGATTTTAACAATTTTGAATTTTTAGAACTCAAATTCCAACATGATCAAACAGGCATATGAAAATGTCTATGCTCAATTAATAAAGGCATGTCAAAGGATAAATGTAGGGGTGTCAACGGGTACGGTAAGGGTCGGGTGGAAGCATTTTCATACCCGTACCCGTTTCAAATTATTCTTACCCTTACCCTACTCGTACCCATTACAAATTGTCTTACCCGTACCCTACCCTTATCCGTTATGGTTGTCGGATAACGAAACGGTAACGGATAAATAACGGGTAATACTTGTATAATAATTATTTTTATTATTTATTAAATAAAACACTAAAACACATTTATTCGTCGTATATATAATCACATTGCTAATATGAAAATTAATTTCAACTAAATTGTTTTGTAGATGACATCTTTCTAGTAAATTTTAAGAGAGATATTGTTTTTGTGCTTAGAGGGATAATGTCTTTCTTCTAAACCATTCAACTTTATAGTAAGAGAGCTAGTTAAAAGAAGTCTTTTGTGCTTCCAAACTATTAAGTTCAATAGGCTATAAGTTATTAAACTTTATTGGAAATTTGGAATTTGCTGGAAAACCGTGGAACTTATTTAAGTGCTTTAATGTTGAAATATTTTTGACACATTTACATAGATAGATGGTCAAATGTTCATGCTAGAAAATTTAATAATTTTTATTTTCCAAGACCAAGAGTAGTTGGCTGTTGGAGATTGATAATAATTCAATGCTCATTAAGAATTTAAGATATCTAATTTAAATATATTTTTTTATATAATTACCCGATCGGGTAATGGGTACGAAATAGGCTTTACCCGTACCCTTACCCGTTTTGATAACGAAAAAAAATCTTTACCCGTACCCATACCTGATAAGTTTACGAAAAAAAAATCTTACCCGTACCCGTCTTATTGAATACGGTACGGATCGGGTAAACGGATAAACGGGTGCCATTGACACCCCTAGATAAATGCTACCAAACAATATTGTAAATCTTTCTTTTATAGGAACGACTCATATATCCCTACAAAGAAAAGCTTTAATTTAGAACAATTAGGTAGCTTGCAAGCATCAGTGGGAACCAGCAGAGGTGTTAATCTCTCTCACCCAAGAACCGAGATCCACCACTGCTCCTCTGAAATTATGCATTATTCTAAATCTGGCTCTCTCTCACCCAAGAACCGAGATCCACCACTGCTCCTCTGAAATTATGCATTATTCTAAATCTGACAAGCCAGAAGAAAAAATGAAAGGAAAAAAAAGCCTCTCATGTAGTTTGATGTCTATGTTTATTCACACAGGAGCTTTAATTTGATATGCTTATTTTTATCCAAATAATTTTGATATACATAAATCTTAAATAACATAGACATCAAACAGCAGAAAGCAAAACAATATATTGTAGAAACTATTTCATTATCTCAATTCAAGAAAAATTCACTTCCAGATTTTACAAATAACTGAAGCACTGTAGAAAGCATTGAACGCCTATTAGTAACTAGTGCTGGCAACTTTGTTCAGTTTAACACTAACAACCCTGAAATGTTTCAATTCACAAAATACAAGATATTCAAAAGAATATGAAATTGATAGTACATAATCATGTGTCGGCATAAGAACCATACATTTAAATAAATTAAAGAAAGCACAAAATTATTATTCACTGCCGATAGCCCAGCAGAGATGACGAACTATCCACGGAATATGACAAAATAAAACCCATCCACAATGAAATTAAACTGCTCTCTCTCATTCTCCCATGATACAAGAGCCCAAATTACAAAGGCAAACCCCACACCTAACCCTAGTCCAATAGAAAAAGAAAGCCCAATTATATCAGTAGAAGACTTTGAAGGCAAATCTTTATTAAATTCATCATTTGAAGTTGTTGTTGCACACTGCATTGATAAAGGGCTACCACACAATCCGGGGTTACCCAAGTAAGAATCATTCAAAAAGGTTGAGAATTGGCGGGCTTCGGGTATTTCTCCAACTAAATTGTTGTAGGAGAGATTTATCACAGAAAGAAAAGTGAGCAAGGAGAGCTCTTGGGGAATGTTTCCGGAAAGTTGGTTGAAAGATAGATCCAGTGATTGAAGTTGGTGTAAATTGGCAAATTCTGATGGAATTGGACCGGTCAGGGTGTTACGTGATAGGTTAAGCACATCAAGTGACTTGAGTTGTCCGATCTCTTCCGGTATTTCCCCCGAAAATCCATTTTGTGATAGATCAAGGGAACTGAATATGCTTAGTGAATTCTTTATCTCTATTTCTTGTCCTTTGGATATGACCGTAATTGAAATACGATAATAATCTGAATCCGAAAACTGTAATGTACTAGAATCTAAATTAGTCACCATAGCCTTCATGTTTTCAAAAAAAATTTTGGGGATAATGCCTCTGAAATTATTTGATGAAAGATCAAAAACCTTCAGTGTGGGGAAAAATGAATTCACTGTTTTTGTTTTGGCTTCCATAGTTGAAATTGTGCCATAGAATTGATTTGATCTTAACACAAGTACTCTTAACTTGTTGAGGTTTCCTAGCCAAAAAGGAAATTTATCCACTATTTGATTATTTCCAAGATCTAAGACCTCTAGATCGTTACAGTTCACAAGTGACTGAGGCAAACTTCCCATTATTCTATTTCCATTCAAATCTATTGTTGTCAAATTGCATCCTTGACTAATATTCCGTGGCAATGGCCCAGTTAATTTGTTACTTCTCAGGTTAAGGATTTCCAATTTAGAATTTTCTAGAAGGCAAGATGGCATCGTGCCAATAAAATTGTTATATGAAAGATCAAGAAGTTGTACCGATGACTTATTACAAAAGGAAAGGGGGATCAATCCCGCTAGGTTATTGTTAGAGATGGAAAGAAAAAATAAGTACTTGGATGAGAAATCAAAATATACAGGTAATGAATTGAAGTAGTTAGATGAGCAATCTACAAATAGAATATTTGGTGGGAGGAGGGGTACTGGTCCTGAAATTCTGTTGTTATTGATATAAAGTTCTTGTAATATCGAGAAAGAGGTAAAATGTGTGTCCCCCTCTATTTTAGTAAAGAAATTATGAGATAAATTGAGAATCTTGATACTTTCTTTACTATTTAACAAATCTGGTATAACACCATCCATTATATTATTTGAGAGGTCTAGGTAGGAAATATTTCTTTGGTAAGTCAGGAAAGAAGGGAACTTTGTTAAATTGCACGATTCCAAAAATAGAGAATCTAGTTGGGGAAATGAAGCATAGAATGATTCGTTGTTTCTTCCTTCGCTAATTGACAACTTGCTGTTGTTTGAGAGATCCAAATAATAGAGGTTCTTATTGTGCTTGATGACGTCCATATTCAATGTACCACTGAAATTATTTGATGCAAGATATAACTCACTGAGCTGAGGGGATTTGAATATGGAAATTGGTACCTGTCCTTGAATATTGTTGTAATTAAGGTCAATACCTTCCAAAATTGATGATCCATTTAGGAACTCTGGTAGATATCCTGAGAATTGGTTATCTGATAGATCCAATAATAACAAGGAAGGGTGAGAAAACAAAGATAAGGGTATGGTACCTGTCAATCTGTTTGACCATAAGGACAGTTCTTCGAGTTTTGTAAGGTTTGTTATTGAAAGTGGAAGTTCACCGTAGAAACTACAGTTGGAGAGAACAAGTATCGATAAATATTGAAGATTTCCAATTGAATATGGCAGTTGACCTGACAACATTGGATTGTGTGATAAAAAAAGTTTTGTAAGATTTGTAAGTTGAAATAATTCATCCGGGAGATTTCCTCTTAACCCACAAGCTCCCATGGATAGCCTTTGAAGGGTTGTGCGCACTTGGAAAACTGCTTTTCCCCACTCAGATCCGTTCAGTGAAATGTCAACCCCATTCAAGCGAAGAGCTTGGAGATTGGAGAGGTTGCTGAGTAAGGTTTCCAGGCCCTTGTCATGAAGATAAAAGATATTTTCTGATAAGTTAAGTGCAATAAGGTTTGTAAGGGCAGAAAATCCCATCGGAACTTTACCGGCAAAGCCAGAATTGTATAAGTCGAGATAGGTTAAATTAGCAAGTTGCTCAAACCCAGTTTGTGGTATGATAGAATAGTTGAAGTTGTTATAAGCAAGATTGAGGTACCGAAGAGAGGTGAGATTGAACAAAGCTGGGTGCAATTTACCCGAGATGCCTCTCTCAGTAAGGTTAAGAGCAGTCACCATCCCGGTTTGCTCATCGCATGCAATGCCGTCCCATATGCAACAGTCGGTAGTTGCATTCCATGAGTGGAGCTCAGTGGTATTGAAACCTTTCTTGAGTTGAATCAAGGCATCACGTTGGTTAGGAAGGCAGTGGGTTTGTGTTTGAGTGGTGGTATTGATGTAGAACGAGAAGAGAACAAGTAATATGGAAAAAAGTGTAGCTAGTGTCATTGCAGGAGAGAAACAGAGTAACACGAGAATTATGTTTCTGTTTGTATAGTAAAATACCTTGTGACTGGGTTCCCTTTATATGCGTTTCTTTTCTCGGCTTTTTTCTGTCCTTATTATACCTATCACTGTACACAAAAGTTGAATTTGTCTTTGAATATTAAAAGAGCAAAGGGAACAGCCAAATTAGTCACCTTTTTTAGTATTCAAGACAAAAGACAAATAGAAAAGTGGTTTTTTTTTTTTTAATGGTAATACTTTATATTTTATTTTCCACCTTTCTAAGAAAAATTTCAGGCATAGAAATATTAGTGGCAGACACATATGGTAAATAGGTGTCATGCACCGAATTTGACACCACATGAAATTCATTTTATATTTATATTTATATATTGGTTAGTGACTTACACAAATCCTATATTTGTATAAATAATTAAACTTGAATTATAAATTACTAACTATTTATTTAATATATTGTTAAATAAAATTTAAAGCATTCCTAGACTAAAATGGAACCCATATACTTATAACCGTACAATCAACTAACTTCAAAATAGTTGTTCATATTATTTAACACAAATTAAAAATAAATCTAAACATATTATGACTGTTATAAATATTTCTTCAATTACTTTTTTTATATTATTAAGTCAAATAAAATCTCCACATGTGTGATAACCTATGTGATAAAATCTCCACATGCGTATCTGATACTCGTCCGATACGTATCTGACTCGTTCTGCCAAATCAAATACTGCATGGACCACGCATACACCAGCGGACTGCGCTCCAGCCCATGCACCGCGCGTGAACCATCTCCCAAAAACAATTTTTTCTTACGCTAGCGGGAATCGAACCCATGTGCTATGACCCACACACGATGCCTCTTGACCACTGCCCTAGATATCATTTGTTGTTAGACGTTGGTACCTATTATATTTAATATATAGTTAAGCTATTCTATTGTATCTGATTTTCTTATATTTAATGTATACAAATATTTTAATAATATAACTAAAATGATAAAATATATATATATATATATTTTTAATAATAGGCGTATCGTATCCTTGATTTTTGAAAATTACCGTATCGCCGTATCCGTATCGTATCCGGTACGATACCCATACCCGCATCCATGCAACATAGGTGATAACTGAGTTGCTATAATTGAGTTGTTCAAGAAAAATAAGAATATTTCTAGTTTAACAGGAAATCTATATAAACACATAATATTCAAAATGATGCGAAATATATCAGAATGAAATAATAATTCCTTCGACTAAGTGCTTTAACTCATGTCACCTAATATTTTCAAGTATTTAAAAAAATAGGATGTTACACTTAGTCAAACTTAATATTTCCATGGCTGAAATTTTTCTTAGAAAGGTGGAAAATAAAATATAAAGTATTACCACTAAAAAAAGAGGTAAAAACTGCTTTTCTATAAAGTTAAAGAAGGTCTTCGGTCTTCGGTCTTTTGTCTTTGAATATTAAAAGAGCAAAGGGAACAGCCAAGACTATTACTCTGAGTCTATGACTGATTGAGAAGCGACTTAGTCTCGTGTTACATGTCACAAAGAGCAAAATTAATCAAACAACGTTAATCAGTCGGTACTTGCAAAATTAAATTAAAAGATTAGTATCTAAATTCATACAACTGTCATAATATCTAATGGCATACATTCTCTTTCTGTTGTGGTATAAGAATATACGATTCCCAAGGTCCGATGTCAAAATAATTTGTATTGGGAAGATGGAATTGGCCTTCTTTTTTAAATCATTATTTTTTAGTTTGCTCCCCTGAACTGGGAATTTTTTTTTATAAACCATAATTAAAGAAAAAATTAGAAAAACAAACAATTACTTTTTATTATTTTTACAAAAATTATAAGAATAGAGTTGGCAACTTGGTCAGAATTTTATTTTTTATCAAGAGCCGAATTAGCAATTCGGCCCCGAGTTGTTTTACAGTTTTCACGGAAAAACTCTGTAGCCATCAGTGTAATGCAGAGAGACCGAGTTGCCATCTCGACCCAATATTTTTTTGCAGCTGGGACCGAGTTGTCATTTCAGTCCCAACGGTTTTTGTTTTTTTAGAGTTTGCATATAAATACTCTTTTTTTTTAGAATTAAAGCGGGGCCGAGTTAGCAACTCGGTTTGGCGTTTTTTTAGAAATTTTTTGTAGTCCGTCTTTATAAAAACTGTAAAATAATTCGAAACTGGGACAGTGGGATGTCAAATCTGTCTGTCATAAAAAAAATTCAGGGGAATTTTGATCAGAGGGAACGTGCTTGACCCATTGACCGATAGAAATTGACTCAATAAGAACAAAATTAATGGAAATAAATATGGATGTACGACTGAGGAGGCAGCTTAACACGGTTTAGGAGGCCCCACATCTGAGACTAACAAGTCATCTGTGGTAGAACCTGCGCATACAATGGAGATGAGTCATCAAATGATGTGAGAAAGGGTACAGTAAATATATTATGTCAAAATTCAAAACAGTAAATTATTTTTCTTACCATATATTAATTTCCTGTACAAACATGTTGGATGTAAAATGCAATTTTCTATAAAGACAAGGGCCCAATTGAAAAGATGCTGACAAAATTACCCAACCATCGGATCAAAAGAAGAAAAGAAGATATATATATATCAGCTAAAAATCTGCCACAGTACTTCTTTAACCTCCTTTTGCCTCTTCAAACGGTAATGACAGGAAGCACTTTTTTTTCGTTTAAAAAATAAAATAAAAAATAAGAAAGAAAGAAAAAAAACTATAAAAGACTTCAAATGACAAATTTGAACTGTTGAAATCTATTTATCTTACAAATGATTCGTCTACATACAAAATATTTAATTTTTAGAATTAATTTTGTATAAAACCAAATGGTAAAAAAATAGTTCAAAATAAATGTATTAAAATTAATTTTTTAACTTTCTAATTTTGACCGCTTGATTCTATATACAATTAATTCAAAATTTTAAAATTTTTGTATGTAGACGTATTGCTCGTAAAATAGACTGGGTTCAACAATTCAGATTTATCATTTGAAATTAATTCGATAAATTTTAGAGTGAAATTCACAAATATCTTAGTGAAGTTAAGAACACCCTACTTTTACTCTTAAATTAGGAGGTAAAAGTTTGATTTTTCTAAAGGATAAACAAATAAAATTATTCGCTATGTACATATTTTTGTTATTTATTACAATATTTATGAAGAATCACACTATCACGTGACATGAAGTGTAGTCTATATATGCCGCATTAATGATCCATTAAAGCCCATCCAGCCCATTTAGGATAATCTGTAATCATCCGTATTGGGTCCGTTTTGGGTAAAGATTTTAACAGGGTAATTTTGACTTCATGCAGCGTGCAAACCATGTGCAGCTCTGTTTTAATTCTATAGTTAGTGCGCTGCATGAAACAAAAAATATTTATTCCACATTATCTTCTGAGAGCACCTCCAACAAAGAAATTGAATAAAAATTCACATCAACTGCAAAGTACAATTTAGAAATTAAATAAATTTTAATTTTTAAAGCTCTACAATCGTAAAACTAAAGTTTGGAAAGAGAGACAGAAAAAGAATGGGCTATTTTTTACGGCTAATAATTTTGTTCCATTCTGTTAGCGTGTTAAAAAAAAAGTATTTTCTTTATAAGTAAATTTGCTTTATTAGCAATTAATCCACATCTCAACAATTGCCACATAAGATTAGCAACTGCAAAACAATTGCCAATGCAGATGCTCTGAGATATCTCATATATTGCGTGACTGACGTGTCGATTGCCTATTCGGGATAGCTCAAGGGACAGTATTATTTGAGCTTTGAGATTCGTGCAGGACGTATTTGAACGGTTGAGGTTTTTCAAAAAGTCTCGCAAAATATGAGATATCTCAGAGAATGCGAATACCATTTTCTTTTAATCTAACACAGGAGCGTCTGTCAAATTCCATGTGGTTGATTCTGAACCGTGAGATCTACACGAAGAACGGCATAGATTTGTTCAGATTTCCCTTAAGAATATTTTGTTGAAAATGTCTGTGGCTCTGTGCATATATATCAATGTGTAATTGAGTCATTATCAAGTGGTTTATATATCCGGAAATTCTAAGTCGTTAATATTTCTTATTTTACAATATGTTTTAGTGCAAAAACAAAATTAATTTGTACAAAAATTAAATGTCGTGTATAAATAATATTTTTGTTTTGTGACCGGATACACATCTAACGAATTGTGAATTGTATTAGAACCTAAAAAGAAAAACATAAGCTGAAACAAATGGGTTCCTGGCATTTAAGATAGGAGTGTAAATGATACCAACCCATACCGAATTCGATAAGGTTGGTATGATTAAAGTTTTGTTTACGTTAGTTTATCGGGTATGGGTTAAGACTATTTTGTACCCGTTACCTATATAGGTAATTATATATAATAAAATTATATGATAACTTTTGAGCAATAAATATTGTTTCAGTTTTGTTATTCACTATATGTTTTTTGCTATAAGAAAAATGTTCAATTGATCAGTTGAGTTTAAACTGAATTATATTCGTTTTATCAGATTTTAGTTGATCAGCATAGATATATTTGATCCAACAGAATAATTCGAATAACCAAAGTACAAACCGAACAAATTAAATTAAACTTTAATTTAGTCCGTTTGATGAAATCAAATTTGTATAATTTTTTTTTGAAGTTATAACTAACAATTAACTTTTTCCTGATTGTTTAATATTTTATTTCACAATACATCAAAATATGAGTAAACATAAGACGAGTTAAGCATTCTTCAGAAAATAAGGCATTAATTTATGAACGAGGCATGGTATAATAGCTGACCTTTTTTCATGAACAGAATGGGAATCACTGAAGACTTTGGATGTAATAAATAAGTTGCAATTTTTATTAATTAATTCTTGTCTACCTTGTGTTATTCATTCTGAGAGTTTATCATTGATATTGTGTGAAATATATATACAAATCAAAAGAATATGATCGTACCGACAAGAATTTTAATAATAATTCACTACTGTACTATTTTTAATCTGTTACTTCAGTAAATAATTGATCCATCAGAAAATATAAAAAAGTGGGCCTGGGCCTGTTTGGTCCTGGGCCTCCTTCGATAGACGATCTTGCGCCGTTGCCGAGTGGCGAGTGACCATGAGTCACGGTTATTGGATCAAGGCATTGCAATGATTATGTGAAAGCATTTTGTAGTCATCTAAACTTCACATTTATATGTGTTTAGGCGGACTGTACAAATATTGTCGTAATGATTGCTTGAATATGTTGTGTTGGCTTACTTATATAATTACCTCAAAACCAATGATTCTTGCATAATTATAGAAATATTTTGTTCAACAAATAATCACTTATGTTTATGTTTTTTTTTTTTCAAGTTATTTGGTTACTAACACTTTTATAATAAAATATGAAATTTATAAGATTAAAGAATGCACGTAAATGATTAAGTTGTATGATATTTGAGAAAACCAATGTAAATTAATTTAATGTCCATCAAAAGAGGCATGGTAACTGATAGTTTTTCATTAACATAATAAAAAGAGAAGACCCGATTCCAAAGAACCGGATGTTTCTTATCCAACATGTTATAATGCATATATAGTACATAATATTTTAATTGGGAATAATAATTGAGAGAATCGCATTCAAATAACTTGCTGGACATTGATGTTGTTCTCAATGTGTTTATCAACAATGCAAAATTGTTACAGAAAATTATTTCTGCAAACAATTTAAGGTGGTAAGCTAAAGCAAACACAATAGTTCTAATATTAACTGCTGATATTAGCACTGTGCCATAAACTTGAGTTTTAACCGCTTAAGAATTTGTTCTAAAAAAATTTAAGAAAAGTGCTCTAAGCATGTCTAAGACAGTTGTTCGGCCAACTTAAACAGCTATGGAAGCTAAATCTTATCAAAGAAAGCTAAAACTTTGCAGCCGCACACCCACTTAGTCATTACATAAACAAAGACAAATATGCAAGAAAAACAAATCCACACTACCCTTTTCCTAAAATCACAAACTCCAACTCTTACGTGTAGTTGCACCAAAATAGTTAGTTGATCAAGAGCATCTACATCTCTAAAACTTTTGGAGTTTCTAAATAATTGTTAACTAATTTTTAGAATTTTTAGACTCTCTGCATTTCTAAACCTTCACATCCCTGAAATTAAAATTAGAATTTCTTAATTACCACATCAACATGCATTTAATTAAGATTAAGAGTTTCTAAACCTCCACATCCCTGAAGTTAAAATTTTAGCGAATCATCTTGCCACGTCAGAGTTTAGAAATGATTTTATATTACGAAACTATTAATTGGACAAAGTTACTAAATAAGAAATCTATCGACATCCCTGAAATTGATTTAGAAACTACCAAATTAGTTTAGATACTTTAAAAGTTTCAGAGTTGTAGATGCTCCACATTAGTAAATGCATGCCAAAGACTAAGTCTCCGTCACAGCATCAACTTTCTCATCAATATATGATTCCTAGTCTATGATCAATGTACGCAGGTCAAATGGTTTCGACCCAGTCACAACATCAAATCTCTCTTCTAGAGAGTGGTTTTATAAAAGAAATGAATGAAATTGTGATAATTATAAAATAAAGTTGAGTTAAAATTTTACAGTCCAATTTGTGATTTGTACAAGTAAGTGATCTTTCTTCTACTTTTTCATGAACTAATTATTTATTCAAAGAATGATGGGATAAATAAATTGACATTTTTAAGAGATGATTATTTATTAATATTCTATTGTTCCATGTTTTTTTTTTATCTCTTTTACTTTCAATCGAACATGTTCGGAATTAGAATGAAAAAATGGCATGGAGGAAACCACAACAATTGGAGAAACTATTTCATTATCTCAATTCAAGATAAATTCACTTCCAGATTTTACAAATAACTGAAGCACTGTAGAAAGCATTGAACGCCTATTATTAACTAGTGCTGGCAACTCTGTTCAGCTTAACACTAACAACCCTGAAATATTTCAATTCACAAAATACAAGATAGTTCAAAAGAAAATGAAACTGATAGTACATAATCATGTGTCCGCATGAGAACCTTAAAGAACAAAATTATTATTCACTGCCGATAGCCCAACAGAGATGGAGAACTATCCACGGAATAGTCGAAAATAAAACCCATCCACAATGAAATTAAACAGCTCTCTCCCATTCACCGATGATACAAGAGTCCAAATTACAGAGGCAAACCCCACACCCAACCCTAGTCCAATAGAAATAGAAAGCCCAATTACATCAGTAGAAGACTTTGAAGACAAATCTTTATTAAACCCATCATTTGAAGGGGTTGTTGCACACTGCATTGATAAAGGACTACCACACAATCCCGGGTTACCCAAGTAAGAAGCATTCAAAAAGGTTGAGAATTGGCGGGCTTCGGGTATTTCTCCAAATAAATTGTTATACGAGAGATTTAGCACAGAAAGAAAAGTGAGCAAGGTGAGCTCCTGGGGAATGTTTCCGGAAAGTTGGTTGAAAGAGAGATCCAGTGATTGAAGTTGATGTAAATTGGCAAATTCTGATAGAATTGGACCGGTCAGGGCATTATGTGATAGGTTAACCACATCAAGTGACTTGAGTTGTCCGATCTCTTCCGGTATTTCCTCTGAAAATCCATTTTGTGACAGATCAAGGGAACTGAATATGCTAAGTGAATTCTTTATCTCCATTTCTAGTCCTTTGGATATGACCGTAATTGAATTATGAAAATAATATGAACCCCAAACATAAAATGTAGTAGAATCTAAATTAGTCACCACCTTCATGTTTTCAAAAACAATTCTGGGGATAATGCCTATGAAATTATTGGATGAAAGATCAAAAACCTTCAGTGTGGGGAAAAATGAATTATCTGTTTTTGTTTTAGCTTCCATAGTTGAAATTGTGCCATAGAATTGATTTGATCTTAACACAAGTACTCTTAACTTGTTGAGGTTTCCGAGCCAAAAAGGAAATTTATCCACTATTTGATTATTTCCAAGATTTAAGACCTCTAGATCGTTACAGTTCATTAGTGACTGAGGCAAACTTCCCATTATTCTATTTCCACTCAAATCTATTGTTCTCAAATTGCATCCTTGACTAATATTCCGTGGCAATGGCCCAGTTAATTTGTTACTTCTCAGGTTAAGAACTTCCAATTCAGAATTTTCTAGAAGGCAAGATGACATCGTACCAGTAAAATCGTTATATGAAAGATCAAGAAATTGTAGCGATGACATATTACAAATGGAAAGATGGATCAATCCCGCTAGGTTATTGTTAGAGATGGAAAGATAAATAATGTTCTTGGATGAGAAATCAAAATATACAGGCAATGAATGTATGTAGTTGGATGACAAATCTACAAAAAATATATTTCTTTGGTAAGTCAGAAATGAAGGGAACTTTGTTAAATTGCACGATGCCATATTTAGATACCATAGTTGGGGAAATGAAGCATAGAATGATTCGTTGTTTCTTCCTTCGGTAATTGACAACTTGTTGTTTGAGAGATCCAAATAGTTGAGGTTCTTATTGTGCTTGATGACGTCTATATTTAATGTACCACTGAAATTATTTGATGCAAGATTTAACCAATCGAGCTGAGGGGATTTGAATATGGAAATTGGTACCTGTCCTTGAAGATTGTTGTAATGTAGGTCAATATATTCCAAAATTGATGATCCATTTAGGAACTCTGGTACATATCCTGAGAATTGGTTATCTGATAGATCCAATAAGAGCAAGGAAGGGTGAGAAAACAAAGATAAGGGTATGGTACCTGTCAATCTGTTTGACCATAAGGACAGTAATTCGAGTTCTGTAAGGTTTGTTATTGAAAGTGGAAGTTCACCATAGAAGCTACAGTTGATGAGAGTAAGTAACGATAAATATTAAAGATTTCCAATTGAATATGGCAGTTGACCTGACAACTTTGGGTTGTATGATAAATCAAGTTCTGTAAGATTTATAAGTTGGAATAATTCATCCGAGAGATTTCCTCTTAACCCACAATCTTCCATGGATAGCTCTTGAAGGGTTGTGCGCACTTGGAAAACTGCTTTTCCCAACTCAGATCCGTTCAGTGAAATGTCAACCCCATCCAAGCGAAGAGCTTGGAGATTGGAGAGGTTGCTGAGTAAGGTTTCCAGGCCCTTGTCATGAAGATAAAAGCCAGAATTGGATAAGTTAAGTGTGATAAGGTTTGTAAGGGCAGAAAATCCCATCGGAACTTTACCGGCAAAGCCAGAACCGCATAAGTCGAGATAGGTTAAATTAGCAAGTTGCTCAAACCCGGTTTGTGGTATGATAGAATTGTTGAAGTTGTTATAAGCAAGGTTGAGGTACCGAAGAGAGCTCAGATTGAACAAAGCTGGGTGCAATTTACCCGAGATGCCTCTCTCAGTAAGGTTAAGAGCAGTCACCATCCCGGTTTGCTCATCGCATTTAATGCCGACCCATATGCAACAGTCAGTACTTGCATTCCATGAGTAGAGCTCAGTGGTATTGAAACCTTTCTTGAGTTGAATTAAGGCATCACGTTGGTCAGGAAGGCAGTGGGCATGTGTTTCAGTGATGGTATTGATGGAAAACGAGAAGAGAACAAATAATATGGAAACAAGTGCAGCTAGTGTCATTGCAGGAGAGAAAAAGAGTAACACGAGAATTATGTTTCTGTTTGTTTAGTAAAATATATTGTAACTGGGTTCCCTTTATATCCGTTTCTTTTTTCGGCTTTTTTCTGTACACAAAAGTAAAATTCGGTCTTCGGTCTTCGGTCTTCGGTCTTTTGTCTTTGAATATTAAAAGAGCAAAGGGTACAGCCAAATTAGTCACCTTTTTTAATATTCAAGACAAAAGACAAATAGAAAATCGGTTTTTACCTTTTATTAATGGTAATACTTTATATTTTATTTTCCACCTTTCTAAGAAAAATTTCTGCCATAGAAATATTAGTGGCGTTAGGTAGACACATATGGTAAATAGGTGTCATGCACCGAATTTTACACAACATGAAATTCATTTTATATTTATATTTATATATTGGTTAGTGACTTGCACAAATCCTATATTTGTATAAATAATTAAACTTGAATTATAAATTACTAACTATTTATTTAATATATTGTTAAATAAAATTTAAAGCATTCCTAGACTAAAATGGAACCCATATACAATCAACTAACTTTAAAATAGTTTTTTTGAGTAAAGGTTGGAGGTCAAGTCATCCAACTATTTAATACCCTTGTTATTACAACATAGGATTTCCCCCATCTGGGTTTCAAACCCATGACCTCTCACATAGAGACCATGTGCCTTAGCCACTAGACCAAAGGCTAGTTCTCCTAACTTTAAAATAGTTGTTCATATTATTTAACACAAATTAAAGATAAATCTAAACATATTATGACTGTTATAAATATATCTTCAATTACTTTTTTTATATTATTAAGTGCTTTACCTCATGTCTAAAATGGAACCCATAATAATTCCTTCGACTAAGTGCTTTACCTCGTGTCACCTAATATTTTCAAGTATTAAAAAAAAATAGGATGTTACACCTAATATTTTCTTAGAAAGGTAGAAAATAAAATATAAAGTGTTACCATTAAAAAAGGTAAAACCGCTTTTCTATAAAGTTAAATAAGGTCTTCGCCTCTTCGGTCTTCGGTCTTTTGTCTTTGAATATTAAAAAAGCAAAGGGAACAGCCATGACTATGACTATGAGTCTATGGCTGATTGAGAAGCGAGTTTGTCTCATGTTACAAAGAGCAAAATTAATCAAACAACGTTAATCAGTCGGTACTTACAAAATTAAATTAAAAAATAGTATCTAAATTCATACAACTGTCATAATATTTAATGGCATGCATTCTCTTTCTATTGTGGTATAAGAATATACGATTCCCAAGGTCCGATGTCAAAATAAATTGCACTGGGAAGATGAAATTGACCTTCTTTTTTTAAATCATTATTTTTTAGTTTGCTCTCCTGAACTGAGAATTTTTTTTATAAACCATAACTAAAGAAAAAATTAGAAAAACTAACAATTTTTTTTTCTTTTTTGTACAAAAATCATAAGATAGAGTTGGCAACTCGGTTTCAAAATTTTTTTTTTTATCAAGAACCGAATTAGCAATTCAGTCCCGAGTTGTTTTACAGTTCTTACGGAAAAAGTGTGTAGCCATCAGTGTAATGCAGAGAGACCGAGTTGTCATCTCGACCCAATATTTTTTTACAGTTGGGACCGAGTTGCCATTTCAGTCCCAACTGTTTTTTTTTTAGAGTTTGCATATAAATACTCTTTTTTTTAGAATTAAAGCAAGGCCAAGTTGGCAACTTGGTTTGACGTTTTTTAGAAATTTTTTGTAGTCGGTCTTCGTAAAAACTGTAAAATAATTCGAGACTGGGATAGTGGGATGTCAAATCAGTCTCTGATTAAAAAAAAATCAGGAGAATTTTGATGAGAGGGAACGTGCTTGACCCATTGACCGATAGAAATTGACTCAATAAGGACAAAATTAATGGAAATAGATATGGATGTACGACTGAGGAGGCAGCTTAACACGGTTTAGGAGGCCCCACATCTGAGACTAACAAGTCATCTGTGGTAGAACCTGCGCATACAATGGAGATGAGTCATCAAATGGTGTGAGAAAGGGTACAGTAAATATATTATGTCAAAATTCAAAACAGTAAATTATTTTTCTTACCATATATTAATTTCCTGTACAAACATGTTGGATATAAAATTCAATTTTCTATAAAGACAAGGGTCCAATTGAAAAGATGCTGAGAAAAATACATTACCCAACCATCGGATCAAAAGAAGAAAAGAAGATATATATCAGCTAAAAGTCTGCCACAGTAGTTCTTTGACCTCCTTTTGCCTCTTCAAACAGTAAGGACAGGAAGCACTTTTTTTTCGTTTAAAAAAATAAAATAAAAAATAAGGAAGAAAAATAATTAACTATAAAAGACTTCAAATGACAAATCTGAACTATTGAAATCCATTTATCTTACAAATGATTCGTCTACATACAAAAAATTAAATTTTTCGAATTAATTCTGTATAGAACCAAGTGGTCAAAAATAGTTCAAAAAATGAATGTATTAAAATTAATTTTTTAAGATTCTAATTTTGACCATTGATTCTATACAAAACTAATTTGAAAATTTAAAATTTTTTATGTAACCGTATTGCTCGTAAAGTAGACAGGGTTCAACAATTCGGATTCATCATTTGAAGTTAATCCGATAAATTTTAGAGTTAAATTCACAAAGATCTTGATAAACTTAAGAACACCCTACACCTGGACTTAGTGGATGGGGCCCCGCCTACCGCTTTAGGCATTGGGATTTCTTTCTTTGTGTTGCATGGGGTATATCATTTCCTAGGCGGCCTGCCTTTGAATTTCCTCTGAGTGATTTTAACTCGTTCTGCTTTCATTGAACATCTTTATGATTCTAGCATTCCCCAAGGATATCTATTTCCCTTACTTACAGATTAGTTTATTTCCTGACGGTTTATTCTCAAGTAATCTAATTCCTTTCCTATATCTGGATGGGCCTAACTACTTAATGGGCCTACCTATATAGCATAGTAAGTAGTGTATATTCACTGTTTAGTGGGTTATCTTTCTTTGCAACGAATTGAATATGTCTCATTGACTCTCATTTCTGACAGTGTGTACTCCCACATTGAGAAAGAGGCCTTCCTTTTGGGGGCCGGCCCTCTATTGTAAATAGGGCAAGTAGCATATTGAACACGAATTGTATTTGTATGTTCTCGCTCGCCCAACTCTTACTTAAATGATTTTCCTACTCATTCATTTTGTTTATAAAATCAAGATGTACCAATGAGTGCATTATCTGGCATTTCCAACTATCTAGTAGTACATACATATTGATTGACTTCGAGCGAGCGGCGAGGATGTGATTCTCCTTGTAAGTAAATACCCAAACGGATAGACATTATAGAAAGAAGTAGATTTTTCTCGCTCCGCCCCTTTGTTTTTTCATTTTCTAGTGAGTAGTGTGTTCCTTTCTCTTGACACAGTGAATTAGTTTCATGCCCAGACAGAGAGTCTTACCTAGAGTGAGTTTGTTCATTTGCTAGATATGCCTTTTCATTGAGCTCAACAATGGATTGACTTACTTTCTTTGTAATAATATAATACTTTGTCATAGGGACTGTGCCCATTTTCTTGGACATTGTCGAGTACGAGAGTAGATATTCGTTCTCCTCTTACCTGGGCAATTTCCTATTTTATACACTGGTTGGCCCTATGGTCTTTCCTTAGCAGGGAATTGACGGAGAGAATTACTAGTAAATGACTTCCTAAACCCATTTTCCTATTTTCATCTATATGGGGTGTGCGGGCCTACTACGTCATTTCCTCTATGCTCTGAGCCCACTTTCTTTGACCAGGCTTGTTCAATTACTACTCTTTGAATGAAAGAAGTGTGGGTTACTTGAGGAGCATTTCAAACTCTGATGAGAGGAGAGAATTTATAGAAGGATTGCTTGCCCGACTGTGTTAGTTAATTACCAGACTAGTTAGGGGCTTTAAAGTGATAGAGTAAAATGGTGGGCCAAAAGTCCTAAAACCCTTGTTAGCTTTGAAGTGGAAAAAGGTAGTTGCTACTGAAAGTTGAACATTAAACTCTAGTTGCCTAGCTGAGGAAATTGCGTGGTGCGGAAAATCCTGGACGGCTTATGTATGTATGGGCTAGATCTTATCTGCCTTGCATTCCTCTAACTGCTTTCTTTTGCACTTAGCATTTGCTCATATTATTTCTATATATAGTTGATTTAGCATCGGGCTTGCTTGATCATCTCTGCCCATCATTTCTTCTCTTTGCCCTTTACCAATGAATGAAAAAAGAGGAGAGATTTCCTGCGTGAAATTACTAATCTTTTGTAACAAGCACTTTGAACTTTGAATTAGCACTTGTCTATATATGCCGCATTAATGATCCATTAAAGCCCATCCAGCCCATTTAGGATAATCTGCTATCATCCGTGTTGGGTCCGTTTTGGGTAAAGATTTTAACAGAGTAATTTTGACTTCATGCAGCGTAAAAACCATGGGCAGCTCTATTTTAATTCTATAATTAGTGCACTGCATGAAGCAAAAAATCTTTATTCCATATTATCCTCTGAGAGCATCTTCAATGGTATCAGCTGCAAAGTACAATTTAGAAATTAAGTAAATCTTAATTTTTAAAGCTCTACAATCGTGAAACTAAAGTTTGGAAAGAGAGACAGAAAAAAGAAATTGGCTATTTTTTATGGCCAATATGTTCCGTTCTGTTAGCGTTTTCAAAAGAAAACACTTTCTTTATAAACAAATAGAGTTTTAGTAGAGATTACCACCCAAGACTAACAACTGCAAAACAATTACCAATGCAGATGCTGTCACACCCCGTAGCCATCAGATACAGAATGCGACAGGATCCCTGCCGTAAACATACAGTTTCCCATATGCTTACAAGGCAATTACGATATAAATTAAAATCAACCCCCAAACAAGCACATAAAAGCACAATATACATAACCGATCAAATATCAAAGTCAGGTACGTCATAATAAACAGAACGGTATCATATACAGATACGACATGGTTCATGACATAGAGAATAGATATATACAACCAAAAACATAAATACACATCTCTAGTCAAATACCGAACAAAACAGGTAATCGGGAGTCTAGACCTGTCGTGCCTCTCCCGGATCAACCGCCCCGGAACCTGAAAAAGAATTACCCAAAACGGGATGAGAATAAAATTCCCAGTGCGAATATTTGCCACAAATAAGTTGCTGGACTTGCAATCAAGTTTTATTTTCAAAAATAAACCATAAACAAATTACCTAACATGTATATAACAATATATGATTAAACAGAAGTGCATCAATACGACTACAGTAAACAAATGAAATCACAATAAAGGAATTGTCAAATTGAAATTCAACTACACACAACATTCGGTTTAACTCATGTTATTACGTCTGGTAGCAAATACAGATGTTCCACCCTACTCACTAGCCCGTCGACACCTGAAGGGTTCCAGACGCCTACAGATGGACCACCCTACTGGACCCTTTATGTGACACCCATCTGTATCGCTTGGCTTAACCATTTCCTAAGCTCTGGTTTTAGATCATATCAAGAAAATTCATTTGAAATCATTCAAGAACGTAATATCAATAGACTTTTCAACCGCATTATAATAACGGATAACGCTTTAGACGTTTCACACTAGTCACCTATATCCATAACCATCATCATATCGCATTGCCACTGCCCCAACCGGTACTTGAGGACTTACCCAGGCCTGACTTAAAGCTTTAAGATCCTTGCAAAACCAGATATCCAGGTTTTGCGAATGTCACACTAGGTGACTGCCACTCGCCGGTGACACGTATCCGTTTTTTTATCAAATTCTGGTGACTTTCAACTACAGATCAGATCTCATAGATCGACACAATAATAAACCATACCAGCATGCAAATCACCCAGATTACAGCAATTCGAATTGAAATAGATTGGCTATGCAAATGTAATGCTTAATTCAGTTTATGCAACAAAGAGTAATCAACATGACAAATGAAACAACAGTTTAATTCTGAAAATAAAATATCAAACAAGTCCAGAAACCCCGCACCTGAGTATGATGATCGTTAATAGATTCTAAAATCTGGACTTCCTACACGGGCCGAGTCACAATCCACACGGACCGTGTAATACCCTACTCGACCCCCTACGCAGGCGCTGCACGGCCCGGACACCTTACCAAATCTATTTAAAAGATACGCGTAATCGTTATTTAAGTTCAGGTTTTTGGTACCGGGTTGGTACGGTCGATTGCGGCATCATTTCCTAATTCAATACCATATAACCATAAATACTTATTCATTTACCCAATTTAAATTAGGTTAAATAACTCCTAATTTGGTCGATAAAATTTGGTATTAGGTTTGAAACCATCGATCGTTCATTTCGGCTTAACGGTTTAATTTGGTCGAATAATCGATTGTTCCGTATTCTTTGAATCACTAAAACCCTAGAATCAATTCAAAAACCCTAAATCCAATAATCCATCCATATCTATCAAATTCAATTTAGAAATTCGATTCAAGCAACCGAAGTTTAACGATAATTCGAAAACCCGAATTCAATTCCAAACTTCAACCGAAAATTCGACATTTAAATCGAGAATTAGGTTTTCGATAATTTGAGAAAGGAAATTTACCAAATGAGAAGGGGATTAGAGTATCTACTTGGCTCGAATCTCGAATCTCAGATCGAATCGATCGATTTCGCGGAATTTGATCTCTCTCTCACTTTTTTCCTCCTCTTGCGCCACTCACCCACACATACACACTAATACACGGTTCCTTTAGAAGGTTATACGGTGGAGAAGGAAGAAGGAAGAGGCTATGTTAATAAATTTGTAATTTTGCCTATAAGCCCCTTAATTTAATTAATATTACATAGGGATGTAATATATGCACATAAACCCTTATATAAATGTATGGTTATTAGAATAAACCCCTTTTTGCATAATATATATAGAATTTATTTGACTAAATATCAAAAGCATCAATATCTATTCATTTTGAATAAAAATAAATTCATGTCATATTATATAAAATTTACCTATAAGCCCTTTAGGTATATTTTTATGTCTAGAAATATATATATACACATATATATATATAAATCTATTAGAATATTTTGTTTCGTAACGTAACAGATGCTCTGAGATATCTCATATATTGCGTGACCCAGGGGCGGACCAAGTGTATTCCAGGGGGACAGCTGCCCCCCTTGGATTTTTAGTTTTAGTAGAGATTTATTGGTTCCGACTAGCTTTGCCTCTTCCGGAAATTTTTTTGCCCCCCTCTGAATGTTTAATTGGTAATTTGGGTTAAATTTATAGTTAAAATTAAAATAAATTTCTTGAAATATGATTGGTAATTATAATTATAAGTCAGAATATCATAAATTACAAGTCAGAGCATTATAAAGTATAAGTTAAACCATTATTTTATTTTATCAAATACCCAATTAGTTAATGGATTTAAATTCGATTAGCTATTTAAACCCGATTCAATATTTTTTTGCCCCCTCCTGACGAAAATCCTAGATCCGCTCCTAGTGTGACCAACGTGTCGGGTGCCTATTCAGGACAGCGCAGGACAATATTATTTGAGCTTTGAGATTCGTGCAAGACGTATTTGAACAGTTCAGGTTTTTCAAAAAGTCTCGCAAAATATGAGATATCTCAGAGAATGCGAATACCATTTTCTTTTAATCCAACTCAAGAGAGTCTGTCAAATTCCACGTGGTTGATTCTGGGTCGTGAGATCTACACGAAAAACGGCATAGATTTGTTCATATTTCCCTGAAGAGCTTACAATACCACTAACCAAGAGCTTACAATACCACTAGACTATTGCATGTTTTGTTACTTGAAGGCATACTTAATGGTATATATCTTATATCTTAGTTGTAATGCTTGTATTTTATTGTATTAGTGGATTATTTAATTGTAATCATTTGTCTAAACTTCACAAATTATATTTTTATCAAATTTTTTCTATTTTTCTAGTATAAAACGAGTTTCTAGCAAAAAAGTCTGAGTATCCGATCCGATTCGGCCGATTTTGACCAATTCATCCAATTCAGATCCTCCAGCCAAAAGTCCGATCCCAATTTCGATTCCGATTTTTCCTTCTATGCTTATTACAAATGGAAAGGGGGATCAATCCCGCTAAGTTATTGTTAGAAATGGAAAGATGAAGTAAGTAGTTGGATGAGAAATCAAAATATACAGGCAATGAATGGAAGTAGCTGGATGAGAAATCTGCAAACTCAATATTTGGTGGGAGGAGAGGTACTGGTCCTGAAATTCTATTGTTATGGATATAAAGTTCTCGAAATACTAAGAGAGAGGTAAAATGTGTGTCCCCCATCTATTTTAGTAAAGAAATTATGAGATAAATCAAGTGAAATGATATTTTCTTTACTATTTGACAAATCTGGTATAACACCATCCATTCTATTATTTGAGTGGTCTAGGAGAAAATATTTCTTTGGTAAGTCAGGAAAGAAGGGAACTTTGTTAAATTGCACAATACCAACTATAGATCTTCTAGTTGGGGAAATGAAGCATAGAATGATTCATTGTTTCTTCCTTCGGTAATTGACAACTTGTTGTTTGAGAGATCCAAATAATTGAGGTACTTATTGTGCTTGATGACGTCTATATTCAATGTGCCACTGAAATTATTTGATCCAAGAGATAACCCAGTGAGTTGAGGGGATTTGAATATGGAAATTGGTACCTGTCCTTGAAGATTGTTGTAACCAAGGTCAATATATTCCAAAATTGATGATCCATTTGGGAACTGTGGTAGATATCCTGAGAAGTGGTTATCTGATAGATATAATGAATACAAGGAAGGATGAGAAAACAAAGATAAGGGTATGGTACCAGTCAATCTGTTTGACCATAAGAAGAGTGCTTCGAGTTTTGTAAGGTTTGTTATTGAAGGTGGAAGTTCACCATAGAAGCTACAGTCGTTGAGACCAAGCATTGAAAAAAATTTGAAGATTTCCAATTGAATATGGCAGCTGACCTGACAATATTGGGTCCTGTGACAAATCAAGTTCTGTAAGATTGGTAAGTTGGAATAATTCATCCAAGAGATTTCCGTTTAACCCACAATCTGCCATGGATAGCTCTTGAAGGGTTGTGTGCACTTGGAAAACTGCTTTTCCCCACTCAGATCTGTTCAGTTAAATGTCAACCCTATCCAAGCGAAGAGCTTGGAGATTGGAGAGGTTTCTGAGTAAGGTTTCCAGGCCCTTGCCATGAAGATAAAAGGGCTTGGTCCTGTCTGATAAGTTAAGTGCGATCAGGTTTGTAAGGGCAGAAAATCCCATCGGAACTTTACCGGCAAAGCCAGAATAGGATTAGTCGAGATAGGTTAGATTACCAAGTTGCTCAAACCCGGTTTGTGGTGGGATAGAATTGTTGAAGTTGTTATAAGCAAGGTTGAGGTACCGAAGAGAGCTGAGATTGAACAAAGCTGGTTGCAATTTACCCGAGATACCTCTCTCAGTAAGGTTAAGAGCAGTCACCATCCCGGTTTGCTCATCGCATGCAATGCCGTCCCATATGCAACAGTCAGTACTTGCATTCCATGAGTGGAGCTCAGTGGTATGGAAACCTTTCTTGAGTTGAATCAAGCATCACGTTGGTCAGGAAGGAAGTGGGTTTGTTGAAGCCTGATTCTTTTGGGTACTACAGTCCATCATGATCTCATAGGTATATTAATTCATTAGGACTGATTCCTTCGACTTGGATTAGGCGGGTGAAGAAGGAAAAGGCAGCAGCGTAAGGGTTGTTAGAGTTTCTGGTGTACTCCTTGAGGTTTTGATTCATTTGACGAAGGTAAATCGCCTCTCGGTCAGAAATGGCACCAGCCTTCCAGCGCCGCCTTTTCTCCTCCTTCTGCTGCTTACCCTTCCAATACGGCTGATGCCATGAATTTTGTTTATTGAGTTGAGATTCAGATGCATAGTAGACAAGGTAGAGGCTTGGGCGAGAAGCAAATGGGAATGGGGATTGGGAAGGTGAAGGTGAAGGTGAAAGTGAAAGTGAAAGTGAAAAGGAGGAGGCAAGAGATAAGGTTGACGCCATCAGTCTTATTTGGTTTAGTTACAGCTTCTTTGTCTAACAAGTCTGAGCTTCGTTTCCAGGTTCAACTACTGCCCAAGCAAGGAATTCTGAGAGAAACGCAATGCTGCCTTAGCAAGGATAGTGATTAGTTTTGAGTTGAAAGGATAAGGGATTCGCTGTATGAGCGATAAGCCGATAACACACTGTGAGAAATTTGGAAATCAACAAGATATATCAATATGAGAGTAACATAATTTCTTTTTCACTAAACGGCCCAAAATACCTACTGGATTCAGACATTAGGCCCGCATAAATTACAACAAAGGAACAATATTGGGCCAAGACATCAACGAACAGTAACAATCTGAAATTTCTATTGAAATTGATAAGTAGATACAGTGCTTTGACAAAGCCAATTCAAAAGAACAAACATAGTTTTAGAGTCTAAATTGCATAAAAGCGATTGGTGAAGGAAGCGGGTCAATTCATCAACCCGTTTGCTCTATTGATTCTCCGTGTGACATCTCGGGCATTCATCGTCGCCAGTTTCATCTTTTGATGAGTCCTCCATTTCAGATAATGTGGACCCCTAATGGCAGTGACTAGAAGAATTAATCAGCGCGGCTAGATTTATAGGAGCGGACCCCATCTGCAGAGATCCTTTTTTTTAATTGTCTCTACCCGCGGACCTGACCGTTGTGCCCCAGTCTCTTGAAGCTCACGTATAACCCTTACATTTTTAATTTTTTTTAGCATGGATTATTTCTTTATTCAATTTGTTTGAAAATTAAAGTCTAACAAGTCGCATCGTTGTGGCTACGCCGCAACCATTTTTTTCTGATATTTGTTGGCGTAGATAGGTGGCTTTTTTGTTCTTATAATATATGGCATTTGTAACACTACATGATTTGTAAAGTGGACGAGCCTGCAGAATTATTATCTATAAAGGTGAAATTGAGAAGGTGAGGAAATATCTAATTTTCTTGATAATATGATTTCAAAAGGGTGTGAGGCTAATGGTGTGCTCTACGGCACTCTAACATTGAATACCATGTTTTACTTCGATTTTTATACTTTATATTTTATTAAATGCCATATATTTCAAAGTCATGCCTAGAATAATTTTTAGAATCTAAATATGTATTAATATTTTAGTAAGTACAATATTTATAATTATTAAAAATAACTGATATTCAATTAATATTTAGGACTATTTAAGAAATAGAATTTGTGATCAAACAAAAAAAAATATTAGGCCGATCAATACAACAACATAAAACATAAAACCTTACATACAACAACAACAACAAAAAAAATTCCAAAATCTGAGAAATTTCCTTAGAAACAGTACAAATATAATTCTGACAGCCTCTCTTGCAAAGTCCCTCAAATTGTTGAAACTCACAAATCTATTTTTTTTTTTTTACCTAATCGATTTCTACTTACCATATCAATGATGCATAATTTCTAACATCATTTCTAACATCGATCAATGATCAATGAACAATTATACATTTGTTCATTCTGCAATACACTAAACCGTCCAAGATAGCTCATCCTTGTGTTCAATCATTAGATCATACCTTGAAACAGTCAAAACCTCATGTTCATCATAAAAATAATCTCCAGATTGCATATACACATTTTAGGAGTAACAGTGCACCGTAAATACTAAATACTAACTATACTCATACTAGCTATATTACCACAGTTCTATGCGCGTATATATAAATTATTAAAATAATATTTTTAAACATATAATCTAATTACATCATGAAGTGGGGAACACATCAGTCGAAATAATTTTAGAATATAAACCTTGTTTGGATAGAGAGTAGAGGGAGGGAGGTAATGGAAAGAAAAGAAAACTTAATTTCCGTCGAATCGTGTTTGGTTAACAAAATTATGTCAGAGGTGAATGGTATATATAGGAGGTGAAAGGGTTAACTTTGTATCATTATAATTAATAGGATTGATTTTCCTCCCGGATGTAATGGATGACAAGAAATTTTGTTGTAAATATTGTTTCAAAAAATAACACAAATGACCAATTCTACATCTTACTTATATAATTCTTATATAAATTTTTTTGTCACAAACCTACAAAAGTTACCGAATTTCTTATTAACATTCTAAATTTTAATCAACCACTACTACAAAAAAAACAGTTTGTACACGGATTATAACTGGAGAGCTACACGGATTTGGAAACGTGTGTGATTCTGGGGTGTAGGAAAGTCCACATTTACACACGGATATTTATACGTGTACGATTACACTAATCCTACACAAATTATTAATAAAGAGCCGTTTGGAAAATCAAGAGAGCTACACAGATTTTAACTAAATATCCGTGTAGGAAGAGTATTCATACACGGATATTTAGTTAAAATCCGTGTAGCTCTCCTCAACAGAATATTAAATAAATAAACCGGGTTCAGTAACATTCTTACACGGATTTTTAAGTAAAAATCCGTGTAGAATTGTTTCCTACATGGATTTTTATTTAAAAATCCGTGTAGGAAGGTTGCTGATTTTTAGCTGGCCTCCAGTTTTGCTAGTCAGTAATTATATATTTCAGATTAAATATACATAGTCTTTTGCAAAAAAAATGTCCAAAAGTCTAAAAAGTCCAAAAGTCCATGAAGGAAGACTCGGATCGCGAATCTGAACCCGTAACATGGGCGAAACTAATCATAGATTGTTTCGGATCCAGTTTTGGGCTGTGGAGTTCCTGTCAAAAATTCAGCCCGATCCAACGGACGGATCAAAAGTTACGCCCCTTTTCGTGAGGCATGCGCAGGACTGAAAAGAAATACAAAACTGAAAAGAAAAATAAAAGAGAAATAAGCAATAATAATTACACATGACCTAAATAAGCAATAATAAGTAACAGAAAATTAGATAAAGAAAAAATATATATATATATATATATATATATATATATATATATATATATATATATATATATATTCATGGCTAACCTTAGTAAGATAGAGAGGAGAAAATAACAACTTCAAATATCTCAGATCCCAGTTGTGCTATGAGCTGAAATCAAAACGGCGTTGGAGAGAAAAGGCCTTCTTATATAACCAAAATCCTAAAACTACATTTTTACACGGATTTTTCACTATAAATCCGTGTAGCTCTCTAGCCTTTCTACACGGATTTTAAAAATCCGTGTAGGAAGGTTGCTGAATCTTTTTTTTTTTAGCTATCACGGATTTTTATTTAAAAATCCGTGTAGGAAGGTTGCTGAACCGTTTTTTTTTTTTTTTTAGCTAGCCTACACGGATTTTTTAGTAAAAATCCGTGTAGCTCTCTAGCCTTTCTACACTGTTATTTAAACAATAATCTGTGTACAATAACCCCTTCCTACACAGATTTTTTAGTAAAAATCCGTGTAGCTCTCTCAACATTCCTACACGGATATTTAATGAAATATCCATGTATAAAAGATTAATTTCCACACGGACACTAATTTTTAAGTTAAATATTCGTGTAGGATTCCTAGAACACTGGAAAAATCTTATTTCATACACGTTTTTTTATAAAATTGAGAAAATCCGTGTATAGGTACAGTGTAAGAAGACGTTTTTTGTAGTAGTGAACCAAACAAGAAATAAGACGGAAAGGAAAGTTAAATTTATTTTTTCTCATTAATCATCTAAACATAAAAAAATTAAATATGTTAATATTTCTTTCTATTTCATTCCATTCCTTTTTGTTCTTCACTTCTCCCTCCTTCTACTCTCCATCCATATAAGTGAAGGGGAGGACATACAAATCAATACATATAATAAAGAATCATATGTGAAGGGGAGGACATAATGAATAAAACCACACCAAAGTGACGGATGGCAGAACAAAGAAATATTTCGAGAGGCAAGAGTTGAATTGTCAAATATGTGAACTAAGGTATTATAATATCTTACACGTCTTTGCCTCCTTGAATGGTCAAATATGTGAACCGATATTTTAAAAAAAAAATCATCCTGCTCCCTTTCTTATTTTGTAGCTCTACCTATTTTTTGTAATTGATATTTTGCATGATCATAAATTACTAGAATTGGAAAATAAGAAACAAAAAAATGGCTTTTGGCGGCCGGTATGACAAGCCAGAAAAAAAACAAAAAAACAAAAAAAATTAAAAAAAAGCCTCTCATGTAGTTTGATGTCTTAGTTTGTGCTAGGGTAGTAATCTAGAAGTCAATCATAGAATAAATATATTCTATATGTTTTGTTCATGAATTGAATGATATCATTTTGTTTCTTGATTATTATTGAATTTATGGATCATTTTCGGCATTCGGAATCGAAAATTGTAGACCTCCGTAATATAGATGATAATACTCTCAATTTGTCTCTAACCGTAGTAATTAGCAAGGAACACTAATTAACCATTTAAAAGTTAGTGTGTGGATTGAATGATGGTTAAGTTCTACAAACCATAGACAAAGAGTTGTTAATTTAATCACACATATATATGTTGGAGAACATGATATTAGACTGACCTATAAATGAAACATTATATGGTTTTGTGTTTGTGTCATTAATGTTTCATATAGTGTTAAAATTCTAAAGTATGAGGTGTTCGTCTTCCCTACATGAGAAGTGTATGCTCGTAAGTGTTGTCCAACGCTATCCGTAAAAATTAGCTATACAGATGATATTTCAGTATGCATAACTTGTGCCGAGGGGAGATGTTCATCAAGATTACTATTGTCTCTCGTATTTAGTATGAGTAGGGGTGCACAAAAAACTCACGACTCGAAACTCGGTTCGGAATCAATTCGGATTCAACTCGCTAATAACTCGGTTCGGAACTGACTCGAGTTTACTAGCTTGGTTAATTTATGAGTCGATTCCAAGTCACCTTCAACTCGATTCGGAATCAACTCGGTTGGACTCGCCAAACCCTAATTCATATATTCCTAATTTCCCTACATATAACCTTTCCCACTAGAGCTGCAAAACCTTATCAAAATATTAACTACTCAATTATTAAAACATTAGAAATTTAGCAAAACTTGCTCCATAATCTCATTTCCTGTATGCATCTTCTTGATACTGTCAAATTATTTAAAAATTGAAATTATTTAAATTTGTTAAATTTTGAGCAATCTGCAGTAGATAAAGAGAAGTAGAGAAGAAAGAGGAAGAGAAGTAGAGAAAAGAATTGTGCGCTGTTTTGTTAGATTTTTTTTTTTGGTAATTCTGTTTGGTAATTTGATAAATTTATTAGACTTTGTAATATTCAGTAATTTGGTGAACTATGTACTATTTCTTTTAATTGTGTGTTATTTTGGTAAACAATGTATTATTTATTTTGTTAGAATTAAATTAGATTGTCTCACTATGTACTATATTATGAGTCATGAGTCGACTCACTTCGACTCGAGTTTTTTGCGAGTTGATTCCAAATCGGGGTTTCTAACTCGAAACTGAATTATCGACTCGGACTCAACTCGGCTCATGTGTTTGTGAGTTGAATCCAAGTCACCCTCAACTCGGACTCAACTCAGCTCATGAGCAGCTCTAAGTATGAGTGATGGTGTCACTGGGCCCCTCGATGAAGTAGGATTATCAGCGCGCAGTATGATTAAAGAGTTAATCATATTTGATAGTTTATTTCAGATCGAGAAAAGATTAGGTTTGCAAGGATGACACAAGCCTACCTTGAAACTAATCAGATACCATGAGACAAAAGAATTAACACAAGTAAAATTGTTTATTGGATCGTGATGTTTGCATTGTACAAGATCATATGTGTTAATTGGGTAGTCATAATGCATTCTGTCAGGGTGCCGCTTATGATTTATAGAATTAAAATGAGTTTTAATTCTATTGCCAACATAACACGGATCCTGTCGGGTCACACCAATAGGAAAGACAACTAGCGAATTTTATAATTGATTATAAAGAGTTATAATTAATTATGAAAGTCATAGAGATGACAAACAAATAAAAACTTAAATTAAATTTGTAACGTGTTTGACACGTCGTATAAATTTATTATTACAACAGCACGATATATATATAATTATTCGGGATAATTATATACATATGTATAAGATTAAAATGTTAATTTAGAATTAATATTTTGGATCTAAAAGTTGATTTAAATTTGAGCCCAAAATTAAATTAGAATTTAATTTGGAATTAATTTTGAAATTAATTTTGAGCCCAAATTTAAATTCAAATCAAGCTCAAATCTAAATCTGATTTTTGGGTCCAAATCCAAATATTAATTTGAGCCCAAAATCAAATTTAGAAGCCCAAGAATGAAAGCCCAAAATCCGGAATCCAAATAATTATCAAATTGAGTTAATAAGGGCAAAATTGTCATTTCAAGTTAACATAACATGAAACCAAAATAATTGAAGAGTTAAAATGGTAATTTTAAAGGGTAATGGCGGTTTTGAAAAGGTTATAAATAGGGGGTAAGGGCAAGGCATAAGGGCATACCAATTTGTATTGGATTCGATTTTGATTGGAACCGATATTCGTGCTGTTGTCGCTATTGTTGTGAACGACGGCAAAATAAGTTTTATTTGTCCCACTAGCGAAGTACTGCTGGCAAGGGAACTGCTAGGGCTCTGGTGATTCCTGGTGGACGGCTGACAGAGGCACCAGACATCGGGTGCTTTCAGAGGTAGCAGCTGAAGCGGTCTGCGGTTCCATGTTCGAATTTGGAACGAGGTACAAATATCTTTTAATTTATTTATGTTTAAATAAATTTATGTTTTAGAATTCAATTATAGGAGTAGGTTCTAGGCTTAGGGTAGAAGTAAAAATTTTGTTTCACGTTCTTTCCGCACCTTAGGCCAAACTGGAAATTTATTCGATAAATCTCCCCAACAGTTTGTTCACTAAGGGGCTTTAATTTGATATGCTTATTTTATCCAACTAATCTAGATATACATACATCTTAAAAATAAGATAGACATCAAACTATATATATAATTATTGTAAGACAGCAGAAAGCACAACAATTGGAGAAATTATTTCATTATCTCAATTCAAGATAAATTCACTTCCAGATTTTTCAAATAACTGAAGCACTGTAGAAAGCATCGAATGCATATTATTAACTAGTGCTGGCAACTTTGTTCAGTGTAAGTACACTAACAACCCTGAAATATTTGAATTCACAAAATACAAGATATTCAAAAGAAAATGAAATTGATAGTACATAATCATGTGTCGGCATGAGAACCAAATACTAAAGAAAACACAAAATTATTATTCACTGCCGATAGCCCAGCAGAGATGACGAACTATCCACGGAATATGTCGAAAATAAAACCCATCCACAATGAAATTAAACTGCTCTCTCCCATTCTCCCATGATACAAGAGCCCAAATTACAGAGGCAAACCCCACACCTAACCCTAGTCCAATAGAAATAGAAAGTCCAATTATATCAGTAGAAGACTTTAAAGGCAAATCTTTATTAAACCCATCATTTGAAGGTGTTGTTGCACATTGCATTGATAAAGGACTACCACACAATCCAGGGTTACCCAAGTAAGAAGCATTCAAAAAGGTTGAGAATTGGCGGGCTTGGGGTATTTCTCCAACTAAATTGTTGTACGAGAGATTTAGCACAGAAAGAAAAGTCAGCAAGGTGAGCTCTTGGGGAATGTTTCTAGAAAGTTGGTTGAAAGAGAGATCCAATGATTGAAGTTGGTGTAAATTGGCAAATTCTGATGGAATTGGACCGGTCAGGGTGTTATGTGATAGGTTAAGCACATCAAGTAACTTGAGTTGTCCGATCTCTTCCGGTAGTTCCCCCGAAAATCCATTTTGTGACAAATCAAGGGAACTGAATATGCTAAGTGAACTCTTTATCTCCATTTCTTGTCCTTTCGATATGACCATAATAGAAATATCAAAATAATTTGTACCCCGAAACTTAAATGTACTAGAATCTAAATTAGTCACCATTTCCTTCATGTTTTCAAAAACAATTTTGGGGATAATGCCTCTGAAATTATTTGATGAAAGATCAAAAACATTCAGTGTGGGGAAAAATGAATTATCTGTTTTTGTTTTGGCTTCCATAGTTGAAATTGTTCCATAGAATTGATTTGATCTTAACACAAGTACTCTTAACTTGTTGAGGTTTCCGAGCCAAAAAGGAAATTTATCCACTATTTGATTATTTCCAAGATCTAAGACCTCTAGATCGTTACAGTTCATTAGTGACCGAGGCAAACTTCCCATTATTCTATTTCCACTCAAATCTATTGTTCTAAATTTGCATACTTGACTAATATTACATGGCAATGGCCCAGTTAATTTGTTCCTTCTCAGGTTAAGGATTTTCATTTCCGAATTTTCTAGAAGGCAAGATGGCATCGTACCAGTAAAATTGTTATATGAAAGATCAAAAAGTTGTAGCGATGACTTATTTAACAAATCTGGTATAGCACCATCCATTCTATTATTTGAGAGGTCTAGGTAGAAAATATTACTTTGGTAAGTCAGGAAAGAAGGGAACTTTGTGATATTGCAATATGCCAAAAATAGATATTTTAGTTGGGGAAATGAGGCATAGAATGATTCATTGTTTCTTCCTTCGGTAATTGACAACTTGTTGTTTGAGAGATCCAAAAAATAGAGGTTCTTATTGTGCTTGATGACATCTATATTCAATGTACCACTGAAATTATTTGATACAAGAGTTAACCACTCGAGCTGAGGGGATTTGAATATGGAAATTGGTACCTGTCCTTGAAGATTGTTGGAATCAAGGTCAATATCTTCCAAAATTGATGATCCATTTAGGAACTCTGGTAGATATCCTGAGAATTGGTTATTTGATAGATCCAATGATAACAAGGAAGGGTGAGAAAACAAAGATAAGGGTATTGTACCTTGAAGATTGTTGTAATCAAGGTAAATTTCTTTCAAAATTGATGATCCATTTAGGAACTCTAGTAGATATCCTGAGAATTGGTTATCTGATAGATCAAATGATAACAAAGAAGGGTGAGAAAACAAAGATAAGGATATGGTACCTGTCAATCTGTTTAAACATAAGGATAGTTCTTCGAGTTTTGTAAGGTTTGTTATTGAAAGTGGAAGTTCACCATAGAAGCTACAGTTTTCGAGATCAAGTATCGATAAATATTGAAGATTTCCAATTGAATATGGCAGTTGACCTGGCAACATTGGGTTGTATGATAAAACAAGTTCTGTAAGATTTGTAAGTTGGAATAATTCATCCGGGAGATTTCCTCTTAACCCACAATCTGCCATGGATAGCTCTTGAAGGGTTGTGCGCACTTGGAAAACTGCTTTTCCCCACTCAGATCCGTTAAGTGATATATCAACCCCATCCAAGCGAAGAGCTTGGAGATTGGAGAGGTTGCTGAGTAAGGTTTCCAGGCCCTTGTCATGAAGATAAAAGGGTTTGGAGATTGGAGAGAATGTGGCACTGTATGATAAGTTAAGTGCGATAAGGTTTGTAAGGGCAGAAAATCCCAAAGGAACTTTACCGGCAAAGCCAGAATCGGATAAGTCGAGATAGGTTAAATTAGCAAGTTGCTCAAACTCAGTTTGTGGTATGATAGAATAGTTGAAGTTGTTATTAGCAAGGTTGAGGTACCGAAGAGAGGTGAGATTGAACAAAGCTGAGTGCAATTTACCCGAGATGCCCCTGTCAGTAAGGTTAAGAGCAGTCACCATCCCTGTTTGCTCATCGCATGCAATGCCGTCCCATATGCAACAGTCGGTAGTTGCATTCCATGAGTGGAGCTCAGTGGTATTGAAACCTTTCTTGAGTTGAATCAAGGCATCACGTTGGTTAGGAAGGCAGTGGGTTTGTGTTTGAGTGGTGGTATTGATGTAGAACGAGAAGAGAACAAGTAATATGGAAAAAAGTGCAGCTAGTGTCATTGCTGGAGAGAAAAAGAGTAACACGAGAATTATGTTTCTGTTTGTTTAGTAAAATACCTTGCAACTGGGATTCCTATATATGGGCCTTTTTCTTCGGCTTTATAAGTTGAAAACGAAAGTTAAATAAAGAAAAAATATCTGTTCTGTCCTTATTATACTTGTCACTGTACACAAAAATTATGTAAATCAGTTTCATAATAATTATATTATATATTTCACCAATTCTCATAATACCTATTCAGTTAGATTTTAGAATAATAAACCAAATCTGTAAATTGATATTTCCTGACTTCTAGCAGAATTCTGTTTTTTTGCCCATAGAATTTTTTTTTCTTTCAACAGTTGACTGGCTCTGATTTTTAGAATGACTTAGCAAACGAACAATCAAATCAAATACTTCTTGCAAACCACATAAAATTCGCTACCTTTATCTCTTCTTTATCTCTTCTGATCAAGTGGCAAGAAAGAAGGCCTGAGATGCTGATAGGGGGACCCATGCTTTGAATGAGCAACAAAAATCTTCTTGCCACTTGGACAGGGAGATGTTTCGTCAAAGATGTAACGCTTTTTTTTAAATGCGATTCGGAAAAAAAAATGGAATGTTGTACCTGGACGTTGTGGTCTATAACATTTCAGTGATTCATTCCGGACTTGTTCGGGTCAGAAATGTTCACAGATGTATCAAGAGATTCTGTCTCAATGATTTCCACATATCAGTAAATAGACCATGAGAGAGAAAGGCGTTTAATGTCAAGGTAGAATGGAAAAAGGGGTATGATTTGAATAGAGATCAGCGTACTTGACCGGGTAGAAATTGACTCAATAAGGACAAAATTAATGGAAATGGATGTTAGATATTTGAATTGCCATTTTGCATTTAATATTTAAAAGCTAATGGCCTCAGCCTCAGTAATATGTAGCTGTGAGGGCCTTTTTTTTTTATGAAAATTAAAATTGGCATTTAAAATGGCAAGTATTTTTATCTTTGTAGATATCGCACACAAAGTGGGCCTTCAAAAAGTTTATTTTTTGTATCCACTTTAAACCTTGTTTAACAAATTTATTTTATGAGATTAAATGCATTTCATGAGTATGTCGCACTCTCGCACTTGTTCAACAAATCGTGCGTATAAAATTATTACAATTACAGGTGGACACAACCAATGAGTTGTCTTGCATTATACCAAAATTTGTGTCACTATACCAAGTCTACAGAAAATTTAGAATCTAATGGATTTCCACTCCACCAGATCCTCTTTAAAATCTGTACTTGTCCATCTTAATATTTGTATAGATCTTAAAGAGAATTAACTAGACAGACTGAAATCCTATTGAACCCAAATTGCTTCATCTTAGTACAAGTCTATTTTAAATTCAACCTTTTTATATTTTTTCGCTATTAATTCCACCTATGATCAACCAGGGATATGAAAATGTCTATGCTCAATAAAGACATATCAAAGGATAAATGCCAAACAATATTGTAAATCTTTCTTTTATAGGAACGACTCATATATACCAAACAATATTGCAAGTATCAGTGGGAACCAGCAGAGGTGTTAATCTCTCTCACCCAAGAACCGATAGCCCAGCATGAGAACCTTACATTTAAATAAACTGATAATGCTGCCGATTTTTTTCTTTCAAGTTACCAGTTGACTGACCCTGATTTTAGATTGACTTAGAAAATGAACAATCAAATCAAATACTTCTTGCAAACCACATAAAATTCGTTACCTTTATCACTTCTTTATCTCCTTCTGATCAAGTGGCAAGAAAGAGAGCCGGAGATGCTGATAGGGGGACCCATGCTTTGAATGAGCAACAAAAATCTTCTTGGCACTTGGACAGAAAGATGATTTAATTGTTTCGTCAAAGATGTAAAGATTATTGATAAAATAAGTACAAAATTCCTTTAAAATATTAAACAGAATAATTATATTCATTCCCACACTCTAGTCTCTCCTCTGTCCCCGCAACTACAGTAGAGGAAGATTGTACTATGGTCCCCACAAATTATATAGCTTCCCATTTTCCGGTCACTACGCATGTTCCCGCGTCAACCTTCATACATATAAATACTTAGAAAATAACATGTGAATACTTGCAAAGTAAGATATTAAGACTTGGATGTATAACTTGATATGATGATCTCCATTTTCGAGTACTCTAATGGTCCCGCATCAACTTTCCTGTAATGAAGTAGTGGGGACCTCGTATTCCCGCATCAACTTTTTAATAACAAAAATAGTTGACCTGGTATAAATACTTCAGTATATAGGTGTTAGTACTTGCAAAATATGATATTAATACTTTGATGCGTAACTTAATATGATGAAATGCCTGAAAATTAAACTTTGTACAATATATATACATATAAATACTTCAGTGCATAGTGTAAATAATTTCAATACTTGATATTAATACTTTCAAATGTCATCCAACACTATATGTTAAAAAATATTAAGTATTACAGTCCCCCATATAGTTATGACAATATTGATATTTTGAGAAACGTGTACATCTCATTTAGTTTGAGTGGTCCCAACAGATATTTATGGTGCAAAGATAATTTGGGAGAATTATTTACGTTAAAATACTTTCGTGTATAGATATAATACTTCCATGCAAAGTTATAAATATTTTTGTTCATAGACATTAATAATTTACAAATTGTACGGAGACGATATGGATTATATAAGGAAATTGTGCGGGGACGATTCCCCTAAGTTAGTTATGGAAGTTATGTGTGGGGATAGTGTGGGGACAAAGATGCGGGGACAATTATTAGCATCATATTAAATAATATATTAGGGATGGAATCTCCTTTTCGAAGAATATTCTGAAGAGCATATCTTTTAGACAATTACAATTGAGAATTTGTGGAAGAAAGATATATATATTCCTTTTTTTATGGAGAAATGAATAGTTACAATTGAGAACTTGACTTAAGAGAGCAGAAAGAGAGGAGAAAAAATAAGGTCTTTGGTCTTTGAATATTAACCTGTAAGCGAGTTGTCTCATGTTACAAAGAGCAAAATTAATCAAACAACGCTAATCTATTAGGCTGATTGTATAATTAAAAATTTAATTAAAATAACTTTTGTCGGGCAATTTGCTTCACACAACCAATTGCTAATCAGTCGGTACTTGCAAAATTAATTAATCTTAGATAGATTAGGATCTAAATTCCTAGAATTGTCATAATATCTAATGGTATACATTCTCTTTCTATTGTTGTATAAGAATATACGATTCCCAAGGTCCGATGTCAAAATAATTTAAATCTTTATTTTTTAATTTGCTCTCCAGAACTGGTCTATGATTAGGACACAAACTCGATCCCTTTTTTTGTTATATCTTTTATGAGTATTCCAAATTACTTTAATGAAGTTTCTTTTTGTAATTGGTACTGTAACATCCATGATTTATTGATTATTTATAACCTTTTTAGTAATAACAGAAATATTAGTCCTTTCACTACGAACATGTTATATTTGCAATAATGAAAAATTAAATCTTGTTCTAGCGAAGAGTTTAATTTGAAAACAAAAAAATAACATTTCAGTGATTCATTCCTGACTTAGTTCGGGTCAGAAATGTTCACAGATGTATCAAGAGATTCTGTCTCAATGATTTCCACATATCAGTAAATAGACCATGAGAGAGAAAGGCGTTTAATGTCAAGGTAGAATGGAAAAAGAGGCATGGTTTGAAGAGAGGGAACGTGCTTGACGGGTAGAAATTGACTCAATAAGGACAAAATTAATGGAAATGGCTGTTAGATATTTCAATTGCCATTTTGCATTTAATATTTAAAAACTAATGGCCTTAGCATCAGTAATAAATAGCTGTGAGGGATTTTTTTTTTCTGAAAAATAAAATTGGCATTTAAAATGGCAAGTATTTTTATCTTTGTAGATATCTCACACAAACTGGACCTTCAAATTTTTTTTTTTTGTATCCACTTTAAAGCTTGTTTTACAAATTTATTTCATGAGATTCTGTCTTCAAAAAATTTATTTTTTGTACGGGTCATGATTAAATGCATTTCATGAGTATGTCGCACTTGCTCAACAAATCCTATGCGTATGCACAAACAATGAGTTGTCTTGCAGTATGCACCAAATATAGAGCTTTACGTGCAAACTAGACACGACTCAATTGGATACGATCTGGTACAGCTCAAGATATCCACTTAGCTCCATTCTTCTTATTTTCTTACAAAGTGCTACCAAACACTCTGTTCGGAATAGTATGAAATACGTTTATTTATTTTTTTTTATTGAAGAGCCACATTAATTACACTCCAGTTTTTAGATATTATTATTGATAATTAAAACTGCATCTCTACATAGAGAAACAAAAATTTGTGTTACTGTACTAAGTCTGCAAAAAATTTGAAATCTAATGGATTTCTACTCTGCCTGATTCTCTTTAAAATCTATACTTGTTCATTTTAATATTTGTATAGATCTTCAAGAGAATCGGACATACTGAAATTCTATCGAACCCAAATTGGGTCGTCTTAGTCCATTTGATTAAATCAAATTTGTATAATTTTTTTTAAGTGATAACTAAAATTAACTTTTTGCTGATTGTTTAATATTTTATTTCATGATACATCAAAATATGAGTGTACATATAGACGAGTTAAACATTCTTCAGAAAATAAGGCATTAATTTATGAACGAGGCATGGTATAGTACGTAGCTGACCTTTTTTCATGAACAGAATGGGGATCATTGAAGACTTTGGATGTAATAAATAAGTTGCAATTTTTATTAATTAATTATTGTCTACCTTCTATGTTATTCATTCTGAGAATTTATCATTGATATTGTGTGAATTATATATACAAATCAAAAGAATATGATCGTACCAAGAAGAATTTTCATATCAATCTATAGTGGGCCTAGGCCTGTATGGGCCTGGGCCTCCTTCCATAGACGATCTTGCGGAGTGACCATGAGTCACGGTTATTGGATAAGGCATTGCAATGATCATGTGAAAGCATTTTGTAATCATCAAAACTTCATATTTATATATGTTTAGGTGGATAATACAAATATTGTCATGATGATTTAATGTATATCTTGTGTTGGTTTACTTGTATAAATATCTCAAAACCAATGATTCTTATATAATTATAGAAATATATTGCTCAACAAATAATCACTTGTGTTTATGTTTTTTTTTTTCAAGTTATTTAGTTACTAACACTTTTATAATAAAATATGAAATATATAACATTAAAGAATGCACGTAAATGATTAAGTTGTATGATATTTGAGAAAACCAATGTAAATTAATTCTATCAAAACAGACATGCTAACTGATATTTTTTCATGAACATAGTAAAAAGAAAAGATCTGATGCTTGTAGGCCAAAGAACCGGCTCTTTCTTATTCAACATGTTATACTGCAAAGTACATAATATTTTAATTGGAAATACTCATTGAGAGAACCACATTCAAATAACTTGGTGGACGTTGCTGTTGTTCTCGGTGTGTTTATCAACAATGCAAAATTGTCACAAAAAATTATTTCTGCAAACAATTTATGGTGGTCAGCTAAAGCAAACACAATAGTTCTAATATTAGCTGTTGTCATTTATTCGATGGAACTGACTATTTTAGATTAAATTGAGTCAAAATTTTACAGTCAAATTTGTGATTTGTACAAATAGGTGATCTTTATTCTACTTTTTCATGAACTAATTATTTATTCAAAGAATGATGGAATAAATAAATTCACATTTTTAAGAGATGTTTATTTATTAATATTCTATTGTTCCATGTTTTTTTATTTCTTTCACTTTCAAACAAACATGTTCGGAATTAGAATGGAAAAATGGCATGACGGAGTCGACTCCATTACGGAACAGTATGGTTAAGATGTCAGTTACGTGCTGTGACTCGCATGTCACCTGTCGTGATCATCTTTTAAAAAATTGACACGACACGACATGTCACACAAAAGAAATAGTCACGACACGGCACGACATGTGGTCACGCGTGTCATGTGTAATTACAACCGTTAGATCTCGATCAAATTGTGAATCTTAAATAAACTAACATAAAATATGATCAAATGATCACGCGAGTCACATTTGGACATGGCGTGACTCACGTGGCGTAATCATTCGCCTGTCGTGACTACTTTAATTTGATTACGGCACGACATGGAATCAAAATCACAGCGTGTTAATCCTGACAAGGCACAGCATGTTTTTTCCACGTTGTTCGGAATAGTATGAAATAAGTTTTTTTTTTTTTTCGAAGTGCCTCATTAATTACACTCCGACAGTTTTTAGATATTATTATTGAGAATTAAAACTGCATCTCTACATAGAGAAACAAAAAGAGAAAAGGTTTCTATACCCACTGATTGATCCCCGGATTATCTCCGCTGTTTGTTTTATCCACTTTCTAACAAACTTTAACCGTACCGTACAGTACGACCTCGTTTTATAAATAGACCATCTCGTCTCTCTATTTTTAAACCCCATCAGAAAAGCTGGAGAAGAGAAAAAAAAACGAATGGCAACTTCTTTGGCTCCGATTAACCTTCCCATGGCAAGATTCTCGGGACGCCGCTGCCATGTTCACACCGGAGGCTCCAGCACAGAGGGTGCATCTTTGATGGACCTCCCATTCCGATCTCTCTCTCTCCTCCCTCTATAGATCTAATCTCTTCTACAACAATGAACCTCTCTCCTCGCTCGCAGTGCCGCTGCCATAGCCGTGTTCACACTAGAGCCTCTCGACTCGCCAAGAGGTATGGTCGACATAACAACAATCTGAACGAATTTGTGATTATTTGACACGAAGGAAAATGAGCAGTGAGTTATTTTCTTTGATTTTCATTGATTAATGAGAGGATTTTTGCATTTACTTGTTCATCTTCTTTGTCTGTTTGTAGATCTGTAGGTGAGTGAATACTAACTGAAATTGGTGTAATATATATGCATTCTTACCACTTGTAGAGGAGGTGTAGAACTTTCTGCATGCCAACTGTTTGACAAAATGTCTGAGAGATGAATTGGTTATAATGTTACCATTTGTACTTCCTTCCTTAACTCTCTAATTTCTAATATCTCCTCTCAGACTAATATTTTTCCTCTCGATCTCTTGCTTGATCTATCTAACATGATTGAGATCATAACCGACAGTGATCGGATCTGGCCTTAATTGTTTAGAGTATTGATCTCCATTTGTTACAGTATTGGGTTTATATTTGTTGTAGTATTGATTTACATTTGTTACAGTATTAGTTTTCATTTGTTACAATTTTATTTTATCTTTGTTACAGTTTTCTTTTACCTTTGTTACAGTATTAATTTTCATATTTCATAGTATTATTGAATTATTATGTTTCAGCATTGGTTTGCATTTGTTACAATGTTTGTATACATTTCTTACAATATTATATACTTTATAATATAGATTGTAATGAGAAACAAGCTGTGGTGTCAATTTCTCAACCGTCTGGGCCATAGTTTGACCTTTGTCTCAGTTTCTTACAGTATTGGTTTACATGTGTTACAATTTTGTTTTACCTTTATTACAATATTGGTTTCCATTTGTTCCAGTATTGGATTTAGATTTGTAGTATTGCGTTTAGATTTGTTACAGTATTGGTTTACATTTGTTACAGTTTTGTTTTATCTTTGTTAGAGTATTGGTCTCCATTTGTTACAGTATTGGGTTTAGATTTGTTGTAGTATTGATTTATATTTGTTACAGTATTGGTTTGGATTTGTTACAGTTTTGTTTTATCTTTGTTACAGTTTTATTTTACCTTTGTTACAGTATTGGGTTTAGATTTGTTACAGTATTGGTTTCAATTTGTTACAGTATTATTTCTATTTATTTCAGTATTGAGTTTCGATTTGTTGTAGTATTGATTTACAATTGTTACAGTATTGGTTATTATTTGTTACAGTTTTTGTTTGCATTTGTTACAGTATTGGTTTTTGCAGTATTATTTTCTTTGTAATATTTGTAGTTTTAATTGTAAGATTTGTCATATTTTGTATTATATGAAGATATATCAAAGGAGCATCTTATTCTAGTGATGAAACTTCTTACGCATCCGAACAATGAACATCAAATAAGTTCAGTCTAATGATTTTGTTTCAAAATTTGTGCTTGTTGTTTACTGGAGAAAGTTTGTTATTTGAACAAAGTTTGTAATGTTGTTTGTGAGGGAATGTTTCTTGGATAAAATATTATTTTTCTAGTTAGTTTATCAATGTGAATATGACTGTGGTTTGGACAAAGTTATGTTTGTTTATAATATTTGTTATAGTTTTGATGTCTTATAGTTTTTACTGTCATTGTTATAGTTTTTATACTTCATTGTTACAGTATTTATTTAATATAATTTCTATCGTTACTTTTGCAGCTTGCGTAGCTATTTTTTACTGTATTCAATTTCGTCAGTTTGAAACTATAATTTTTAGAGATTATTTAAAAAATTAAAAAAATGAGAAATTTAAATAAAAAAAATACAAACAAAAATTAATATTGAAAACTTCTAGAACGATAGAAATTTTGAAAAAAAATTAAAAACTTCTAGAAGGGAAAAAGTACACAACTTGACAGTTTTTAAAGTACAATAAAGTACAGTTAACTGTTAAAGTACAACAAGTTTGAAAGTACAAAGTGCATCAAGTACAAAGATATTGAAAGTTGGAAGTTGTTATTTTTTTTAAAAATGATCCCATCTTTTACAGTTTTCGATATTGTCTGTTACAGTATTTATATTTGAGAGTGTCTTCTATGGACATAAGGACATATTTGTAAAATGAACATATTTTTATTTTCAAAGTTCAAACAGTCGATCCAAACCGTTCATCTTGTTCTCCATATTAATATGTGCTTGGAGACCAAATTTTACATTTTTCTGAATTTTTTTACTATTTATTAAGATGGGTACAAAATTCAATGGTCTGAATTTGATATTTTTTGTACCCATCTTAATAAATAGTAAACAAATTCAGAAAAATGTAAAATTTGGTCTCCAAGCACATATTAATATGGAGAACAAGATGAACGGTTCGGATCGACTGTTTGAACTTTGAAAATAAAAATATGTTCATTTTACAAATAGGTCTTTATGTCCATAGAAGTCTTTGCCTTTATATTTTATTGTTACAGTATTCCCGCCAACCAAATGACAGTTGGTTTGGGTAAAAAGTGGATACAAATCCTTGGGTACAATTAAACGGATCCAAACAAAAATTTGTGTTGCTAAGTCTGCAGAAAATTTGGAATCTAATAGATTTCCATTCCGCCCAATCCTCTTTAAAATCAGTACTTGTCCATTTTAATATTTGTATATATCTTAAAGATAACGGACAAACTGAAATCCTATCGAACCCAAATTGCTTCATCTTAGTATATGTCTATTTAGACTATTTTAAACTCTACATTTTCTATATTTTTTCGCTATTCCACCTATGATCAAATAGGCATATCAAAATGTCTATGCTCAATAAAGGCATGTCAAAGGATAAATGCTGCCCAACAATATTGTAAATCTTTCTTTTATGGGAAAGACTCATAGATCCCAACAAAGAAAAGCTTTAATTTAGAACAATTAGGTAGCTTGCAAGTATCAGTGGGAACCAGAAGAGGTGTTAATCTTTCTCACCCAAGAACCTGTTGAAATTTAAACATTAAAAACTCAAAATGTCAAGTTAATATGTTTGCATATTATCTCCAATTGATTGACCAGTATGTGATATGTATTAATCATTTCCTTTGATATGACCGTTTGATATATATCTTCTTATTATTTGAAGATTCTGAGAAATATTTCTTTAATTGTAAATTATTTATATTAATGACAATTAAAGACTCTTTAATAGTAAATATTTTCACAGCAGGATGCGTTTCCTATTTTGATATTCAATATGGCAGTTTTGTCTCTCTCTCTTTCTTCCCCAATTCATGCAGAGACGTTTCTTTACCTTTCTAAATATAAATCATCCTATTTCACAATTTTGAGGGATCCATTCAGAAAAAGAAAAGATAATACAATATTTCCGTATAATCTTGAAAAAACCATCTTGCTCATATTATTCCTCTAGATTTTCAATTCACTATTACAATAATATTATTCAGTAAATTGCTGGGAATCAAGGAGTTATCATCTGTCGCTTCCACGGTCGTGTCCTAAGAAGTTGACTATTCCGGATTATCTTGGTTGCGATTCCAAATCTTGCAAGGTAGAGACGGAATTCGCTTAAGGACAGTGCTTCGCACTATCCGGGTAACACAATTTTAATTATAATTTAATTTTTCTGTTATTATCCGATATCTGTTATTATATTTTAAAGTTAAGAAGAAGTAACAGAACCGAGATCTGAAAAGCCAGAAAAAAAAAAGCCTTTCATGTAATTTGATGTCTATGTTTGTTCACTAAGGGGCTTTCATTTGATATGCTTATTTTATCCAAATAATTTTGATATACATACATCTTAAAAATAACATAGACATCAAACTGTATATATAATTGTTGTAAGACAGCAGAAAGCACAACAATTCGAGAAACTATTTCATTATCTCAATTCAAGATAAATTCACTTCCAGATTTTACAAATAACTGAAGCACTGTAGAAAGCATTGAATGCATATTATTAACTAGTGCTGGCAACTTTGTTCTAGTTTAACACCAACAACCCTGAAATATTTCAATTCACAAAATACAAGATAGTTCAAAAGAAAATGAAACTGATAGCACAAAAATTTTCACTGCCGATAGCCCAACAGAGATGGAGAACTAACCACGAAATAATCGAAAATAAAACCCATCCACAATGTTAACCTGTAAGCAGCCCCAAAAACAATCAAAACCTTACCGACTGGAACGGTTTTGGTTTGAATCAGAGGAAGTGGGTAACATAATGAAGGACATTTGGAGTGCACCTACTAATGAACATCCAGATGCTGCTAATTTTTTTGATTGCAAAATGGGGGAGATGCATAGAGCACTCAGAGATTGGCACTATTCAAACCACAGTCAGATGTCAACTGAATTGCAGAATGCAAAGCTGGCAGTTAGGGGCCTAGACCAAATCGAAGAAAAGAGGAAACTAAGTCCCATGGAATTTCAGCTCAGACTTCTGTTGAGACAAAGGGTTTTCTTCCTTGCTAAACTCAGTGAGATTAAATGGAGCCAAAGGGCAAGATGCCGTTGGCTAAGAGAAGGCGACAACAACTCTCGCTATTTCCATGCATTTGCTTCATCAAGGAGGAGACGAAATATGATCCTGTCACTTGAACACGAAGGCCTGACAATTACCCAACCCCAAACCATCAAATCTATTTTCTTTCACCACATGAAAAACATCCTGGGAACCCATACAATTACCCAACCCTATGACCCAACACACCTTTACCCAGAACCATCCCCTCTAACAGATTTACAAGTTTCTTTTTCATTGCAGGAAATTGAAGAAGCTGTCTCCAATTTGGCGAAAAACAAAGCTGCTGGGCCTGACGGTCTTCCAAATGAATTTGCTCAACGTTACTGGGAAGTGGTCAAGGAATCGGTTCTTTCAATCCTAAGCGACTTCTATGCAGAAACTATTGATCTCCGGCCACTGAACAGAGCCAATGTCTTGATGATACCCAAAAAGGAAACCGCCACTAAAGTTGGAGAATTCAGACCAATCAGTACCATTAACCTCATCCCAAAAATCATAACCAAAATTCTTGCAACCAGGCTATCTCACCACCTTCCTCACCTCATATCAATTCGACAATCGGCGTTCATTAAGGGGAGGCAAATTACAGAAAACTTCCTGGCGACACGCGAAATCCTACAACACATCTCATCAGCAGGATGCCCGGCTGTATTCCTTAAACTGGATTTCACCAAAGCATTTGATACCTTGAGTTGGGATTTCTTACTAAGGACAATGGAAGCAAGAGGTTTCCCAAACAAATGGTGTAGGTGGATTCAGCACCTTCTACAATCTTCCTCATCCAGAGTTGTGATTAATGGAGAAAGCACAGCATATTTTACACATGAGCGGGGTCTACGCCAGGGCGACCCCATTTCTCCTCTGTTATTTAATCTAGCAGTAGATGTGCTGCAAAGGCTAATTGAGGCAGTCAATGGTACTCTCACACAGGCCTTGTCTCCAAGACTGTCAGAACCGATTATGACCCTACAATACGCTGACGACACTGCCATAATCCTGAGAGCTGATGTAACCACTATGATAACCTTGAAAATGGCTCTTAAACTATTCTCAGACATCTCTGGACTGCAAATAAACTATTCTAAGAGTGCCTTCTTCCCGATCAACCTATCACCTCAACAACAGGAAGAGGTCAGTCTTATTTTTGGATGTGTCAAGACAGATTTGCCTATTACCTATCTAGGAATGCCCTTGACCATTAACAGACCCAACAGATGCGACTTCATGCCTCTCATAGAAAAGATTGAAAGGAGATTGGAGGGATGGCAGGGCAAATTCCTATCAAGAGCAGGAAGGTTAATTCTCCAAAATGCGGTTTTGGCCTCTATCCCCATCTACATCATGACCTGCTTCATTCTGCCAAAGTGGGTTATAAAGAGAATTGATTCTGTAAGAAGAAGGTTCTTGTGGGGAACATCTAATTCAGGAGGGAGAGGGATATCCCTGCTCAACTGGGACCTGGTATGTACTCCAAAACGCTTAGGTGGGCTGGGTGCCATTAATTTAGAATTGAGAAACACATCGCTAATCTTGCGATGGTGGTGGAAGCTGCACAAGGAACCGCATTGTCTATGGACAACAGTGATCACAGCTATCAGAGGAGTAAACATACAGATTAATGGTCCTCGTATTTGGAGAATACAAGGTTCCTTTTTTTGGATGCAATTGATCAAATTACAGTACCTTTACCATTGGAGTATTCAACTGATAGTCGGAGATGGCACCTCAATCTCCTTCTGGTATGACACATGGGGAGGAGAACCGCTGAGGCAATTGAAAGATGGGCTACAACGGCCTATTCTTCAGAGCATTTCACTGCGTGACGCATGGTCGTTACTAAATGATCGGTTTCCTGAGCTTCTAGGAAACACTGTTCAGTTCCAAAACAAAGAGGATGAATTGAGGTGGTGCTGGACAGAGCATGGTAACTACACGGCCTCCTCCTTTTATAAGGTCCGGCAGATGGGCGGTGCAGTGGGCTGGCGATTTGCCTACATCTGGAAGACTAACACCCCCTTAAAGGTCAGATTGTTTGCAGCGCTTTCGTTGATGGATCGTATCCTCACCCATGATACAATGACCTGCTGGGGTATGCAGTGCGACACCAGATGTGTTTTATGTGACACATGTCACATGGAGACTGAGATGCATCTCTTCTTTCAGTGTCGCTATGCGCTTACAGTTTGGAGGGAAATAGAACGAATACAAGGAAGAAGGATTATGAAGATTGGAGAATCGATTGAACACACTTGGGACAGCTCTTGGGAGATAGCTGCAAGGGGAGGAGTCACGACGAGGAAAGAATGGGCAACTGTCTTCATGTGTATAAAGTGGAATCTGTGGAAACAGAGAAATGATAAACTGTTTAGAAACACAGTCAAGACACCAAGAGGACTAGCATTATACATTCTACAGGAGGCGGGCCTTTGGAAGATATACTGTGGAAAAGTACAAGTTAGAGCAGGAATAGGTTGAAAAGCAGATCTTTGGCCAACAACCTTGTAAAAGTAGTTCAATAGGTAATCAGTTGGAACTGTAGACACTAAACGATGTAATATTGGTAGCCTCTGCCAATTCTTTCAAAAAAAAAAAAAAAAAAAAACCCATCCACAATGAAATTAAACTGCTCCCTCCCATTCTCCCATGATACAAGAGCCCAAATTACAGAGGCAAACCCCACACCTAACTCCAGTCCAATAGAAATAGAAAGCCCAATTATATGAGTAGAAGACTTTGAAGGCAAATCTTTATTAAACCCATCATTTGAAGGGGTTGTTGCACACTGCATTGATAAAGGACTACCACACAATCCAGGGTTATCCAAGTAAGAAGCATTCAAAAAGGTTGAGAATTGGCGGGCTTCGGGTATTTTTCCGACTAAATTGTTGTACGAGAGATTTAGCACAGAAAGAAAAGTAAGCAAGGTGAGCTCCTGGGAAATGTTTCCGGAAAGTTGGTTGAAAGAGAGATCCAGTGATTGAAGTTGGTGTAAATTAGCAAATTCTGTTGGAATAAGACCGGTCAGGACATTATGTGATAGGTTAAGCACATCAAGTGACTTGAGTTGTCCAATTTCTTCCGGAATTTCCCCCGAAAATCCATTTTGCGACATATCAAGGGAACTGAATATGCTAAGTGAACTCTTTATCTCCATTTCTAGTCCTTTGGATATGACCGTAATTGAATTATGATAATAATCTGAACCCCAAAACTGAAATGTACTAGAATCTAAATTAGTCACCATAGCCTTCAGGTTTTCAAAAACAATTTTGGGGATAATGCCTCTGAAATTATTTGATGAAAGATAAAAAGCCTTTAGTGTGGGGGAAAATGAATTATCTGTTTTTGTTTTGGCTTCCATAGTTGAAATTGTGCCATAGAATTGATTTGATCTTAACACAAGTACGTACTCTTAACTTGTTGAGGTTTCCGAGCCAAAAAGGAAATTTATTCACCATTTGATTATTTCCAAGATCTAAGACCTCTAGATCGTTACAATTCATTAATAACTGAGGCAAACTTCCCCTTATTCTATTTCCACTCAAATTTATTGTTCTAAATTTGCATCCTTGACTAATATTCTGTGGCAATGGCCCAGTTAATTTGTTACTTCTCAGGTTAAGAATTTCCAATTTAGATTTTCTAGAAGTCAAGATGGCATCGTACCAGTAAAATTGTTATATGAAAGATCAAGAAATTGTAGGGATGACATATTACAAATGGAATGGGGGATCAATCCCACTAGGTTATTGTTAGAGACGATGGAAAGATAAATAAAGTACTTGGATTTGAAAATGGAAATTGGTACCTGTCCTTGAAAATTGTTGGAATCAAGGAAAATATATTCCAAAATCGATTGAAATTAGTATTTTTCTGATTTTTTAATATTTTATTTCACGATACATTAAAACATGAGTGTATTAAGATGAATTATACATTCTTCAGAAAATAAGACTTTTTAAAAAAAAATATTAAGTAAATGAATTTTCGAATAGTTAAAAAAAAACATAATTTCAATCGAATGATTTTTCAATCAAATTTAACTCCATGGGTCCACCCCTGCCAAAATATTTATTTAATTATACACCAAGTCTCTAATAAATTCCAACAAAATAAATTTATAACCGTACTAGTCAAAACCTAAACTCATAAGTAAATGCACCCAAAGATTCCGTACGTCTCCGTAGCATCAAGTTTCTCATCAAAATATGATTCAAGTCATGATCAATGTAAGTAGGTTAAATGGTCTCCAGCAAGTCACAACATCAAATCTCTCTTCTAGATAGAGGTTTTTTTTTTTAATCCAATGAATTTTTTTTAGTGAAATTTTGAAAATTAGGAAAATAAAATTGAGTTAATAATTTTACAATCAAATTTGTAATTTGTACAATTCTTCTACTTTTTTGATGGAATAAATTAATTGACATTTTACAAATGATGTTCATTTAATAATAGCAGGGAGGTATCAAACTTCCGAACTATAGGGATCAATCATATAAAAAAAAATTTATGAAGAATGAGAATTAAATTTGCTATATTTTCATATTTTATTCTAAATTATATCAAAAATCATATGTAAATACAAAAATTAAAAAAAAAATGAGAATTCCTTTTACTTGGTTCCACCTCTGATTAATAGTCTTCTATTGTTCTACTTTTTTTTTGTCACTTTCACATTCAATCAAACACGTTTGAAAAATATGAAATAAATATCTATTATTTTATTAAAGATTTCAGTATAATCCAACATCTTTTAAATATTATTTATCGAAAACAGAACGTAAAAACAAAAACTCATACCATTATACTAAACTCGTAGTTCTTAATAAAAATTTATTCTAAATTATACTTTTCCTATTTTTTCTCAGTATTCCATCTATGATCAAACAAACATATAAAAATGTTCGACAAACAGGCAAGTGTACTGTGCAACACGAATCTGACTCTGTTGTTCTTCAAATGGGATAGCAAGATTATGTTATTCTAAATCTAACTATTAAATTTTTTATGCTCGAACCTCAATACAGATAAACAGTTAGATTTAAAATAACAGAATTCTATTATCCCGTTTGAATAACAGCAGAGTCAGATTCGTGCAGCATAGCACAACACTGTCTCCTACCAGCAAGGAGAATTGAATGTGTATGCTCTCAATAAAGGCAGGTCAAAGGATATTGCAGCGAGCAGCGACAATGGGCATGACCCACATTTTTTTTTTTTGTTATGGCAAGACCCACATTTTTTCTACAATTAAATAAACAAATAGCAAACATACAAACATATGTTTTAAAAATCAAGATATTGAGAGCTATATATAAAATATTAAAATTAGAGTTCGAGGAATAAGTAATGTACAATTATGATTCGAGCTATATAGAAAACTAATACTGAAAAAAAATGAAAATTACCAGATTCTCATAAATCTGTGAGAGTTTTTTTTAGAGAAGAATGAAAGTCTAACCTTCTAAATTTCAATGATCACATATCACTTCCTCTCATAAATATGTAAAACTTAAACAGTGGGTTGAGTCTCACAATTAGTTTCATGAGACCAGTATTTCTTGAGGCTCATTTTTTTTTTTTTTTTTTCAAATGAATCTTCTTAAATTCAGTGATTTATGGCGCAGCTTTGCTCCACTCAAGGTGAAGTTTTTTAATTTCCTCTTGCTTCATAATCGAGTACTGACCCATGACACTATGCTGAAAAGAGAGATGAACTGTGAAGCCGAATGTGTTATGTGTGCTGACTGCCCTTTAGAATCTGTTTTCCATGTTTTCATCCAATGTCGATATGCTAGTCGGGTTTGGGACTGCATGGGATCCATAATTACCAAGTCAGACACGATGACTGCAACTTGGAAACGATCCTGGATGAGTTATAAGCGTTCGACGCAAGAGACTAAGAGAACATGGGTTACACGTTTTATGGCTGTCTTATGGGGGATACGGAAGCAGAGAAATGAATACATATTCAGGAGGAAAAGGATGCCACCGCACCTGCTAGCTATGAGGATCAGAGACGAAACAGAATTATGGCTCACATGCTGAAGGGTAACAGAGGGGCAAGCATTGCGGGTGTGCAGAGAAACATTTCAATTACTGTAATTTGAGTAACTGTAAGTTGGTAGTTAGGGTGTTGTAAGCACATTTATTTTTCCTGTTAACTTGGTAACGCTACCAAGTTTTTCAAAAAAAAAAAAAAAAGGAATCTTCTTAGATTAAATATTGTTGTATATTGGATAAGTCATAAAATTGCAAATATTGTAAAAGAATTATAGGAAAATTATTTTCCTTTTTGCAACGCAAATCACAATCAATATAGTTATAATAATTTTGCTGTCAAGTAATATGGTTTAAGTAATAAAAAACCATTTTTTTCTGGCTAGACGAACAACTTATTTATAAATAATATTGTTGTAAATTCTGACACTGTATATTTAAATTTTAAGATGGTCAACAGTTTAAACATCTGATGAATGTAATATAACTAGTTGTAAAAAAATGTTTATTTAGACTGATTAATTGGCCAATTAGTCGTTGGAAGTGACCGAACCTTTAAAGATTTTTCTGATTTTTTCGCTATTCCACCTATGATCTGTTGGTATAAATTTTTAGAATATTCGGATAGTTATAAATTAATTAAAATAAATCAAATTAAAATAGAGTTATCCGGATCGTGCGAAGCACTGTCCTTAAGCGTATTCCGTCTCATCGTGCAAGATGGAACTGCAACCAAGATAATCCGGGTTTGTTGACTTCTTAGGCACGCCATGGAAGCAACTGATGATAACTCCGTAATATCCAGCATAGATTAGATTAATTAATCAAGATAAATAAAATATTATGTGGGAGAGAATCAAGGTTTTTTTTTTTCACTTGGATACAAAACGAAGAGAAGGATCTATATCAAAATTGAGAGATGTATGCAAAATGAGATAGAGCCTGTATATTTTTATTTCTGTTCATTTGTTTGATCTATAACAGAGAAGAGAGATAGAGCCCTATATATAATCATAAAGGTTGCACCTCTTTATAACAGATGTTAAGAAAACAAATCGAATTAATTAGAGAGTGAATGGAGGTTAATAGCTTGGTTTAATTATTTCTGTTATCACAGAAAATACGGAAATAAATAGAGGCTTGCTGGCGCCTCTTCAATGTTTTCATTAATGAATAACGGTTATAATAAGAAAGAACCTGAAATTGGATTAATTAGATATGAGGATTTTCATATTAGTCCTCAACTTTGCAAAATATTACAAACGATGATTTTAACAATTTTGAATTTTTAGAACTCAAATTCCAACATGATCAAACAGGCATATGAAAATGTCTGTGCTCAATTAATAAAGGCATGTCAAAGGATAAATGTAGGGGTGTCAACGGATACGGTAAGGGTCGGGTGAAAGCTTTTTCATACCCGTACCCGTTACAAATTATTCTTACCCTTACTCTATCCGTACCCATTACAAATTGTCTTACCCGTACCCTACCCTTATCCGTTATGGTTGTCGGATAACGAAACGGTAGCGGGTAAATAACGGGTAATACTTGTATAATAATTATTTTTATTATTTATTAAATAAAACACTAAAACACATTTATTCGTCGTATATATAATCACATTGCTAATATGAAAATTAATTTCAACTAAATTGTTTTGTAGATGACATCTTTCTAGTAAATTTTAAGAGAGATATTGTTTTTGTGCTTAGAGGGATAATGTCTTTCTTCTAAACCATTCAACTTTATAGTAAGAGAGCTAGTTAAAAGAAGTCTTTTGTGCTTCCAAACTATTAAGTTCAATAGGCTATAAGTTATTAAACTTTATTGGAAATTTGGAATTTGCTGGAAAACCGTGGAACTTATTTAAGTGCTTTAATGTTGAAATATTTTTGACACATTTACATAGATAGATGGTCAATTGTTCATGCTAGAAAATTTAATAATTTTTATTTTCCAAGACCAAGAGTAGTTGGCTGTTGGAGATTGATAATAATTCAATGCTCATTAAGAATTTAAGATATCTAATTTAAATATATTTTTTTATATAATTATCCGATCGGGTAATGGGTACGAAATAGGCTTTACCCGTATCCTTATCCGTTTTGATAACGAAAAAAAAATCTTTACCCGTACCCATACCTGATAAGTTTACGAAAAAAAAATCTTATCCGTACCCGTCTTATCGAATACGGTACGGATCGGGTAAATGGATAAACGGGTGCCATTGACACCCCTAGATAAATGCTACCAAATAATATTGTAAATCTTTCTTTTATAGGAACGACTCATATATCCCTACAAAGAAAAGTATTATTTTCTTAGTAATAAAAATATATTATTTTACTACATCCAAGGCCTTTGAATCAGACTACAGGATGAGCCCGAAAGGTCTGAGACAAGACCTATTAAGGCCTTTCTCGACAGGCCATCCTGACATGAAAAGGTCCAGTTCAAATTTGAGATCACTTTGATGGATAACTGTTTTCATACAATCTGTCAGACAGACTGTCGGGTTCCGGGTCAACACTACATGACAGTAAGAGCCCAACCTATAAAAATTAGAATCCGAACACTTTACACTCATTTCTCTTTTCATCTCGAGTCAGCTTCGAGACCATACAACCTGTCGTCCCGATACAGGACGTATCACTGATCAAACCTAAACACAAGTAAATGCTTGCCAAAGACTCAGCCTCCGTCACAGCATCAAGTTTATAATCAATATGTGATTCCAAGTCTATGATCAAGGTACGCAGGTCAAATGGTTTCGACCAAGTCACAACATCAAAACTCTCTACTAGATAGTGGTTTTATTCTAACCAAATAAAAGAAATGAATGAAATTGGGAAAATTATAAAAGTAAAATTGAGTCAAAATTTTACAGTCAAATTTGTGATTTGTACAAATAGGTGATCTTTATTCTACTTTTTCATGAACTAATTCTTTATTCAAAGAGTGATGGGATAAATAAATTGACATTTTTAAGCGATGTTTATTTATTAATATTATGTTGTTCCATGTTTTTTTTTTATTTTTTTATTTCTTTCACTTTCAATCGAACATGTTCGGAATTAGAATGGAAAAATGGCATGACGGAGTTGACTCCGTCACGGAATGGTACAATTAAGGTATGGAAGGGTACGAATAAGGTGTCGGTTACGTGCTGTGATTCGTATGTCACGTGCCGTAATTATCTTTTAAAAATTTGACACAACACGACATGTCGAGAACAGTGCAAGAGTCAAAAAGGGCACAAAGGGCACAGTGCATGAGCAAGAGGGAATGCAAGCAAGTAATACTGACAATATACAATCACAGCTTGGATTAAATTAGATCAAGTACCAAATATAGGTTTTCACAAGTCAAGCATATCAAGTACAGCCTCAAATATGAAATACGCAAGTGAGGAATCAATTTACCCCACAGCACATTATCACAGATAAAGGGAAGTAGCGCTGTCTCAGAGAGAGGAGCAAGGCTCAAAGCCTCACTGATTACAACAGAAAACAGTTCAATTACACATCGCATGCTTAACAGAAAGGGGGAAGGCATCAAGAAAATTTCAAAGAAAAGAGCAAAGCTGAAGGCCTCATTTAATTCATCAAGCTACAACAACAACAATTAACTCACTGATCATAGAAATTGAATGAACATCACATAATTCAACCCGGAATCTTCAAATCAAGAAGCAACATCCAGTGATAATATATTAACATTTTTCTCCGCTCTCAACATGGCAGTTCTATCACCACGCATTTCCAATTGTCTTTTTTCCATGTCCCTGCACAACCCCATCATAACATGAAATCAAGCTCAAGTTCCTTAGAAATCATGTAAAGTAATAAATCCAATGCCCATTCAATTTCACCCTTCTTGCACAGTCCATTCATAAGAGTCCTATAGGTGACAACATCAGGATCGTATCCTTTGGATATCATGACATCTACAAAATTCAATGCCTTGTCAATTTCACCATTCTTGCACAGCCCATCTATAAGCATGTTGTAGGTCACGACATTAGGCTCATGCCCTTTGGAAATCAAGATATCTACAAAATATAATGCCTTGTCAATTTCACCATTCTTACACAACCCTTTTATAAGAGTGGTATAGGTGATGACATTAGGCTCATGCCCTTTGGAAATCAAGACATCTAGAAAATCCATTGCCTTTTCAATCTCACCATTCTTGCATAACCCATCTATAAGAGTGTTGTAGGTCACGACATTAGGTTCATGCCCTTTGGAAATCATGGCATCAACAAAATCAATTGCCCTTTCAATTTCACCCTTCTTGCAGAACCCATCTAAAAGAGTGGTGTAAGTCACGACTTGATGAGTATTTTGGATATAGGATTTTGGCTATAACTTTGTACATTTTTATTTTTTAAATTTATAAACCTTGATACTTAATGAAAGGGTTGATTGCAAGCGCACAACCTATCAAGTAGTACTTAGAATGTCAAAACACAGGGAGTAAGGTTAAGACTTAGTTAAACTGTTACAAATAATTTTAGAAAAAGGAAATAAGTAAAATACCATAAAGTAAATGGGGAGTTTGTTCTAACAATTCCTAAATTTTGGGTTCAATATCTGAAGGAGAGGAGTTTTAAACAATTAAAGTAAATGAAGGAAATAAAAAGTGGTTTGCTTTCAAGTTAAGAAAAATCTAGGGGCATTCGGTCTACAATCTCTTGATAATTCTATCTAATCGGTATTTGTTTAAATTTATGTATGATTTGACGATGTTTCTAACCTAATATGTGAAGAATGGTCACTTTCGTGAATTAATAACGTGCCTAGATAATTCGGACTTCACGATTAAGTCCCTCGCCCTAGCTATCTAGGTTATGAAGCTCTTGTTAGTCTATCATCTCCTTAGATATTGGTACTTCACGGTTAGGTCCCTCATACCAATATCTAATTTGATTCTAGATATCCTAATTTAGGATTTGACTTCACCGTTAAGTCATTCACCAAAACCCTAACTTTAATCTCTACAGTTCTGGATATGGATATCAAAGTATGGTCGCTTCTAACCCAAACCTAGGGTATTTGCATTCATAATTTGGTACTCTCCTCTCATCCTGACTACTTTGGTCCACTTGGATCCAAAGCGGGACTACTTCAATTTCAAGTATTAATTATGTAGCCAACACAAATGATAAATCACAGAAATTAACTATCAAATCCCATAAAACAATCATAATAAAAAGAACTAACCTAATAAAATAGAATTAAACAAGTTCATGCATTGACCTAAACTCCTAGAGAGGAAGTTAACCTCTCATTGAGATGCAAAACTTACACAGAAAATTCCTTACAAATTGGCTAAAATAAAGAGAAATTGAAAGAAAAATGATTACAAACCTTACAACAATGAAGGCCTCTTGCTTTGCTTTCTTTGCTTTGATAATTTTGCTATTTTTCTCCAAATCTCAGTTCCTGATTTCACCTTAACTCCAATGGAAGAGATATGGAAGGATGGATGGAGAGATGTTTTATTATGAGCAGAACTCCCTCTCTTAAATAGCCTATTATATCCCCTAAAAATGTGGAGAGCAGTTAAACACTTGTCCCACACGTTTCCTATAATAATAACCAATAAACTTGGCCACCGCGACATGATCTGGCTTTCCAAAAATAGCGAAACTACATTTTTAGTCTGAATGCGGGCTCAGTGCGTCCGCACTGGATCCAAAATTCCGAATTTCGATTTTCTTTCTTCATGAAAGTTGTAGATCTTCTTGTTAGCTTTCCGAAAAGTGGTCATATGCCCAAAACGGAGTTCGTATGACAAAATTATATCCAAAATACGAAACTGTGTTGGAAGCTAAAATTTTGGTCGAACTGAGTGCGTCCGCACTGCGCTTGGACTTTTCCTGTGCGATCAGAATGCGGTCCGCATCGAGATCCGTGCATCCACACTGACACGAATTTTGATGAAAATATTATTATACATTTAAAAAATTGGCGCGCCAGAACATTCTTCTAAGTACTTATTTTGGCCGTATCGGAATCCGTGCGTCCGTACTGGGCTCTGGAAGGCTGCATTTTGGCATTTTTCGCTATTTTCTGTAATTTAAAACAAACATTCGCAGTAACTTGATTCCAGATGTAATCTAAGACATTTGTATATCGAAATACAAGATATTTAAAGTATTTTCAGGATAAAATCTAGATCGAACATTTGTAAATCTATATATATTTTATACCTATCACGACATTAGGCTCATGCCCTTTGGAAATCATGACATCAAAAAAATTCATTGCCTTGTCAATTTCACCATTCTTGCACAGCCCATCTATAAGAGTGTTGTAGGTAATGACATCAGGCTCATATTCTTTGCAAATCATGGCATCAACAAAAACAATTGCCCTTTCAATATCACCATTCTTGCACAGCCCATCTATAAGAGTGTTGTAGGTCACGACATGAGTCACATGCCCTTTGGAAATCATGATATCTAGAAAATTCATTGCCTTGTCAATTTCACCATTCTTGCACAGCCCATCTATAAGAGTGTTGTAGGTCACGACATCAGGCTCATGCCCTTTGGAAATCATGACATCTACAAAATCAATTGCCCTTTTAATTTCACCATTCTTCAATATCCCATCAAAAAGAGTGGTGTAAGTAATGACAGCAGGCTCATGCTCTTTGGAAATCATCACATCTAGAAAATTCATTGCCCTTTCAATCCCACCATTCTTGCACAGCCCATCTATAAGAGTGTTGTAGGTCACGACATTAGGCTCATGCCCTTTGGAAATCATGGCATCAACAAAATCAATTGCCCTTTCAAGTTCACCATTCTTGCACAACCCATCTATAAGGGTGGTGTAAGACACGACATCAGGCTCATGCCCTTTGGAAATCATGACATCTTGAAAATTCATTGCCATGTCAATTTCACCATTCTTGCACAGCCCATTTATAAGTGTTGTAGGTCACGATATTTGGCTCATGCCCTTTGGAAATCATGGCATCAACAAAATCGATTGCCCGTTCAATTTCACCATTCTTGCACAGCCCATCTAAAAGAGTGGTGTAAGACACAACATCAGGCTCATGTCCTTTGGAAATCATGACATCCAGAAAATTCATTGCCTTGTCAATTTCACCATTTTTGCACAGCCCATCTATAAGGTTGTTCTAGGTCACGATATCAGGCTCATGCCCTTTGGAAATCATGGTATCAACAAAAACAATTGCCCTTTCAATTTCACCATTCTTGCACAGCCCATCTATAAGAGTGTTGTAGGTCACGACATGAGGCTCATGCCCTTTGGAAATTATGACATCTACAAAATCTAATGCCTTATCAGTTTCACCATTCTTACATAACCCTTTTATAAGAGTGGTATAGGTGATGACATTAGGGTCATGCCCTTATCACCTTCCAGCACCGCCTTTTCTCCTCCTTCTGCTGACCTTCCAATGCGGCTGACGCCATGAATTTTTTTTATTGAGTTGAGATTCAGACGCATAGCAGACAAGGTAGAGGCTTCAGCGAGAAGCAAATCGGAATGGGGATTGGGAAGGTGAAGGTGAAGGTGAAGGTGAAGGCGAAGGTGAAAGTGAAAAGGAGGAGGCAAGAGATAAGGTTGACGCCATCTGAATCTTATTTAGTGTTATTTGGTTTAGTTACAGCTTCTTTGTCTAACAAGTCTGAGCTACGCTTCCAGGTTCAACTACTGCCCTAGCAAGGAATTCAGAGAGAAACGCAATGCTGCCTTAGCAAGGATAGTGATTTGTTTTGAGTTGAAAGGATAAGGGAGTCGCTGTATGAGCGATAAACCGATAACACACACTGAGAAATTTGGAAATCAACAAGATATATCAATATGAGCGTAACATAATTTCTTTTTCACTAAACGGCCCAAAATACCTACTGGATTCAGATATTAGGCCCGCATAAATTACAACAAAGGAACAATATTGGGCCAAGACATCAACGAACAGTAACAATCAGAAATTTCTATTGAAATTGATAAGTAGATTCAGTGCTTTGACAAAGCCAATTCAAAAGAACAAACATAGTTTTAGAGACTAAATTGCATAAAAGCGATTGTTGAAGGAAGCGGGTCAATTCATCAACCCGTTTGCTCTATTGATTCTCCGTGTGACATCTCAGCCTCCATCGTCACCAGTTTCATCTTTCGATGAGTCCTCCATTTCAGATGATGTGGACCCCTTATGGCAGTGACTAGAAGAATTAATGAGCGCGGTCAGATTTATAGGAGCGGACCCCATCTGCAGCGATCCTTTTTTTTTAATTGTCTCTACCCGCGGACCTGACCGTTGTGCCCCAGTCTCTTGAAGCTCATGTAGAACCCTTACATTTTTAATTTTTTTTAGTATGGATTATTTCTTTATTCAATTTGTTTGAAAATTAAAGACTAACAAGTCGCATCGTTGTGGCTACGCCGCAACCATTTTTTTCTGATATTTGTTGGCGTAGATAGGTGGCTTTTTTGTTCTTATAATATATGGCATTTGTAACACTACATGATTTGTAAAGTGGAGCCTGCATAATTGTTATCTATAAAGGTGAAATTGAGAAGGTGAGGAAATATCTAATTTTTTTGATAATATGATTTCAAAAGGGTGTGAGTATAATGGTGTGCACTACGACACTCTAACATTGAATACCATGAGTTACATCATTTTTTTACTTTATATTTCATTAAATGCCATATATTTCGAAGTCATGCCTAGAATAATTTTTAGAATTTAAATATGTATTAATATTTTAGTAAGTACAATATTTATAATTATTAAAAATAACTGATATTCAATTAATATTTAGGACTATTTAAGAATTAGAATTTGTGGTCAAACAAAAAAAATTATCAGGCCGATCAATACAACAACATAAAACATAAAATCTTACATATAACAACAACAAGAACTTCTAACATCGACCAATGAACAGTTATACATTTGATCATTCTACAGTACATTAAACCGTCCAAGATAGCTCATCCTTGTGTTCAATCATTAGATCATACCTTGAAACAGTCAAAACCTCAGCTTCATCATAAAAATAATCTCCAGATTGCATATACACATTTTAGAAGTAACAGTGCACCGTAAATACTAAATACTAACTATACTCATAGCTATATTACCACAGTTCTATGTATATATATAAATTATTAAAATAATATTTTTAAACATATAATCTAATTACATCATGTAGTGGTTACATGGGGAACACATCAGTCGAAATATTTTTAGAATATAAACCTTGTTTGGACAGAGAGTAGAGGAAGGGAGGTAATGGAAAGAAAATAAAATTTTCTGTCGAATCGTGTTTGGTTGACAAAATTATGTTGGAGGTGAATGGTATAGGAGGTAAAAGGTTTAACCTTATATTATTATAATTAATAGAATCGGTTTTCCTCTCAATTTGAAGTGTAACGGATGGAAAGAAATTTTGTTGCATATATTGTTCAAAAAAATAACATAAATAACTAATTCTATATCTTACTTATATAATTCTTATATAAATTTTTTTTGTCACAAATCTACAAAAGTTACAGAATTTCTCATTAACCTTCTAAATTTTAATCAACTAAACAAGAAATAAGATGAAAAGAAAAGTTAAATTTATTTTCCCTTATTAATCATCAAAATATAAAAAAGTTAAATATATTAATCTTTCTTTCTATTTCATTCCATTTTTTTTTTATTCTTCACTTCCCCTTCCTTCTTCTACTCTCCATCCATATAAGTGAAGAGGAGGACATACAAATCAATACATATAATAAAGAATCAATACATAATGAATAAAACCACACCAAAGTGACGGATGGCACAACAAAGAAATATTTCGAGAGGCGAGAGTTGAATTGTGTGAGATAACATAAGCGAATGTCAAGTCAAATCGACAGGAGCCGATCATTTAGGATCGAACGGTAAGAAAAATGGATGGTACTGTTCATCACTGAGGTCACACCTCATTGAAAATTAAGGTATTATAATATCTTACATCAGCTAGTACACGTCTTTGCCTCGTTGAATGGCCAAATATGTGAACCGATATTTAAAAAAAATAAAAAATCATCCTGCTCCCCTTCTTATTTTCTAAAGCTCTACCTATTTTTTTGTAAGTGATATTTTGCATGATCATAAATTACTAGAATTGGAAAATAAGAAACAAAAAAATGTATATTACCATCGCTTTTGGCGGTCGGTATAACAAGCCAAAAAAAAAACCTCTCATGTAGTTTGATGTCTATGTTTGTTCACTAAGGGGCTTTAATTTGATATGCTTATTTTATCCAACTAATCTAGATATACATACATCTAAAAAATAACATAGACATCAAACTGTATATATAATTTTTGTAAGACAGCAGAAAGCACAACAATTAGAGAAACTATTTCATTATCTCAATTCAAGATGACTTCACTTCCAGATTTTACAAATAACGGATGCTCTGTGTAGAAAACATTGAACGCCTATTATTAACTAGTGCTGGCAACTTTGTTATCCAACAACCCTGAAATATTTCAATTCACAAAATACAAGATAGTTCAAAAGAAAATGAAACTGGTAGTACATAATCATGTGTCGGTATGAGAACCTTACATTTAAATAAATTAAAGAAAGCACAAAATTATTATTCACTGCCAATAGCCCAGCAGAGATGGAGAACTAACCACAGAATAATCGAAAATAAAACCCATCCACAATGAAATTAAGCTGCTCTCTCCTATTCTCCCATGACACAAGAGCCCAAATTACAGAGGCAAACCCCACACCTAATCCTAGTCCAATAGAAATAGAAAGCCCAATTATATCAGTAGAAGACTTTGAAGGCAAATCTTTATTAAATCCATCATTTGAAGGTGTTGTTGCACACTGCATTGATAAAGGACTACCACACAATCCGGGGTTACCAATGTAAGAATCATTCGGAAAGGTTGAAAATTGATGGCTCTGTGGTATTTCTCCAACTAAATAGTTGTACGAGAGATTTAGTACAGAAAGAAAAGTGAGAAAGGTGAGCTCCTGGGGAATGTTTCCGGAAAGTTGGTTGAAAGAGAGATCCAGTGATTGAAGTTGGTATAAATTAGCAAATTTCGATGGAATTGGACCGGTCAGGGCATTATGTGATAGGTTAAGCACATCAAGTGACTTGAGTTGTCCGATCTCTTCTGGTATTTCCCCTGAAAATCCATTTTGTGACAGATCAAGGGAACTGAATATGCTAAGTGAATTCTTCATCTCCATTTCTTGCCCTTTGAATATGACCGTAATTGAATTATGATAACGATATGAACCCGAAAACTGAAATTTACTAGAATCTAAATCAGTCACCATAGCCTTCATCTTTTCAAAAACAATTTTGGGGATAATGCCTCTGAAATTATTTGATGAAAGATCAAAAACCTTTAGTGTGGGGAAAAATGAATCCTCTGTTTTTGTTTTGGCTTCCATAGTTGAAATTGTGCCATAGAATTGATTTGATCTTAACACAAATACTCTTAACTTGTTTAGGTTTCCGAGCCAAAAAGGAAATTTATCCACTATTTGATTATTTCCAAGATCTAAGATCTCTAGATCTTTACAGTTCATTAGTGACTTAGGCAAACTTCCCATTATTCTATTTCCACTCAAATCTATTGTTCTCAATTTGCATCCTTGACTAATTATCTGTGGCAATGGCCCAGTTAATTTGTTACTTCTCAGGTTAAGGATTTCCAATTCAGAATTTTCTAGAAGGCAAGATGGCATCGTACAAGTAAAATTGTTATATGAAAGATCAAGAAATTGTAGCGATGACTTATTACAAATGGAAATGGGGATAAATCCCGCTAGGTTATTGTTAGAGATGGAAACATAAGATAAGTACTTGGGTGAGAAATCAAAATATACAGGCAATGAATTGAAGTAGTTGGATGAGAAATCTATTAAAACAATATTTGGTGGGAGGAGAGGTACTGGTCCTGAAATTCTGTTGTTATGGATATAAAGTCCATACAACATTGAAAAAGAGGTAAAATGTGTGTCCCCCTCTATTTTAGTAAAGAAATTATGAGATAAATTGAGGAACATGATACTTTCTTTACTATTTAACAAATCTGGTATAACACCATCCATTCTATTATTTGAGAGGTCTAGCCAGTCAATATTTCTTTGGTAAGTCAGGAAAGAAGGGAACTTTGTTAAATTGCACGATGCCAAAAATAGATATATTAGTTGGGGAAATGAAGCATAGAATGATTGGTTGTTTCTTCCTTCGGTAATTGACAACTTGTTGTTTGAGAGATCCAAATAGTTGAGGTTCTTATTGTGCTTGATGACGTCTATATTTAATGTACCACTGAAATTATTTGATGCAAGATTTAACCAATCGAGCTGAGGGTATTTGAATATGGAAATTGGTACCTGTCCTTGAAGATTGTTGTAATGTAGGTCAATATATTCCAAAATTGATGATCCATTTAGGAACTCTGGTAGATATCCTGAGAATTGGTTATCTGATAGATCCAATAAGAGCAAGGAAGGGTGAGAAAACAAAGATAAGGGTATGGTACCTGTCAATCTGTTTGACCGTAAGAATAGATCTTTGAGTTTTGTAAGGTTTGATATTGAAAGTGGAAGTTCACCATAGAAGCTACAGTTGTAGAGATCAAGTATCAATAAATATTGAAGATTTCCAACTGAATATGGCAGTTGACCTGACAACATTGGGTTCTGCGATAAAACAAGTTCTGTAAGATTTGTAAGTTGGAATAATTCATCCGGGAGGTTTCCTCTTAACCCACAATCTGCCATGGATAGCTCTCGAAGGGTTGTGCGCACTTGGAAAACTGCTTTTCCCCACTCAGATCCGTTCAGTGAAATGTCAACCCCATTCAAGCGAAGAGCTTGGAGATTGGAGAGGTTGCTGAGTAAGGTTTCCAGACCCTTGTCATGAAGATAAAAGGGTTTGGAGATTGGAGAGAATGTGGTACTGTACGATAAGTTAAGTGCGATAAGGTTTGTAAGAGCAGAAAATCCCATCGGAACTTTACCGGCAAAGCCAGAACCGGATAAGTCGAGATAGGTTAAATTAGCAAGTTGCTCAAACCCAGTTTGTGGTATGATAGAATTGTTGAAGTTGTTGTTAGCAAGGTTGAGGTACTGAAGAGAGCTGAGATTGAACAAAGCTGGGTGCAATTTACCCGAGATGTACCTCTGAGTAAGGTTAAGAGCAGTCACCATCCCAGTTTGCTCATCGCATGCAATGCCGTCCCATATGCAACAGTCAGTACTTGCATTCCATGAGTGGAGCTTAGTGGTATTGAAACCTTTCTTGAGTTGAATCAAGGCATCACGTTGGTCAGGAAGGCAGTGGGATTGTGTTTGAGTGGTGGTATTGATGGAGAACGACAAGAGAACAAGTAATATGGAAACAACTGCTGCTAGTGTCATTGCAGGAGAGAAAAAGAGTAACACGAGAATTCTGTTTTCTGTTTTCAGTTTGTTTAGTAAAATGCCTTGTAATTGGGTTTCCTATATATGCGCTTTTTTCTCCGGCTTTATAAGTTGAAAATGAAAGTTTAATAAAAGAAAAATATCTGTTCTGTCCTTCTCATATTTGTCACTGTACATAAAAATTATGTAAATCAGTTTCATAATAATTATATTATATATTTCAACAATTCTCATAATACATATTAACTCTGTTTTTTTGCCCATAGAAGATTTTTATCTTTCAAGTTACCAGTTGACTGGCTATGATTATTAGATTGACTTAGAAAATGAACAATCAAATCAAATGCTTCTTGCTAACCACATAAAATGCGTTACCTTTATCTCTTCTTTATCTCCTTCTGATCAAGTGGCAAGAACGAAGGCCTGAGATGTTGATAGGGGGACCCATGCTTTGAATGCAACAAAAATCTTCTTGCCACTTGGACAGGGGGGTGATTTAATAGTTTCGTCAAAGATGTAAGATTATTGATAAAATAAGCACAAAATTAATGCAAGATTTTTTTTTCAACGCGATTGGGAAAAAAAAAGGAATGTTGTATTTGGACGTTGTGGTCTATAACGGCGACTTTTTTCTCTCGTGTTAATTAGTGCTAATCATATTTCGCTAATAAGGCCGTTGTAGGCTATAATGTGCAGATGACGTTATAGACAATCATGTTTTTCCTACTTTTTAAATTTTTCGCAAAACCTTCCCCAAAGCGGATAATTTTTTTATTTATTTTCTTATTAATAAAAATTTCGGAAAGTTATGTGCGGGGACAATGTGGGGACATAGGTGCGGGACAATTATTATCGTCATATTAAATAATATATTAGGGATGAAAAATAGGAATTTCCTTTTCGAAGAATTTTCTCAAGAGCATATCTTTCTAGCATAAGGAATTTTAATTTTAGGCAATTCCAATTAAGAATTTGTGGAAGATGGATAAATCTATTCCTTTTTTTTTTTTTTGGAGAAATGAATAGTTACAATTGAGAACTTGACTTAAGAGAGCAGAAGGAGAGGATAAAAAAATAAGGTCTTTGGTCTTTGAATATTAACCTGTAAGCGAGTTGTCTCATGTTACAAAGAGCAAAATTAATCAAACAACGTTAATCTATCTATTAGGCTGATTGTGTAATTAAAAATTAAATTAAAAGAACTTTTGTTGGGCTATTTGCTTCACACAACCAATTGCTAATCAGTCGGTACTTGCAAAATTAATCATATATAGATTAGGATCTAAATTCACATGACTTTCTCTGATTAATTAAAAGATTAGGATCTAAATTCCTAGAATTGTCATAATATCTAATGGTATACATTCTCTTTCTATTGTTGTATAAGAATATACGATTCCCAAGGTCCGATGTCAAAATAATTTAAATCTTTATTTTTTAATTTGCTCTCCAGAAGACCAGAACTGGTCTATGATTAGGACACAAACTCGATCCCTTTTTTTGTTATATCTTTTATGAGTATTCCAAATTACTTTAATGAAGTTTCTTTTTGTAATTGGTACTGTAACATCCCAAAAACTTGAGTCATGATTTATTGATTATTTATAAATTTTTTAGTAATAACAGAACTTTTAGACCATTCACTGCGAACAGGTTATATTTGCAATAATGAAAAATTAAATGTTGTTCTAGCAAAGAGTTTAATTTGAAAAAAAAATATAACATTCCAGGGATTCATCCTTGACTTGTTTGGGTCAGAAATGTTCACAAATGTATCAAGAGATTCTGTCTCAATGATTTCCACATATCAGTAAACAGACCATGATAGAGTAAGTCATTTAATGTCAAGGTAGAATATATGGAAAAGGAGGCATGGTTTGATCAGAGGGAACGTGCTTGACCGGGTAGAAATTGACTCAATAAGGACAAAATTAATGGAAATGGATGTTAGATATTTCAATTGCCATTTTGCATTTAATATTTAAAAACTAATGGCCTCAGCCTCAGTAATTTATAGCTGTGAGGGCCTTTTTTTTTCTGAAAAATAAAATTGGCATTTAAAATGGCAAGTACTTTTATCTTTGTAGATATCTGATACAAAGTGGGCATTCAAAAAGTTTATTTTTTGTATCCACTTTAAACCTTGTTTAACAAATTTATTTTATGAGATTAAATGCATTTCATGAGTATGTCGCACTCTCGCACTTGTTCAACAAATCCTTTGCGTATAAAATCATTACAATTACAGGTGGACACAACCAATGAGTTGTCTTGCATTATGCATTAAATATAGAGGTTTACGTGCAAACTAGACACGACTCAATTGGAATAGTATGAGATAATTTTTTTTTTTTATTGAAGAGCGTCATTAATTACACTGCAACAGTTTTTAGAATCTAATGGATTTCCACTATACTAAAATTTTTGTCACTATACCAAGTCTACAGAAAAATTATTTAGAATCTAATGGATTTCCACTCCGCCGCATCCTCTTTAAAATCTGTACTTGTCCATCTTAATATTTGTATAGATCTTAAAG